>VYZM01020834.1:178723-229238 GCA_013398915.1 Dromas ardeola
TTTTTTTTTTAATGTCCCCAGGCAGACAAAAGGTTTAGAACTCCAAGCTCCCCAGAAGGCAGCCAAGAGTATCTATTGGGAGACAAGCTTTCAAAGATCAAAGAAAAGAAACGTCCTTCCCTGCAAAACAAAAATACTAATGGTCAACTGAATTCTCTCTCCTTTTTTGGCTGGCATACTTAAAAAATGCAGTTGTAACCAAATTTCTCTCTCCCTCTGTCAACTCGTCATCTAGAACGAAAACTGTGTAATGCCATGATTCATAAACTGTAATGGTGTAAAGGATATAAAGCAAGGCAAAGTCTTTTATTACATTTCTTGACCAACTGTTCAGATGCATAACCTCAAAAAAAAAAAAAAAAAAAAAAAAGAAAAAGAATTTGTGTGCTTAAAAGTTAAAAGTTTAATAAACACAAGGGGAAACTGCAAAGACATTTGAAGTATTGGTCTCAAATACATAAAGCATATGCTTACTAAAATTAGTACTATGATGTGACACAGAAACTCAGATTAATTATCAGTGAAAATTAGTAATTTTTTTTTCCAGTGTCTGCCATACCTTAAAGGAGAGTGTTATACAAGAGCAAACTCTGCATTAAACCCCAAGTTTCATAGCTTTTGTATTTAAAAAGAGAAGACAGGTTTATATAAACGCATTTCCCGCTACTCAATTCTGCATATTTTTTGTGGGTAGGAAACAATATAAAACAACCAAAAATTATAGAATTCATAAGTGGAAAAAGATGCATGCCCTAACTCCAAATTAACAGTAAGGTGCGGATGTTTTCTTTATTGCACTATTTTTGCTGGGCTATTTCTTCACTGTAATAATAATTCTTCATTTCTTCACCCTGTTATATATTATACCTAAGAAATACAGGAAAAGGGAGGAAGCGTTTGGGATTGTAAAGAGTACAGATAGTGAACTGTTATTTCAGTATTCCGACATAAGTTTTTTAATGAAATGGCTGAAAAGGAAACAAGATTCACCTGAATTATGTTTTCCTTATGAAGAACTTATGCTGATTGCTAACTAAGTAGTACCACCAAACACAGATGCTTCAATAGCATGCATTAATCCCCTTAAAAGCATGACATCAATTTAAGAAAAAAAACTACATAAAAAGAAGGGACATTTTCCTGATATTTTTGAGCACAAATTTCTGTCTCAAATAAAAGTATTTTTAAATAGCCGGTGTAAAAATATTGTTTTAAAAACCAAAATGGTCAAATATTACTTGCCTTCATCAGCTAGAGATTAAGGTGAAAAAAAGGCCAGTTTGCTAAAGGTGAAAACAAAATCACTAACACTGGACACATCAGAAAGCTGCTCCAATGTTCCTCTCCTCTCTGCAAAAGTGGAATATCATTAGAGCTGGTAAAGACCAGTTGCCCTCATAGAAGCAAATGATGGCCCTGATCCTGCAAATAGCTTGCAAGTATTTCCAGGACTAGGGTAGGTGAATTAAAATAATTTCATTTTTATGGCTTGTAATAGCAGGATCATCTGTATTCTGCACAGAAGACAACCCATTGCAGGCAGGCAAACAAATTAGATATTCTTGGGGTTTGCAAACCGAGCCTGTTATTTATGATTAACAACCGCAGTAATTATGCTGCAAATGGCCACCTGTTTAAATTACCCAGGTATTTGTGTTCCAGTCAGACTACTGGGAAATCTAGGCAGGTGGGGTTTTAAGGAAGGAAGTCCGTAGTTCAATAATTGAGTTGGATCTTATTAAAAAGAGAGGAAACTTTGGAAAAAAACCCATAATCATGTGCAGATTGAGGAGCAATCGTGCATCCAAACTGCTGTCACCCCTGTGCTTGCAGAGAATGGCCATATATCCCACGTACTCCTCCGTGGGGCAACAACTTCACACACAGAATCACAGAATGATTCGGGTTGGAAGGGACCTTAAAGATCATATAATTCCAACCCCCCTGCCATGGGCAGGGACACCTCCCACTAGACCAGGTTCCTCAAAGCCCCATCCAGCCTGGCCTTGAACACTTCCAGGGAAGGGGCAGCCACAGCTTCCCTGGGCAACCTGTTCCAGTGCCTCACCACCCTCACAGTAAAGAATTTCTTCCTGATACCCAATCTAAATCTACCCTCTTCCAGTTTGAAGCCGTTACCCCATATCCTATCATTACACTCCCTGATAAGGAGTCCCTCCCCATCCTTCCTGTAGGCCCCCTTTAGGTACTGGAAGGCCGTTATAAGGTCTCCCCAGAGCCTCCTCTTCTCCAGGCTGAACAACCCCAACTCTCTCAGCCTGTCCTCATAGCATAGGTGCTCCAGCCCTCTGATCATCTTCGTGGCGCTCCGCTGGACCCGTTCCAACAGGTCCATCTTCCATCTGCCTCCAATACCTGGCTGCTGTCCTCTGTGCCCAGCACATCTGCCTTAATTCAGAGCTGCTCCTTGATGTGCTCTGGCTTCCTGGCCTAAAGTTAAATGATACCATTTTGTTCCACATTTCATTGTCGCAAGGCATTCAGGATTTACCCGTCCCACTACTTCTCCCGAAAAGACGCTGTCAGATTTTGTGCAGCAGAAATCCGCACACACAAGTTATTTAGACCATGAGTCATCTCTGCCCAGAGAGCCGACTTCAGGAAAGAGATTCGAGGAAGGCTTCTAGGAACTGATTCAAAAGGTTTTAAATGCACACTTTAAATAATAAAGTGCACACTTTAAATAATGCACACTTTAAACAGCTATTTCAGAAACTTCAACAAAAACCATTGGATATAGAAATTAACTAATTTACAGGCCACATTTACCATCTCAGCAACGCACGCATTGCTCCAAAGTGCTAAGCAGGGGGATTCACAGCCCGCTGATAGGTGAGGATGGAAACACTTCAGGTTTTTGTTTGGGTTTCGTGGGTGGTGGATTTTTTTGGATCAGTGTAGCTTGTTGATTATACTTTGTATATTATCTTCAAAACACTGTGGAGATTTCAAAGCCTTACTGTGCTAGTCCATTTGACAATGTCAACATCTGCAATATTTTGGTTGTTAAATGAACTACGTTACATTTACTGTGCAGCTCAGGGAAGGGAATTAGGAAACCAAACTGACTTACAAAAAGGGGCACGGAGAATTTTTGGCACAAATGGCAGCCTGATAGGCTATTAATAGGGATTGCAGCTTTAAGAAATAGTTAAGAATTACAAATAAGATGCAAAGAGCTTCTGGCTGTATTAACAACTTTCATTTTCTTAAGACAATGCTGTGGTATCCCCAAAGAAGTTCTTGAATACAGAACAGAGATGTTAAGCCTTTGCTCTTGCTATTACTAGCCAGTTTTCTTATACAAAAGCTTTAGGGCAAACTACTTTCCACTGCTGGAAAATACCCATGCTTTACTCAAAGGGTTAGTGATTTTATAGCATGTATTTGTTGCCAACTCTCTGTCATTTTACTTTCCAACTAATTTAACACATCTTGACTCTGAAGTGTTTTTTATTTTCTCCCCTGCTGATATCCCAATGTCAGAGATCAAAGGCTTGTTTCCATCTTCCAGCTTGTGCTACATTCAAGTAAATTACCAGATATGTTACAGAAAATCTGCAGCACTCACCCAAACACGGTCACAAGCAACCCAACAAAGCTCTGAACACATCACAGAGTCAGGGGTACTGACGAGCTAGGGCTGGAAAGGCAAACTAATGAGCTATGAAAATGTGTCTCTTGTACCAAGCGGGCTGGAAAGAAAACCCCCAAATCCTATGGGGGCAGGGGGATGGGGTGCGGGAGCAGGGAATAAAAGGAAAAAAAAAAAGGTACAGGGGGTTAATTTTAGCTTGGTTTAATAAAGCTAATAAAGAGATTTGTAAAGCTTTGGCAGGCCTACATGGTTTTTAACTTGTTCTTGCCCACACGCGTGAAGAAGGACTTGCAGAATGCTCAAAAAATAAAAAAAAGAAAGAGCAAATGTCTAGTAAAGACCAGGTCAAGCATTTCTAGCTCACCTCTCTACCCCTTTCAGCACAAGCTAATCCTCCTTTGGCACTGAAATAAAGAAATACAAACAAAAATCCCTTCTGCGTTGGCTGCCTGCCTGAACTATAGTGTCTGTAAACCTTCATTGAAAACCTGTTGGAGTGAAAATGAATTCAGTGAAGACAATTCATTGCTACAATAAGTTACTCTTTCATAACAAAACATACCTGACAGTTCGGCTTTATGACCTACATTGGAGGAAAAGACATATGTATATACAACACATGGCAAACACGCAGAGAAAATGGGGAATAGTTGGGTTCTGACTTGAAGTTTGCAAGAATACTTCAGAGAGACCTGTGAGAGCAGTGATATTGCACATGGACAATGAAAGCAGGGAGAATTTTTCTCAATTCCATTTTAAGTGCTCTCTAGCGCACACCAAAGACACGCCTCTCGCTAGCATTACAAGTAATTAGCTCTGGTATCTTGAAAACAGTAAGGAAAAGATAAATTAGTGGTGCGGAGGGGTTAAATCGAGCCATCACCATGGACTGCATCAGAGCCCGGATCCTGGGATATTCTGCAGAGGGCTTCGCAGCAACTTAACCAACAATTAGCAAGAAATATCTAAAAATCCTATGAAGAACAAAGAAATCTTAATGGAGAAAGCATATGCTACCTGTTATGACTGTCAGAAAACAAAACAGGGTGAAAGCGCTAACTGAAAAAGCTTCAACATTAGTTTATTTTAATTTAAAGCATTATAGAAATGAAAAGGTTGCTAGTTTAAGATTGCTATCATATTGAGTGCATCTGGAAGACTATTCAGTATCTTCTATGCTCCCCCCTCTCCCCCAACTTGAATGCAATTAATGTCTCAAAGCAATTCCAGTAACACTTTTGCATACGCCAAAACTGGCTAGCGAGAAGGAAAGCAAATGTTCCAAAATCACCATGGCAAACGCAAATGGCCTGCACCAAAATTCCCTGCTGGCAAACCACCAAATGCAGTTTTTGACCATTTCCCAGTGGTTTTCACGCCATACACCTTCAAGCTATTTGACTCTAGTACATATCAGATGGAATGGCTAGATAGATGGGAGATGAGTGTCAGAGAAATTCCTAGTTAGAGTCTGAACTACCCGGGGCATCAAAGAGGAAAAAAAAAAAAAAGGAGCAGGACAAAACAGGACAAAATCATATAGGGTGATTGTTAATTCATTCCAAGGGGATTATCCTGCGTTTCTGGGAGGGCTGCAGTGACAAGTGCTGACAATGAGAGAAACAACTCGAGAGACAAATCTTGACTGTTACTGGGGTTACAAAGACAACAGCTTCCACAGAGTGAAAGCTGTCAGGTTACTGCAGCCAAACAAGGGATAAACGAAGGTATTTAATTTAGATAGTGAAGGAGTAACTTTTTTTTTTTTAAATCCATCTTCTTTCTTACTTTTTCCCCCCTTTTACTAGCCTAGCTGTGTTGGCATCACTAACCATCCTACCCCTTCCCGCTGTGCACTACAGTTGCCATACAGCAGGCAGACCTATCAGTTATACCAAAATTGAAATGGTGACCAGCAGACAGACGTTTTCAAATAAGTTTATATGATTTTTTTTTCAGTCCTCTTTCCAATAAACGGCAATTGTGTGCATCTTGCTTGTGCAAATCTGAAATATTTAGCACCAGGTTACATATAATGACTGTAGCGTTTCCTGGACCAAACTCTCCAAAGCGCTCAGCTCCTGTTTAGAGCTGCTGGGTGAACCAGCCCAATTCTAAAGGGTTTGGCAGGCAGCAAAACAATCTGTCTCACTGCTATTCCCAGCAAAGCTACTTTCCAAAATGACAAGCCGTCCCCCTTTTGGTTGTCAAAACAGAGCCGAAAACCATGCTACCATTCTTTGTCTAGAGTGGAGGTTGTACAAACAGTAAACGCCAAACCCCTCAAAACACTGGAGAGTCACATGTATCATCGCTGGAAGCGCACAGCAAAAGAAGTTGTTTTCAGTTGGATAATTCACCTTTTCAGCCTCATTTAAAAAACAACATCAAACCAGCCTGTCTTCCAGACACTTCCTGAGCACACACTTAAAACTAAGGGTGGGTCCATTCCACAGCTAACTACATCCTTAATTACTCCTGTGTTTCCCTACATCTGCTCATCCCAATACTGGGGTCTACATAAACAGGGGACCAGTACCAGCTGTATTAAGCAATAGCAAAGAGTTAGAATTATTCTTAAAAGCATCAACAAAATATAGTTTGTAACAATGGTGAGAGCAGACTGCCCATACAGAGACAGCCAACCCAGGCTAGGAAATCCACCTGAAATTCTGCCCTCTGTAAAGCAAGAGGTTATTTGAACTTCAGTTGATGCTGTCTGACCAGTTTTAATTGTCTTTTTTCTTTCATCTATCAACTCCCTTGATATTCCTTATTCTTTTAAATCCACATACAATCCTTCTACAGCTTCGATGTCAGACATTTCAAAGCCTCCTCCCCGAGCAGTTTACTGTGCGCCAGAGCTGACTGTGTGCATTTCAACATTGAACACTGATGCAATGAGAAAGGTTATTTTACCCACGGCTCCTTAAGCATGTGAGTGAGCCGCCTTTTACGGGGAACGGTCTGTAGTCACCTTGGCTGCAATCTTCTATTAACGTGACTTGGGAGATGGTGCTAAGCTACAGCCGCGCTTCTTTAGCTTTTCTTCAGAGAATTAGGAGCTCCGCATCTTGATAAAATGACACAGAATATCTTCCTCAAGAATGAAAGCGATTTTCTAGCCTTTGATTGCCGAAAGCATGCTTGATAAATTGAATGGGAAGGCATGAAAAAAAAAAAAGGGGTGGGGGACGACTGAGAACAGGAGATGTTAACAATGAAGCTCTTATGTGAGGAGGATTCAGGTCATCAATTTTCCTTCAGTATGAATCAAATACTGTTAACAACATAGAAGCAGCTCCACGATAAGACACACAGACGCGCTCGAGAAATTTAATGCTTTGCCCCTCATCACAGAATTTACAACATTTAATCAACCAAATGGAAAGGCAGAGGCTCTTATCAACTGGAAAGCGTGAGGTGTGACAGGACAGCGGGCCAGGATAACGAATGCACAGTGATGTCATAGGGATGCTTGTGAAGCCACTCCAGTGCCTCAGCGACACTAAGGTTCTAGGAGATAATTAAATTACATCTCCCCCATGGGCATAGTCTAATTTGGGACGTGATGGAAGTAAGGGATGGCCTCCGTTTTCTTCCATGCCCCAGAAGACATGGCGTATCACTGAGTTAGATGCCTGATGATCCACATCAAGGTTTGCATCCATATCAGTGAGCACTTCTGCTCACTGAAGGGAAGAGATTTCCCGCTCTTCTTCCAGAGATCCTCTCTCCAGGCTCCTTTCCAAAATCCTTTCCTAGAAATCTCTCTCAACTGTCACACAGACTTCCATCCCTGCTATCACCCCATTTAATACTGACCAAATTTGTCCTCCTCCAGGTAGTGCCTGCTGCATGCCTTGCACTCTCATCATTCTCTAAATTCAGTTTGCTAGTACACAGCATGTAGCAGGTAACACCGGCAACCCCCTCCCCACCCCAAACAAGCCCCACAAAAAAACCCAACCCAACAAAATCAAGGCATCCACAAGACGACCCAGTCGTTCACCAGGCTTTCATGCATATCTCCTCTCCCTCAAAGGTGCTTACAATATCTTGCTGGCTCTTTTCAATCAAAATTTATCTAAAAGACAAAAGTATTTGTCAAGTGAAAGAGCTATCTGATACAGATGCCAACCTTTATGCACAGAAAGATCTTAATTAAACAATATAAAAGATGCATCTTTTAATTAAAAGTAAGACTCTGCTAATAAAGACACTGCCATTCTTCCCCATTACCTTTTTAAAATGGTGGTGGAAAGGGTACCGAGTGAGCTTTACAGATCATCCAATATGTTTTTTTGACATCTATTGATGTAACCATGTGTTTTAATACACAAGAATGTCACAAACACTGAGCTTCCAAATAGTTCTCAGAAATAGAATTTTACTTACTGTTCACAAGTAACCTGTCCTGTATAAATTAACACCAAAATTAATATATAGCACCCATTTCCACATCAAGCAATCTGTAAGTAGAAAATTGAACAGAAATGGAAGGTTATTGGCAGGAATAGTTGCAAACAGCTATCCAGGGTACTTCTCCCTGCTCACAACGCTCAACTAAACATTGATTCAGCACACAAAAGGCATCTTCAGTAATCTGAATGGGACCCGCTAGTACACTTTTTTATTATGTTAGTTGAATCACACCATCTTTTGGCTTCTGGAGAACCAAGAGACAAATATATTCCTCTAGTATCTATGGTGTTAGCCTCCCCAGCACATTATTCCCAGAATTTCTGCATTGACAAGCGCTTCATTCTTTCTATTGATCCAAAGCACATATTAAAATGGCTTGCAGAGGAGGAATTGCTCAGTCCTTACTTTTTTCAATACTTGCCATTTCATAAGGTCAAAAACCCGGTGCCTTTAAATTACAGAGAAAAGGGACAAATTACAACTTCACATAAGGTGTGGCAGATTGCTGTCACATCCAGCTTTCCTTTCCAGTCACCCTCCCTTCTGTGAAGATGCTAAAACTCTCTTGCTGCTGTCAACACCACTGATGCCCCACCTTGTGATCACCTACTACAAAGTCATCATCTCCAGCATGAGAGGGATCCATGCTTCTCCCAAATACACACATTTACTTTTGGAGAAAGGGCACTGGTGGACAAAGTCTCAGCCAACAGTCTCTGCATTTCATGACTAGAAACACAGTTGTCCCTTGCGCCCTGTGGGAATTGCCCACAGGGCTGCGATCTCAATGTGCCTCTCTTGACAAGCTGAAAGAACAGTTTTCACTGAAGAATAACATAATTGGGCAAACAATGGTTAAATAATAATTCTCACGCTGTATTTGCATGTCAGTCGATCCTGTATGTCTAGGTATAGATCTAGACACACAAACAGGCAATCAACTTTTTCATCACAGGAAAGACTTTTGTGAATGGCATCTTTTTTTTCAGAAAACAGAATCTACTGCACACCTCAACTGAGGGAAAGTATGTTTTCTTCAGGTTGTTTCTGAGAAAGCATACAAGAGACAAAATTGTAGGAACACAAGAAATGCCAAAGGCTTTGATCATACAACTCGGTTCCCACTGCCCCACTGAAATTCTCATTTGTCTATAACCAATACAGGCAACAGAGGAAAACAACAATCAAATACCGCTGTTGCAACTTAATTCTTCACCTGAGTAGGTATATGTTTTCCATTTTATGACAACAGAGAATGCAAATTATCCCAAAGATCCACACAGTGCATGTTTCTGGGTGCAATCGGGATGAGGAATGGAGGGTGTGGGAAGCTGCCCTTTTTTTTTCTCTTGAACTTGCCAATGGTGTGAATGCAGTGTAGAAGGGATCATAGCTTTCGATCACGCCACCATCCCTCAGCATTTCTGCATGTGTGCCTACCAAACTGCAAACTAGGGCCATTGTACTGTGTAGGAGCAACTTCAGAAAACAACTTTGGGACTATATACAAAAACTAGGAAAGAGGTTCAGTTTTGAGTTCTCTGTAAGTGCCACAAAATACCTGTCAGCAAACCACACATTTTATGATTTTCAGAACCAAAGTGACAAATTCCTGACCATATTACTGTGGGTGCCATAGAGGCAATTAAGAAATCACCCAGAGATACAGATTATCAGACAATCCTGCTGTCAGCAGCAATCAAAGGCATCAAGTATATCAGCAACAAAAAGGATCAGCAGAAGCAGAAGGATCAGTGACATCAATTCATTCCAAACAACTTAAAGAAAGTAAATGCCACAGACAGGCAGAAAAAGAGAGATCTCTCTACATCGAACCAATATATAAGCCTTAAAAACCCCAGAAGGGGTTTGCACTAAGAAAAGCAAAAGCATAGCACTGGCAAGGCAGTCAGTTCGGAGAACAGAAACCTCTGCCACTTGCCCCAAGGGTGCCCAAGAGCTCTAACACAATATTAGGATGCCAAAAAAGAGAATAGAGAACAACATCCATGATACTTTATCTGGTGAAACCTACTAAGCCAGCGACAGCAAGGATCAGAGAGGAGAGGAGGCAAGAATTTGCCCTGAAGGCAAATTTTACCACAATTGCCTGTTTTAGGACTACTCACCTCCTAAGCACTGCTCTAGTTTAACCTCCATAAAATCAGTATGGGCTGCTGAATACTCTGAATTTTGAAAACCATTTCTTTTAAAATTGTATAGTGATACCATGTATTTGCATATAGTGTAAGTGGAAAAGTCACTAGCAAATAGTAGATGAGTTCTGACATGACTTGGTCTAACAAACCCAGAAGACATCATTCTTCCCCTCACTGTATAAATCCTTTGTCCGCAGTGTTGCTGGACACATTGACAAAGCACTATACAATCTTAACCAAAGGATCAATTCTACCCCAGCCAACCATCTGAAGCCTTTTTTTGGAAATGGCCCTTTCCCCCACCCCTGTTCCCACTCCCCCCCATTATAATGTAACTTAAGTACTTCTTTGTAGATGTTTCAACTTCATAGTTAAAGCTCTTGTGGCTTAGAGTAGAAAGCCTTCTCATACCCACAGCTTTGGCCTCCTTAAAGGTATGAGTAATAAAACACAGTCTGAGATACAGACATTCAGGATAAATTCTTTTTTGGAAAAGATGAAAAATTCATTTTCTCCCCAGAGCCAAGCTGGAGCAGTCAGGAGTATTCACGTCTTTCTGCTATTAACTCAATTAAGCACGCAATGAGGATCGCTGGGTAAAAGGCAGCGTGTATTTGCGTGCATGTAAAATGCAGACTCAAGGAGTCTTAAAATGCCCTTATAAATACAGCAAAAATAGACCAATAAAATATTTTGTAATGACTATTTATGTGTGTATAACAACTCATTATTTCAATTCTCCGCATCAGGGATTTCTTGTTTCTTTCCTCTACCCCTTAAATAAATCTAAATAAATTATACATTTAAAAACAGTCTATGCATCTATAACAACAGAAACAAATTTCATTTAACATCCAGCTGTCAAAGCCAGCCCTTCTGTCACTCTTCATTCAAGTCTGTTTTACATAATTTATGTCATCTTAATTATTTCCTTCTCTTTCTGGGTAGGATAGCACTTAAGGATGAGCCACTTACAGCACAGTCATTTCCTTTGGAGATGATACGACTGCGTGACATGATAGCTCACAAGAAAAAAAATACACTGATGCTTTAAGGTCTCCAGGTGGGGAATTATGTATATGCAGAACCTATGATGGGGCATCACTCAATCTGCATACTACAGCAATAAAAATGGCAGTATATATGCATAATACTGTGTTTTAATGCAGACATACTGTGCTATTAATAGCTTCCCTTTTTGCTCCTTTAACTCCTTTACAAACAGATGCTGACAGAGTTTATGGGAAGCTGAGGAAGAGAGAATTAGTTCAAACCAGACTCAGATACGTATTTATTTTTATGTTTTTTCTTCTCGAAAGTCCCCCAAATTAAAAATTTTTAAGCCTCAGCCAAGGTCCTTCCCATCTTCCACCACTCCATGCCATTAGTCAATTAGTAGGAATTACACACAGAGCTTTAATCACATGTATACTAAAATATGTCTAAAGCAATACAGGCATCACTCTAGAAATAGCCCATCCCATTTGCACAGGATAAATAATTAAATTGTTTTAAACGGTCTAATCTATTAATGCCTGGAGAGGCCTTAATTTTGGCCACTAAATTTCAAGAAGCTACGTTCGTCAATTCAATATAGTTAACAGCCATAAATCAACTTCCCCGCTGTACATGACTAATGAGTTTACTACATGATGAAAAAAGCCAATTCCTTGAATTAAGGTTTCACTCTAAAATGTTCCTCATTCTCCTTATCACCCAGCACATTTCTTTCCTTTCTCTGTCCTCTCTGTGGCCTCCTGAAATCCGCAGCAAGAGACCTTCAGAAGTGATAGGCTGGCTCCTGTGAACATTTACTAACAAGAATGGCCAATGTGACTCAGGAAATATTCTCAGTTGAACTGAGCCACTAATGCACAACAGTGCTTTGAATTACCCCAGACCCTCCAGAATCAGGCTCGTGATGCTCCAAAACACTGCAGAAACATCACTGACCACAGCCAACACTTCCCAGGCTATAAATTCACCTGGTTTTGCTCCCTGTGCGTACAGTCTTGTATTTTCCACCCTGCTCTGCTGCTCGGATTGCTTTGCACACCATCTCAAGTTATTCAGAGCCTCAGCGAAGCATGACTGCTTACTCAAAGCTGAGCTGAAATGGCAGGAAGAGCCTCCATGCTCAGGGTTTTCACCATCTCAGGGCACATCCCAAGGCCGGGAATATGAACAGGGATTTATCTGCTCCCGCTGGCAGAGCCACATACACACAGTCTAGCAAAAGTCAGGGGCCGCACTTCATTAGGAGCTGAGAAGATCGAAAGGACTGACCACAGCCACAGAACAATAGCCCTGTAAAATATTAACTTAATTCCATACCGGCTGACCGTGCAACCTCAAAGAAATACCCCTCTTTTCCAGTTACGCGACATACCCCACCAAGATACAGATTGCCTGTTCAGTGCCAAACCTGAATGCAAAGATAGCCTACCCACCTGCTTCCTGTTACAATGCTGGTCGTAGGAAGCAATTGAAAATAGAAACTGCCCTCCCCGGTGGTGCTATCCCAGCGGAAGGCATTTGCTGATGGAGCCACACAAAGGCTGTATTGAACATGGCAGATCCTCAGCACTTGCAAATCAGGGCGCTGCCACTGCAGTCGGCAAAATGCAGCTCACTTAGAGCAGTTCAGGACCTAGACTTCCACGTAATCTAATAAAAGTCCATGCAACCGCATTAAAAAAAAAAGATACAAGGATTACTTAGAAATTAGCCACAACAGCACAGGTTTCTCAGTTACAGAGAAAACACAGTGATCACTTGGGACCAAAAGGACACTGAGAAGCTCCTAGGAAGAAAGAAAAAATCCAGCAGATGTAAAGCCAGGAGAAAATAGAAAGTATTAAAGCAAGAGTTACAGCTTTCTCCACTGCTTAATTATGAGATAAGAAGATGATAATAAAGCAAAAAGCTTGGATTAGATGGAAAAATTTAAGCAGTTGGAAGTCAAAGGCTAAATTCTTGGGCATATGGAGCCAGCTCCCTTGGACCCCATTTGCCTTACACACCGTGGGCAAGAGTGGGATATATGGTCACAGTGCGAGTTCATTGATTAGGAATCATAAAAGTTTGGAGGTGCCGAGCTGAAAGTCACGACACCTGTGTGGGATATTAAGACAGCAATTTTTCAGCATTATGTGTGGTGGAGCAGCACAGGCTTAACTGACATCCAGGGCAGCGCAACTTGCTTGATTTGCAGTTTCAAAGAAAAACACATGACCAACAAATACATGTATTATAAACCTATCTGCATTTGCTAGTATGCTGCAACACCTTTGGGGTCTTCCGGATGTTAACACTGGTTTTAATTCTCTGAAGAGACAGTGAGTTGCTTCTGCTTTCCCTCTTGATTTTAAATCAGTTCTATTCTTTGCGTACGTGAAAGGGAAGAATTGTGAAGTTTCCTCTTCAAAAAAGGCTGTCATTTGCTATTTTTCTGTGCACATGTTGCTGTACTTTCTCATATGTACATCCCTCTCTACATATATGCAGTCAACCTAGATGTATATATAAACATGCCAACTGTTGCACATTAAAGAAATGCATATATTTAAAACATCATACTGTATACAGTCTATTTTGGCAATAGCCATCTGGAAGAAGAAACAAGCATAGAAGAAATACTTAATGTAATCAAA
This sequence comes from Dromas ardeola, assembly GCA_013398915.1. Taxonomy (NCBI): domain Eukaryota; kingdom Metazoa; phylum Chordata; class Aves; order Charadriiformes; family Dromadidae; genus Dromas; species Dromas ardeola. The sequence goes on from VYZM01020834.1 coordinate 192,580, forward strand.
CTAGATTTTGTACACTTCTGCCAACCTACAGAAAGAAAATTTACTGGCTACTCTTTGCTCTGCAAACAAATTAACTGTTACTTCAATAGCTTTATCCATACAGAGACACCCAGGCTACATCATATGGCAACCAATTTCAGCAGAAGACTATCTTGCTTTTCAGTATACTTTTAACTGCCGCGGAAGACAGGACAGGCACGCATTTATCACTGTTACAAAGGACATACCCCTGCAAATCTCAGTCTCTCAAAATCTTTTATTTTCCTATGTGGTCAAGACATTTTTGTACCATTTTGTTCTAGTTAAGACCTCCCCTGGACCAGGTCTGGGTAACCAATGGCTGACGACGGCTCCTGTCACAGCACAGGGATTTCAAAATTACCCAACGTCTACCCCCGGGCCTCATACTCACAACTAAGCACTCCAGCCACTCCTGCTGCCAATGCATATGTTTAAATTAGCTCCACAGCCACTGTGGCTTTGTTTCTCTTTTAGCTGAGCAACACTGTGACCAAAGCCCTATCAGTCCTGTAGATTCCCTCCTTCCTGTAACAGCCTTCATAAAATTTGCGATATTCAAGAAGCGATGGACTCTTGATTTCACGTTCCTTTTTCACAGCTGCCTTATTCCTGACGAAACAGTGGAATGAAATTATGCATGGAAACTCTGCTGAGAATTTTCTTCTTTGTGGAAAAAGAAAAAATGCCCGACATTCTCAGAATTCAAATCAGAACCAGAAGGGCCCTGATTCCATATACAAGTTATCAATATGATACACATTTGAAAATCGCATGGTACTTGCCAAACATGAGGGTGTCACCATGGGAGGAAGGGGATTAAGATGTAACCTTGGGTCAAAAGAGGTTACACAATCAGGATTTCCCATACCAACGCTGAGGAAATTAAATTCATGGTGGAGATGCTCCACTAATGAAATTCAAGGAAACACCGGAAGAAACTATCATGATTAAAAAACATGAATTAATTTTTTTACGCAGAAGAGCCCCAAAACACAGATTTGGCAGGAATACTCTTCAAACTCACTTATTTATTCATTCATTTTAGTAGCCATGCTCGACTTTGTGAATTATTCTTGATAATTCAAGCAGACATGTAAGAAAGTACCCAATTCCCACACATTTTAATACATATTCTAGACTCTCAAAAATGAAAGTTTTTGAACTATATATCTGTTTCTACGTGCTCATATATGTGTACATCTCCAAAGAAGACAGCTGAAAAAGGGAATATTTGCTTTTAATCTCTTAATTATGCTTTTTTCCCCCTTAGTGCATTAATTTGGCAGCTAAAGGTTTCTGCTCTCACTGAAGGGTGAAGAGAACAGAGCCTCTCGGAGCCCCAGTTTTTGGCACCACCTCACTCCTACTTTATGCTTGAAGCTACTTCCCCTCTGACTCTTAATTTGAATAAGCTTTCACTGAAGACTGTATCAGAACTGCAGCAAGTTAATCTTATTAAACCGTATGAGTTTAAAAACTCAGAGCTTGATGTCAGGCAGGCTGTTTCCAAATTGGTATACTTAAGATCCAAATTAGATCACGAGCAAAATATTAAAAGGCACTAGAGCCACTTAAGAGTGAACTTCCATTTCCAAAAGAAATTTCTGGACATTAGGAACCCAGGACTTATGCCAGTTCAGTGGGAGTCAGGCTCCTGGCTGCAATGGGTGCTTTTAAGTGTTTTAAACCCTTGAAATTTAAGCAACAGAGAAAGGCTGTTAAGACATAAAGGAATTTACTTCACCTATTGTCAATACCAGCACAAATACATGGGTCCTCCTAAAGGATGCTTTAGTTATGGGACGTTTCTACTCCCACCCAAAGTCTCCTGACAAAAAACACCTTCGGGGGACGCTGTGTCAATTGGCACTGAACCTGTAAGCTGGATGCAACAAGGTGTGTTTTAAGCACTATAAAAGAAAAATCTCCATCCTCTTCCTCTCCCTTCACTCTTTATAGAGTACTTTTGGTTTCTAAATAATTGACAAGTGTTTACAACTTCAGTTTCACTTCAGCCACCCCTGGGCATAGAAGACTGCAGTCATTAGAAATGGGGGAAGTAGTGACTAGGATGCAATCCACCCTTGGCTTGCCGACCCACTCAGGCGTGCCGTTTGTGGCAAAGTAGGTGGCTGCTTAGGTCCCCTTGACTTCCACCAACTTGGTGAGATGATCTACCGGGTGCTTTTGCTGCTTGGATGTCATCCAGGCCACAAAAACGAAGTTTGCAGAGATCTCCTGGAACGCTTCTACCTCTGTGCCGGCTTCAGACACAGCTCCTGTCACATGCACAGCATTACACAAGCACCCAAGTGTTTTCTGGATCGCAGTCTGACACAACAGGCGTTAGACTGCGTTGTTTGGTGCCTGGCTTTAACTCTTTACATCCAGCTACAAGTGCAACTAATCAACTGAAATCGATTTTCCAGAGCTCATCCTAATCCACTGCATTGAAGGTGACCTATATTCTTTGTGTGTATGTATAGCTAAGGGGTTTGGGTTTTTTTAAGGTGTCTCAGATATTAGATGCCTGTGTTCAGCTGTTGGCAACCTTGCCAGTAATTCAAAAGCAGTACCAAGGAACACTTCTGACACAGGCAGATTCTGGATGGTTCCTATAGATTTCTCCCCCGCTCCCCCAAATATCAACAGTGAAGACTACTCACCTGCCTTCGTACATGCAATTCTCTGTCACCTATTGGAAAATAACTCGAGGTACCAACGTGGGCAGACCTCCAGTCCACCCACATCCCTGACGAGAGCACAGTGCTCTGATACGCACGATTCAGACCCCAGACACCTGCAACAAGCATTATATTTTTTCCAGAACTAACCTTGCTCGCTCCAAACTAATGGTTGCTTTTATATTTTACTCCACATATTTTCTAGTATTAGCATAGAGAACCAAACTTTACTTTCCATCAGTGCTAGCTGGGAACTACTGTAATCATTTAAGAGGAACTATCTGTTCCAAGTGACCAAGAGAGCTAATAATTTATCAGAAACAGAACAGGCATTTTGGGGAAGGACGTAATTATATTTGTGTGGCTTGTAATACTCTTGAGTAAAATGGGACATTCTGCGTAATTCAAAGCAACCTGGGGAAAGGAAGAGAGGAAGCAGGCTTTCCAAAGAGAAATGGCCTCAAACTCTCAAATTTAATCTCAAACAATTTTTTTCCCCCTCCTCTGTCCTTTTGGTTTTGCTGAAAACAAAGAAAACCTTCAGCATTTGAGTAAGCTTCACAGAGGGGGGAAAAAAAAAACCAAATAATAATAAAAAAAATAACATCTTGCCTTTATACAGGTAGATGATGCTCCCTGAACTGGAATGCTGTACAGCTCATCTTATCTCAAACGTGCAAACGTGGTAACGGGTATTAAAGGGTACTCAGGGAAAAACAATGAGCACCTTCACACACTCATAACGAAAGCCCAAAACAACTCCCATAAGAAGAAATATATGAAAGACTGTAACTTTCTCCCTTGGAGAGCAGGTAAATTAGAAGCAATATGACAAATGCATACAAGCTAATGAACAGAAATGGAAAAGGTAGCTTGGATGTCTCTGTCTTCGCAGTCTGAGGAGGGTTGGCAATGAAATTAAAACCTGACAAAAAGCAATTGTTTTTTCACACAATAAGCTATTATCCTGCTGGACTTAGAGCTCCTGGAAGTCATCATGACCAGGGACTTGATGAGATTCATAAAGGATTTGACCATTTATACGGACAGCAAGAATATACAGCAAAAGCAATTAATGCTAACAAAGAAAATCTAGAAAGAATATTAAAAATCTTGGTCACTGGGGTGAAAGCTCATCTCTAACTATGAAGGACCAGGACCAAAAAAAGGCGTGGAGGTGGGAGAGACAGTCCCTGCCCACAAAGGGATGCCATGTCTTGCCCCGAGATGGGCAGGACAGGGCATAGTGGCATACCAGTGACTGCACGGGGAAACCCTATTCGCATTCTGGCATCTTTTCTTCTGGCCAGCTCCAAATCCTCTCTTCTTTCCTTGCATTAGTTTTATAGTTTTCTATGGTTCTCTTGCCATTACTCCATCTCCCATTCTTCACAGCGTCTCTGCAATAAAGTTTTTCCTCCTTTGTCACCAGTCCTACTCTGGGTAAATGCACGTAATATATTGCCTACTACCAACTGCAACTCTCAGTAACGGACTGAATGCTGAGGCCGTAATTCAGTCCAGAGGCTCTACTACTGCCCATAAACTACTCGCTATCTCTCAGTTTACGATGTCAGCAGGACTCCAGCTGAATTAAGGCTTCTACTGTATATAACTGACACCAATGTATTATCTTATGCATAATGCATAGAAGATGGCTCTAATCATAAATTCCACATCCTGCCCTTCCTTTACATCACAGATGCAGCCCGGCATCTCTTATGCAGTCTGCGTACTGATATATTAAAACCTTCTCCTGAATCATAATGGCAGCAAAACCTTTTCTTGGGTCACTGCTTCCGATAAAAGCCATTCATTCCCTCTTTACCCCAAAGTGGCTGAAATAAAATTCAGTTCATCCCACTAACAAAACTCACACTTAAATTTAAGGACCATGTTGAACTGATGATCCAGGAACACTGCCTGCGTCAGTCCATATTATTGACACTAGGAAGTGAATGATTTGCACCTAACACCCTTCTTTTGCCTGTTTGCATTTGGTATCAGCAGAGTGCTCACACAGAATGCAAAGCTGCATTGTGGACGCCAAACTGCAAGCGTGCAAAGGTGAGCGAGGTCTGCAGAGAGCGTTTCCAGCCATGCAGAGAAGCACAGGCATACACACAGAGAGGGTGTGGTATAAGCCAGCACTGGTTTTACACATCTTGGAACGGAATATGGAGTTCATGCTCCAAAGATTCCACAAACGATGCAGTCAAAAATGCGCTGAATGAAAGCTTTGAAATATCCCGGAGAATAGGTAATCCCCTGTGTATAAACCCAATTTTGACCTCAGGCACAGACTAACTGAGCTCTTTTGTACAAGAATAAAGAAAAATGCAAAAGAAACCGATATAGATGCATTACTTCAAAGTCATCTTACCTCACAGCCCTATAGCCATTACTTCTAGCCAGAAGACAAACCAGAGAAGGAGCATGCATGTATCTTTCTCCTGAAACCAATTTTTTTCTTTGTTATCTTAAGATAGTATAAGTCCATTTAGCCTGCATAAACCTTATCTTGCAATGCTCTAAATCACTTTAAGCCTCATGACAAAATGACCACGCATATGGAGACCAAACCCTGTGATGGCCTCGTAAGGCTGTCACATTCAGGCGGACTGAAGGTGTGGGAAGACTGAGCAGTAGCATCTTCAACGTTCATCACTTCAGCAATTTTAAGCAATGGGCAGGAGATGTCACGGGCAGCATGCAGATGCCTGGCTTTAAACTCTGCTTTTCGGGCACCTCAGATAATGCTTTTCATGGTACTAAATTTGTGTCAGCAAAAGCAGAGAACAGTACCCAAGGGTCTAGAGTTGCATCTTCCCTAATCACGGTTACAGGAAGGCTTTCTATGTGCTTGCACCCACCTCCTGCAACATGGCAATAAATGCAGTACACATTTCAACGGGTGGACACCACTGTCAGCAACGCCTCCATCTTTGCTCAACACTTCCACCCTGGGTACAAATTAGTAGCTGCTGTTCTCAACAAGACTCAAACGTTCAGAAAAAACAGATGACAGGAGCATGTTTCACATAGGTCTTCTCCCACTGGCAAAAGCTACACACGGCAGGCTGCCAAGGGCTGGCCAGTCCCTTCCCTCTGACAGGCTGGAGCCAGCCACCTTTCACACTGGTCAAGTAATGGATAGAGTAATAAACCTGGATTTTCCCTGCATGGCTTTCAGCACGTCATGTGTTCAGCACTTCTGAGGCCCCTTCAAGACATGATTTATCCAAGAGAATATCCCACATCTTCTCTTTGTCAGTTAAGGCTGGGGGTGGGGGTGGGGGGGAAATGAAATGAAACAAAAGAAAATAGCTGACAAACTGAAATGGTCTTAGAAAACAGCAATGACAAATTCCTCCAGCTTCCTCCAGCCTGCGCACTTCAAGGAGGCCTTTGCCTTTTGCCATGGAGGCTGCCAGTTGCACATTTCTTTCTCAGCTCAAGCCCGGATTTTCTCAAATGATAGCGCATTGGAGCTGCATGCTAACAGCAACCAAAAACCAGCAGCCATGGCACAACACAACTGTCTATTTATTTATTTATTTAGACTGGGGTGTTTTATAGCTGCCATGGCTACCAATTGGTACCCGGGCAAGCCTTAAGCATTATTTTTGATCTACAGAGCCTTCCACGGCTTGGAACCTAATTACCTTCAGAAACTACTGCCTCCTCCTCATCTGTTACCATGGCAGCTGCAATCAGCTGAGATGCTTGGGCTGACAAGCCCTGATTTACTAGGGTACCAGGGCAATTCCAGGGTGCTGTCGCTTTCAGAATTTACTCCTCTGCTTGGGTCTGACAGCATTTTCAGGAAAGGAAGAGGTAGGATAAATTAAGACTGTGCAGGCTGGGAAGTAGCAACCTTTTTTCAGAGTGATTCAACAGCTCAGTGCATACCGCTCCACTAGCACTTACTGTTGTGTTTTTTTATTTATTATTTTTCTTTTTTCCCCCCTCTTAGTAATAGTATGTCTGGCCTTGTCCCAGGGTCAAGGTGCAGGTGAGATTAATAGACTTTGCTTCATTTTAAAATATCTTTCCACCTGGTGAGAAAATAGATTGTTTAACCAAGTGGTAAGGCTTGTTTTCTAGCCTTTAAAATCAGAATCCAGGGAACATGAGCTTCAGTATTCCCTGTTCATTTCTACTGGTTACAGAAACTAGTGTTTAACTGAAACATTAGTATTTTTCCATATTGATGCTTTTCACGTGGCAATCTCAAAGCGCCAGACTTGTGCCTCCCAGAAAGAGAAAAGCCTAGCTTCCCATTGCAACATCTCAGTCCTTCAGAAATGCACTTCCCATGCCATCTGTGTGATAACAAATTTAGAAAAATGATTAGTACCTTGGCAGTCTTCGCAAAATGTACTCAGGATGCAGGGGAAAGCAGAGGGCTTCCTACCAAATGGGGCATTCAAGCATCCGAGTCAGAGGTGATGACAATGTCTAAGTAGGGGGCTGTTTTCTGAGAAATATGCCATTAATTTTGTAGTGCCTGATACAACTGTGCTGCAGTTCAGCTGAAGTCTGATCATTCAGTCCTACTGATAGCCTTGTTATTACAGAGCCTCCAGGTCTGCAGCTCCTCTTGTCCTTCATGTTGTCCCCACGTGCACCAGGACAAGGTACTTAATATAAAAGACTCTATGAGAACATCCCGAAATTGGTATGATCAAAACCAGTGGCCATTTTATGAATGATTAACGTGAATTATCCTATCTCTAAAATACAGATAACCCTGACTCTTTATTTCCCAACGCAAGAACAGATCACTGGCATTTGGAGAAGCGTCTTGAAAATCACAGGTGCTGATAGCATCAATAATGGCACACCATGAATTGCAATAATATTACAATAATAGTGGCACTCGTTTCGGACTCCTGCATTTTTCAGGTCATCAACTAAAAACATTAACAAAGCACAGCCCTTCAGGAAATGAAAAATCTTTGCAGTGTAATGCAAGCTGGTTCATACAATTTCTTTGTTCTCAGCCGCTCTCTGCAAAGTGCCTGCTGCCATCCTTCCAACTACCTGGAGAGTTGTGAATGTTCCTCCTGACATAAAAGGATCAGGCCCTTTGATGAAACTAACTGGCACTCTGAGAGTGTCAAGCAGCTGACAACAGTCTTATGCTCTTAATTGCACTTTTTTTTTTTCTTTTTTTTTTTTTCCAAAAAAACAAGCTCTAGGTCTTGACCTGCAGGCTTCATCAATGACGCCAGCACTGAAACAACAGGGACAAACCACACAGATTAGACTTGAACCTAAAGGAAACTAGCTCAGCTAAGCAACTGGAGCCCAGCAGGGCATCTAGTACCTCCCAGCTGCAGAACTACTAGAAACTGTCTATCTGCTCAGCCCGTGGAGAAGACCAGCAGAGCTGCAGCGCCCACCTGCCAGGCCCTGACCTGCCCCACACCAGGGCGCTTTCCTGGGGGCAGACAGCACCGTGACCAGCTGCAGGGGAGCAGAAGATACGCGTCCTGTTGCGCCGTGCAGGTTGCACATCCTCCGCTGGAGGAGCCGCAGCTTCTCTATCCTGGGAGCAGCGGGAAGCTTTGGGCAAGAGGTGTCTTGCCTGTGGGACATAAAATGGGTCCAGTGCTCCCTTCAGGGAAGAAGAGAGGAGAGAGCTGAGCAGCTTTCAGCCCTCAACCCCAAGCCAGAAGTAACAGTGGCACATAAAAGCTCTGCAACGCTCTACTGTGGCAAAAGCTGCCCCCTTTGCAAACTGAGCTCTCCGAGTTGCTGAGAGATACAAGAAAGTACCCCAGCAAGAGCTTTGCACATTTTCTAGCTTCCAAATTTTGAAAAGGCAGATGGAATTTTACTTTGATTTTGGGAACAGCTGCTGAGACCTGTGAACATTTTTCCCCTGGCTCCTCTGTTATGCCTGGTGGTTTTGTCTTATTATTCCATCCCTCCTTTCCTTCCTCCAGCTTAAGAGTAGCAGACAATGGTTGGGACAGACAAGGATCCCTTTACTTCTGATCTCTGGAAAGCAAAAGGAAAACCTTGATCTTGCCTTTAAGGCAAAAAAATGCAATTGTTCTGTGTATGTGTACCTACATGCCAGCTTTGCTACTCAGACCTTCCCCTCCATTTTAACATTCAAGTTTAAAGCCTACAGGAAAGGATAAGGAGCTCAGTAAAACAGACTGTTTCAAATTACAAAGTTAAACACAAAGGCGGTATCGAAAGCACAGTTCTGTGAACATACATGCAAAACCCAATCCCCCCCGTCTTCTTCCTTCCATTGGCTTCAACCCAGGAAAGCACACGGGCAGGTCTTCATTTCACAAAACACTTAAGCACATGCCTTAAAAAGAAGCACATGCTGGCGTATTTGTCTGAATCAAGGAGGAAGCAACCGAATGTTTAATTCCCTTGCCAGCGTTGCAGCCTTAAATTTGTGTGTCACTTTTACAAGGCAACTAGCTCCACTGAGTTGTAGTGAAACCACCAGCACACGAGAAGTAATACACAGATTTTGTCTTTCTGAGCTCGGCATTTCCTTGGTGGAACGCATCCACCAAGAAATTCAAGAGAACACGCTGAAAGCTTTTTTTTTTTTTCTTTTTCTTTAGGGTGTTTTTTTAAAAGACTAACCGGCAGTGTTAACACTATAAAAACAATGGCAACTCTAACGGGAATAGGAGGCTGCTTTTCTCTATTATTCGCAGAGAAGCCTGGCTGTTTGAGCGGATGATACGTTAATTCTGTGGCACAGTTGCTCAAGGGAGGACGTAGCAAAGTCTCCCATGGTACAGTGCACACAGTTTACAATGGGCATGGTTAGAATTTAATTGTTTGTTACAGCCCTTGAAAAGACGTTTCTCCAAAGCAAACATGCTATGAAATACATTTTTCTCTAATCATATCAGAAAAACTTCAGTACATAAAGCTCTCTTTCTGAGCTTTTACGGGCAGCTGCTGCTTGAATGCTTGAAGGAAGAGCTGGTAAGTTAAAAAACAAAATAGGCCACAGAGATTTAATTTCCTATAAAATAGCTCCCTACAAGCTGTTTAAATGTTCTTTACTTAGAGCAATACTCCAAAGATTTTAGAGATTTTCAGGGCAAGGTTTGCATTAAGAACTCCTTGTGTTCCCTCTGCTCAGGGGGCTCCACAAACACACCATCAGATTTATGCCTTTCCCTTTTAAAATAACCCCACGTACTCGTCTGCAAAATTAATTTAAATAAACATACAGAAGAAAGGAACATGCTAGCTTAATTTTTATTGGGGGGTGGGGTGGGGTGTGGGGGTGCAATCACTAATATCTACCATAAATCTGCTCGCTCACAGCCTCAGCTCACATACTAACATCTCTGTCTCACACATACTTTTCTTCCCGCCTTTCCCTCTCCCCCTCCCCACAGCCGTGCCATAATATGTCCAAGTCGGCTGGACAGTGTCACTGATTAAAAACTGCCAGCAGTTAGACAACTTATTATAAAACCTACAAGGGGACTGTGTATTTATGAATGCAATAATTAATCAATGCATAATAAGCGTGTACTGCACGTATAGTTTTTCTTTCCATACGCAGACAGCATCGATTACCATGCGGGTTACATGGCCACGAGGATCTTTAGTTCCCAGTAGCTGCTTCCCCACCCCGCAGCGTTAGCAAAGACAAGCTCATTGTATTAAAGCCTGCCTTCGTCTGCAAAACCACCCAAATACCGCTGAACTGATTAATTTTGCAGGTAGAGGCTTTCAGAAGAAAATGGCATTGTTACTGCCACAACTACTAGGCTGTCACGATTTTCCTTTTAAACGACTTTTTTCAGAAGCTCAGCTATAAGGCGTACTCAGAGCTGTGAGCTGGCAGACTGGTTTGCATCTTAAGAACATATTTCATTTTAATGGTTTTATTTTTGAATTGTTTCAACTCTTTGAATTAATGGAGATTAAAAAAAGAAATGAGACTGACATAAAAATGCGAAGTAGAGTGTTTTCCCCCTTTCTAACCTATCTTTTAACTAGAAACAGGTCATTTTTTTTTTCCAGAAACTCAATAGTACCCAATTAACAACACGATTGCACGCTACTTCATGAAAATTGACCATCAAGTGGCTTAAATGGAAAGAGACACGGCCCTTTCCTGAGCCTCCTCACTGACAGAGCATCAAGCAAGGCTCCACAGATATTAATATTCAGCCAGTAGGGATGTGCTTTTCCCTTGCAAGAAATTTCCTTCTCAGTGGCCAGCTTCTACAGCACCACTTTCTGCCTAAATGGGAAAACAGAGATGCTTTGCCCCAGCGATGCGCTTCCCTGCTAACTCTCTGCTAAGCTGTTTGAGTCTGCAGTGGTGGTATCTGGAGCCGAGTAATCAATGTGAGTTTTCATCCCAGTGCTGTGAACACACATGATTACGTGCCCTCCCTGACCAAAGGGCTAACGTTTATTGCAAACTTGCTACACGTGGGGACGGACCAGAAGATTGCAGAGTTCTGCATTTGGCTTGGAAGCTAGCGCCTCGAGAGCACTGCTATGTGTATATATAAAAATATTAATACTTCGTAACGGCCCACAAAGGGGATGACATGGTTTTATTCTGCCAATATGCAGAGGATTAAGGATTTCTGTTTGAAGCCACTAACAACCTGAACAGGAGAATTACAGTAATACCACTAAAACCATGCCAAATCCAAGGGACCAGCTGATGGCACGTTCTTACCCTTTCTGCTTGTCTTGAAAACGTAACTGGCACAATCCTACAAACAGGACTTCAACCAGCTACGCAAGGAGGTTCAGCTTAAAGAATGGGCTTATAGGAGCCATATGCAATGACGAGGACATTTTTCACGAGACCTCTCATCGTTTTGAGATCTAAATCCTTGATGCAGAGCAATTCTAAAGGGAGCTCAACAACAGCCACTTGCATGTCAAATATAGACGACACTCACGCTTTCTTTTCTGTTGCTCACACAACTCCATTTTTAGTGCAAAGCGTCTCACAGAAAACAATAGCAAGATACTCCAATTAAAACCTTGTACTGATTTAACCATTAGGTCACCACGCAACGTTGCTATCATGACTTCAATTCAATTCACTTTGCCTATGTCAATACCATTATTAATACCCTAAAATACTACTTTCTATTACTATTTAATTAACAGACAAATGTACTGAATAATTATTCACACATAGTTATTAGGAGAAACGTACTGAATGCAATTACATGTCAAGAGCTATGACTTACAAATCCACCCCACAACACTTCTTGTGCCAGAAAATACTCTGAAAAATTCAGCAACAGTTAAAGGCTCTCCATAACCAGGATACCTCTAGGTTGGAATAAACTGTTAGGCCCTGCCTCTTCAATACAGGAGTCTGTCTACATGGAGCGTATCACAGTTACCATTTCAGATGCAGTAGGCACACTTAACAGCAATAGTTATTATGCAGAAATTTAGTAAGTCTTCTGCAAAACTAATGGGAGTTGACTGGCAATTCAGAACCACCCTAAAACTAAGCCTGGCAACACGATGAATGATAGAGACTTTTCTTTGTATTTTGAAAAATGTAAACGTTGTTCTGAACACAAAATATTTTTTTTTTTTTCCCGCACACAGCACAAAAAAAAAGTGAATCTGCATTTGAGAAAGACTTCATTAAGACCCTTGATATTTAAGTATGTCAGAGGTAAAATTGGGAGACAGTGAGTATCAAGATGACTGATTAGTAGCACTTACAGCAAGTGTTATTTATATTGCGTGATGCTAACCAAACTCTGTTAAACCCACAGTTTAGCAATGATAGCTGTAATTCTGTGCACATACATACAGACTAAGTACCCGCATTTTCTCATGCAAACACACACACAAACTGGTGTGTACATACCGGATTAAAAAAACAACAGTCAGCAAACAAAGAATATTAAACGCTATACCTTTGAGTCATAATCTTATAGGCATCTGGCAGATAACAGCGGATATTCTCCATCTGAGCAGGATCAGAGTCACAGATTTTATCATCAGTCCTCCCGTAGTTGGCACTTTCGATCATGATAACATCTGTTCCCGGGCAGCGAAGCTCTATGGGGTAACTCTCGCAGGACAGTTCCCTTCGGACTACAGCCATGGGGACCGGAGCACGGCTGAAAGCTGCAAGGATTAACACAGAAACACAGCAAACATTTACTTTCCACACTGAGGCTAGGATTAAAAACAGAACAGTGTTTAGCAGCAGGTTTTATCCATGTGCTGTACTGAGATAGTTTTGGTACTATCGAGATACAGTCTGCAGAAATGGGGTCTGATCCCCCACTTGCTGGCTGCCCAGAGAAATCACTTCTCCACTCAGCGACTTGATTTTCTCATCTCAAAAATAAGCTAATGATCCCTTTTATACAGGGCTTTAGAAATCTCCCATTGAAAGAGGTAAATAGCAACTATGGCATTGTTATTACTTCTACTTACCAGGTGAAAAGCTAGTTGGCTTTGATATATAAAATTACAGTCCTATGTTGTGCCTGATCAACCGGGGGAAATTTTCTGACAGCAAGCAATGCAAGCACCAGGATCCCACCTGCTCAGCAAGATTGCATCTGTCCTACTGCAGATGTCATAACATCTGCATTGCTCCGTGCCCTTTTCTTGGTCCGTAGAAAACATAAGCCTAATGGCTTTTGCTGTAGCCTGCAGCATGCCAGGGGATGGCCTGCGGGTTCTGGCAACCATCCCAAAGTTTGGGGCCTGCAGTGATATTTTCCATGGAAAGGCCAATATATGGGACACCGGGTGACTGAAGTTCAATCTCAGCTTTGCATCGGATTTGCCTGGATGTTCAATACTGTCACTTACTTGTAAAGTTAATTTAAAGAGCTCTCAGAAATCTTACCTGTTTTAAAAGAAATCCATGCTACAGTTTGCAAAAAAAAAAAAAAAAAAAAAAAAAAAAAAAACACTTTTTGAAATCCCTTAAAAAAAAAAACAATATAAAAGATGAAAAAAAAAAAAAAAAAAAAAAAAGAAAAAAAACACTCTTTGAGATGCCTTGAAATCAAAGCACTAAAGTATTAGTAAATAAACTCACATGATAACAACCAATAATATTTCCCATCTTTACAGCCTCTTTGATCCAAATATCTTCAACAGCTTGGCAAATGTCAATGTATTAATCCCCCAAATATCCCTATGAAGGAGCTATGCGTCATCATTCTCCTCTCAGATGCAGGAGGGTTATGCGGCTTCCAGAAGATCTCATGGGGAATCCACGGTGAAGCTGGGAACCAAATACTTGTTTTCTAGCCAAGCGCACCAGCCATGAGCTGAAACAAAAGCCAACCCCTTCCCTTCCTTATTCCACATGCACGAAAACTTACACCGAAAAGGTTCCTAGTGGCAGGGATGATGTGCCTTTCTGGCTCCATTTTGTACGACTTCCAACCACAAAACTCAACATACAAATTAAGCCTGTATCTATGTGATGGTCACAGAGCAGCCAGAGAAGGTTTAACCCTCTAACAGATCCAGAGCCCATCTGACACTAAGCAGCTTTCAACAACTCACTTTTCCCCCGGCCCCATTATAAAAACACCAAAATACCCTTCCCAAAATCAAAAATCCCTTCCAATGCACTGGTGTCTTTTCCCACAAAACTTCCACATGGTACATGTACACCAAATTTGCTTTTGGAAATAAGAGCATACTGACATTTCTTGGTATACCCCTTAACTGTATCAGGGCTGCTCTATCCGTCTGTCTGGCAGGCAGCAATCCAACACATTACTCAAACTTCCGTGAAGCCTTCTATTATTGTCAGTTGTCTCATTTAGATTTGTATTACTGGGCATATAAACATTCCCGTTTCTGTAAATTTGCAGGAATTACTCTAATATCAGATCCTTACTGATGTGCCAGAGTTGTGGACTAATCGACAAACTCCGCAGACAGGCATGCGTTTACTCTTGAATAATAGCTTCTACAATTAGCATAGCTTTAGTGTTCGGATCATGTAAGATGTTCTCATTCCCCAAGACGAGAAAAAGAGTTTTGCCCTGAGCTCACATTGCACCATACATTTGTGTAATGCAGTAAATTCTTACTGTGACCAAGCTCTCCTGTTACAGGAGGAGGGAAACAAGGAGGACAAGCGCGAACCTCTGAGATGCCATACCTTGTTCTTACCCTTGGCTTTACGTCACTAATCAATGACAAGGTGTGTGGAGGAAGGATGGGACATAGAGACAGCATTTGGTCGAAGAGATAAGCCTGTCAGAAAGGTAGAGTCGGCAAAGCCCAGCAATTTTAGCCTGCCCTACAAACAATATCAAGAAGTATTAAGTCTGCTTAAAAGGATCTGTCCACAGAAGTGCCTGCAGCAGCCTCTGCTCTGCAAAACAACAGACCCTGTGGCAACAGTGGGGGAGTTTATGCTTTCCTGTGTCACCTTTAACATTCACAGGCCCAGTGCTGACCAGAAAACTTCTGATGCCAGGCTGCTGATTTTGGAAGAGAACTGTGGTGAGCTCTCTTTTCAAGCCTCTTCTGTACTAAACCTGAGCAGATTGGGAACCCAGGCGGCAGAAGGTTTCTAGCAGCTTTTGGCAGAACACTCAGGCCAAGTGCCGTCCCCTCCTCCCGCCATGCGCTTAGAGGACTCCTACTGACTGCAAAGAAAATGGCAAAATGAGGTTTACAGTAAATATTAGCTGTTTGGGGCTATGGTTTGGCCCAGTTCTTGGT
Source organism: Dromas ardeola (assembly GCA_013398915.1). Classification (NCBI taxonomy): domain Eukaryota; kingdom Metazoa; phylum Chordata; class Aves; order Charadriiformes; family Dromadidae; genus Dromas; species Dromas ardeola. The sequence goes on from VYZM01020834.1 coordinate 208,002, forward strand.
CAATTTGGGTCCTTTTCTCTTGAAGTCTACTGTAGGCGACAGAAACGGCAAAGACAGTTGCTAATAGTACTTTACTTTTTACAGTTCCCACTACAGAAAACAAAACTCAAACCTCTGACCCACGTGCTTCAGAAAGTATATTTTTGCTGTTAATTCCTATGCATTTTCTGCAGTAACTATTCTATATTGTCAAAGAAAGCAGACATTAAACGTGTGATGGTTGAGGAAAACCCCACTTAAAATCGCAGAAATTAATTGTCTGGGAATTCACTCGAACAAACTTGGTGTTATTTGTCAAACAGCAATCCTGTACATATGCAGCTAATCTTAACTCTCATGTTCTGTTGGAAATAAGACATTAGGAATTGCTACCAGCAATATGGTTTTATTAAATTAGAAGTTTATATGAGGGCAAAGATAGAATCCTAATCGCACAGCAACTCTATCAACAGCAATGATGCAGTACTTCAGGCTTCTGGTGGAGGATTTCACGGTTAATATGAAAATGCAGAGGTTTAGTAAAAGCTGTGAGTAAAAAAGTAAAAGTAAGTAAAAGCTGTAAGTAAAAAAAGCTGTAAAAAAAAAAAAAGTAAAACTCCTCCAATTCAGTTACTCTGCATAGCTTTTTTTTTTTTCTGCCCCGATAGCTGCAATAAATACTCCAAAAGGGAGATTAGAGGTTGGCTGTTTATCTGCTTGTAAGCACATTTCTTGATGTTGCGTCCCTATATGATAATCTTACTTAAACATTTTTACTGGTTTTCCTGTGAGGAGCAAAGATTTTTTGCCTTTTGCTATGAAATAAGATACGTCAAAGCCCATCTGTGAAATACACAGCACGAGTGTATTCATTCATTAATACACTTCTCTCTTCTTTGAGCAACTCCCCATCTTTGCAGTCTCTCACTGAGCTCCTTATTTAATCTTCTAAATAAGTGACCTAATTGTTGGCTTGAAGTAAAGAGGAGCTGATGGCTGCTTACTACTTTGGAAAACAGGTGTCTTTTTCCAGGATCCTATGTGCAGACAGCCATCTAAATACAGACGGCAGAACTTAAAGATTTTGAAAAACACTCTTTTTAACATTTAAACATGTGCCAACTTGAGTTTTATAAGTGCAGCCATTTAGTGGAAAATCATCCTCCTGAGCTTCTGCAGGGCAAAGTGAGAGCAGAGGGTGAAACGGCAACAGATAATGACAGGATTTTATCTGGGCGATTTAGAACTTCTTTGTCTCTGCTAATTTCAGGAGCTGGAAAATTAAGTAAGTCATCCAAATCTTGTGCTTTTTCTCCCCCTCGCTTTTGACCTCAGAACATAATTGCCTCTTGTCATGCCTGCAGGGCATGGGCTTGTAGTTATCACTGTGTGCTTAATCAAATGCTGAAATAGCCTTTAAATTACGTGTCGTCTTGGCTGCTAGAGACTTGTTGAGCTCTGTTACATTTACAGGCATGATGGTAGTAGATGTACTTTTAAAAGAAGAAAAGTGTGGGATGATGCTTTTAATTAGGTTTTATATGCAATTTTCCCAGCAAAACGATGTTCTAGCTGAGAATTTTCAGAGTGAAATTTTGGTGCATATTTAAGGGCGGTGAAACAAAAGCTGGAAATGTAGAGATAATTATTTTCACAAGCTCTGCACATGATTTGGTCTTCCCAGCTAAATACCTGACTTACTGTTCCCAAAGGGAACACAACATGCTGGGGGAAGAGGTTTCCTACTAGTTTGGAGGAATGCTTCTGTGTTTGTAATTTCGCAGTACTTAATATTCACACAGTTCACCTTGACTCTGCGGAAAACAAAAATAAATCCGAAAGTAATAATAAAAAAATCCCCCCTCTCCCCCTATTCTGAAGCCTACTCAGGTATGGGTATGAGCTGAAATCCCTTTCAGGCACTGAGTCAATAGGCCTTATATGATTCTGTCACTCCCTGAAGAGAAGCGCATGCTTAAGTGCTTTTCTAAATCAGGGCCCTACTTTTCCCTATTAAGATATAAAGTCTCATTAGTGCATTCATTTGCAGCGTGCAAACATAGCTCAGTGCTTCTTCTGTCTCCCTTTTCCTTAATCCAAATTATACCTGGCCTCTGATTTCAACAACAATATTAGTAGCAAACAAAAACTCAGGTTAAAGATAGTGACAACAAACATTTCTCCAATGTAGAATACTCTCATTCCCCAGTATTTTCATTGCTCACAAATATCAGTGTAGTTCTGACAAGCTTAAAAAACCTGGTTGGTCCAAACTTCATTGAAAACTTGTGATTAGTATACAAATACGGAAATACTGTTCTCTCTCCCCAACTTTCTCTACATACGCTGACAACAAATTAAAAAGCAAAGAACTCTGTGTCTTTTCCAGGGGGACAGGGTGGAAAAGCCCTTCTTCTACTCTCAGTCTGCAGAGGGGTTAAAGGTGCATCCTACAGACGATGGCTGGTGCCAAGACATTGCAGCAAACGCTTGCAACATCCATATGCAGCTCCCCTGGGGAGTAAATGAAGACTGAAGGCAGCCAGTGTGGCCAAACCGCTGGAGCCGTCAGCGGTGCAAGGCTGGAGCTGGACAGTGCTGGTCTCCACTCCCGGCTCTCTCCTCTGTGCCTCAATTGATTTCTCTCTCATCTATAAAAATGTGAAAATTATCTGATCTCCTCCATTAAGCACTCCAAAGGGAAAGTAAGAAGAGAACTAGATATAATCCTCAGAAGGTGAGGAATGTGGCTTCAGCCTGGGCTTTTCCATGTGAATCAAATACCCACATCCCCCCAGGCTATCGTAGGCTTTCTTTCGTATTTTATAGAAGATATCAAAAACAATTTCCATCTTTCCTTTGGGCACCTTCACCAGAAGCAGTGATCCCCCTTACCCAGCCAGCTATGAACAGACTTCACAAACTGCGGGAGCATCCTCTTTGTATACTCCATCCCACCATATAAAAGATGACAGAAGAGAAACACAATGCTGTGCAACACCCCAGCCATGGCAACCAAAGAAAAACTAAAACAACCCACCACCTCACACCCTTCCCTGTGCATTTTATGTGGAGGTTGAGGTCAACTATCTTATGGTTCCATAAATTACTTAATTTACCTCCATTATAACACTCAAATCACACTTGCTAGGGATTTGCTCCAGGTTACGTGAGTGAAAATACAATAGATACTCAGCAGCATGTTTCTATCAGACACCCTCCCCCCCATGATGAAGAGGAGACACAGGAGAAAGGCGTAGTAAACATAGAGGGGTATTTCTATAGCGGCTGCCAAATCCACACACAGCGCATTTTCCAAGGTGACACAGCCAAGGATGCAAACAGGAGCACAACAAAAAGCCTAGCCAAGTCCCAAATGGCACACTTCTGAAGCAAGCCTCTGCTCCCAAGCACCAGCCTTCTGGAAAGTACCTTTTATTTCCATGGCAGACCTCCTTCTTCCACATTTCTAAACACTCAAGAGGTCAGATCTCACAAGGGTGATGTAGAAGCAACGGGTCCTTTCCACCACGCGCGGAGGCCTAGAAAGCCCGGGGACAGCAGCCAGAGGATTAATCACCAAACAGCTACATCCTGGGGTCCTTCTGCTGCTCACGCTTCATACCACTGATATTCCTCATCTCCTTGCCATGTTTAGATGATAAATACCCTTCTTCTCTCCCCTCACTCTCCCAAACCCTAGCTCAAACTATGGAGAAGCTTTTCTCATTAGTAAAGACTATTAGATTCTCTTAGACTGTGTAAGTATTAGATTAGCTCTTCCTATAGGGGTAAAGAGAAAAGAAATTTACAGATAATGGGCAAAGAGGACTGGTGGAAGACCACCAGAAAGAGGAAAGAACAGTGAAGTGGATGCATTTGCACCTAAGGATGGGTGCTCATGAGGGAAATGGGTCATTGCGAGGCCCTGTGAGGAAAGGAGATGAAGTGGTAAAAGAGCAAGACCACAGAAACCAGATGGTAACTATGAATGGAGCAGTCTGACAGCAGGAAGTGACTGAGGACATGTAAAGGGAGAGGCAAGAAGGCAGGCTGGCCCAGAGACACGTGGCATTGAACTGAACCAGACCTGCAAGACAAAGCACTGCAACAGCAGTATTGTGCTTTTTCTTTCTATTTCTCCCTTCCCATCTTCTTCCTGGGGCTCATGGGCCACTGCCTCGTTAGTGGGAAATACTCCAAGAATTGTAACAAATGTTTCTTTCAACAAGTCCTCATCTTCGCAAATCCCCTGCTTACAGAGAGGTGAATACCTCTGCAGCTAATGTTTACGCCAGAGCACACTGCAAAGCAAGGCATCACCAAGGGTTACCCTCCACGCTGTGAAAGAGGCAGTGGTCCAGGGTAAGCCCACCTACCAGGTCGCTATTGTTAAAGGGAGAGTGAGTCCTGATTCTCCCCCAGCCAAGCCCTCCTATCTACAGCCATGGTTCAGCTGCTGGACCTGCACCCAGTTCTGGTGGTCCCTTGACCCCTTCATGAGGCAGGTCAACTCAGTAGTCCACCAAGAAGCAAAACTGGGGGTGGGGGGAGGAGAAAAGAGAGGTTTCTGCTGGGATGGTAGAGTTCAATCAGCTCAGAAAAGGTTAGCTAAGAATATAGAAAGGAAGCATAAGATTTTTAGAAGGAAGGGAGCCTGAATTTAATGTGCTTTTCAAAAATACATGACAACCTACCTTCAAATCAGAGGTCAGAAGCACAGTCCCAGCCTGAGCTAAACGTCACTTAAATGAATTTAATTAAAGCAGAAGCAACAAGTCGAGAACAACAGACAAATGAAACACTGTCTCCAAGGGGAAGGCTGAACGCAAATACATTAATATTTAGGCCCCGTCACGGGAAAAAGCTATTCCCAAGTATCTTTTCCTTTTCAGTGGATCATCTCATTTGTAACAAAAGGCACGCACAAGAAGATACTCAGATATGACTGCTCTTTAAATTCACAGGCTTCCTTCACGTGAATTAACTTTCAAGTGTAGGAAAACAGCGCACAGATAACGAAAGTATCTGCGGTTAAAGCCCTGCACTGCAGTGCATAAGATGTATAGCCAACCCTATGCTAAACTTGCCCTCCAGCCTAGCAGTGACGTTACTTAAAATATAAGGGTTACAGATCCTGGTCCATAACACTGAGACATTCATGTTCTGAGTAAAGGAAGCATTAGGTTCTGTGCCACAGGGACCAGTCCTTTTTACAAATCCACATACCACAAATCACATTGGGGCCTTCAATAAAGAAAACCATACCATTTATTACTTATCCAACTCACAGTTACTGTTGTTACAATAAACACTTAACTGTCTCCAAAAAAAAAACCCACCACCAACCAAACCCAAAACAAAACAGGCAAGCTTTGACTTTGACATTGCTGAACAACCTTGAAGTCTCAAATTCAATGCAGCACAAATTAAGGTGGTGAAGCCAGTAGAATTTGAGTAATAACAGAATTCACCCTGTTTTAAATTAGTTCACTGTGGCTTTTTATTGTGGCCAAAAGTAAGGTTCATTTTTTAATCTCATATAAAAACTTTTTATAAACCACCATAGTAGGTATAGTCATAGAAGCAGTTAGATAAACGAATATAAAGGGCTTAGCCTAAGAACATTAAGGAAAAAGAATTTGTTTATAATTTTTGGACTTCATATTAAATCATAAGTTCATTTAATATTACACTTTATTATTGTTTCCATTTAAAACACTAGCTTAAATTCTTACCCTTGCTAAAATAATGCACATCTGGAATAACTTTCCTGTTACCAGCAGAGTTTTTTTAGGTATGTCATCAGAATGGCCTTCAATAGGATTTAGTGATGTCCCCCAGATGGATATTGCCCAAGTCCTGACGACATGCTCTTCTCCATCATTTGTACCTCCATGAACTGGGAGGTGGCAGCCCTAAGCTACAGGAAGCAGGACAAAGATAGGCTGGAGGAGACCAAAACCCAAATTCACGTTCAAAAGGCAGAGATGGTCTGCCATGGAGGACGGCCACATGCAACAGAGCCCAGATCTGACTTCTATCTCACCATAGGACAAAAAATGGGCAGGGGGGGAACAACAACAAAACCCTAAAACCAACAAAAAAAACCCAAAATCCCAGAAGTCAGGGAGAGATACAGTGAACTCAGTAGGTTCAAAAATCCTTTTAAGACATGTCTGATGTATTTGGAGCTTTGCTGAAGAGCAGAGGGACTGCAAATAATAAGACTCCTACCGAGTAACACCTCCTCAAAGTTAAAGTTTAATTTTGATTTACAGTTCCCTGAATAGCCTCTGAAGTGGAACATTAAAACTCTTGTAGAAATATCTGCATTATTAAAGAAATTATGAACAACAGAGTGAGGACTACTTTGTGCTGTTTGTGGACTTATTTACTGGAGCAGTAAATCTATTAAGTCTGTATTGCCCGGAAAGGAGAACTGTGAGAAATCTGAAGAGCTGCCCAGAGAAAAAGCCAGGCAGGCAAAAGAGAAGAATTTCTTCTCAAGTATTTCTCCTCAGGTATGAGCCTGTCATTCAAATACCTGTTCAAAAATATGGGGCTTCAAGTATTTATCAGTTAAACCAATTGCTTTACATCACCGAAGGCCAAGAATGACTCCTTTAGAGTTAATTTTACAAGAAATTACCCAGACCATGAAGACTAGCCATCTTCAGTAATTACTATGGCAAAACTGTAGATCGCTAAATAAATAACTGTGATTTTTCTTGGTGGTTTAGACATCACAGCTCCTTTGAGTCTCTGCCATAAATAACAACAGAAGATTTGTTCTTTCCACTAGCCATAACTCTGTGAAAGTTTTATAAAGAAGCTTGAGACTGCTTTAAGATCTTGCCTCCTCCCAGAAATGCAGTCCATTATATGTATTTTTTTTTTTATATCCACACACACTTCTATAAATGCATGACATATATGTAACAGGCAAAATGGAAAGTGTAGTTTTCTACATGGCAAGATGAAATTTGGGGTGCCCTACTCAGCACACCTTAAAGGTCATTGATTTTTAGAAACCAGTGGGTGCTTATCAGCAAGATCTGTGAGTAATCTACAAACACAACCCAGTCCCCAGCTGCTGGATGAGGATTTCCATAGCACGACATCTATAAGCTCCATCTCAGAAACAGAGGCATGAGATCTACAGTCCTTTTTGCCGATACGCTAACAAGAATTATAAGTAGTCTGCGGCAAGCCATTCTTTGCAGCCCTCTGAATCATGACTCTCCCCAAAGTCTGTGACGTAACTCCCCTCTGACCTCAAAAGATCAAGGATTTCACCTCAAATATACTAGCAGCTAAAAAGAGCTTTGCAGAAGCATACACATTCATCTGAACAGTGGCCAACTTTATCTACTTTCCTCCCAATCATAAAAATAAAGAACAATAGGAGAATTAAATTTGGGGAATGAGCTGAAATGTGCGCACTTGCTCCAGGTGGAAATATATTCCAAGTAAAAGCAGATTTTCAGGGAAATCACATAGTTTTGCCTGCAGATACCCCTTCTCCTCAGTGGAAAATAGCAAAACATTAAAACTAATGAATTAAATTAACTCCACAAAATGGTTCACTTACTGGGAAACACAACTAAAATCCTGAGTGATGAAGTTTCCTATTGCACCCACCTGCTCACAGCGAACACTGTGACTAATTATTTTTCCACCTAATGCAGCCTGTGCAAAAATTGCTCCAGAATACCCTGTAAACATACATATGTGTGTACATATAATACACATATACACACAATACCGCCCATCTCAAAGTGAGCCACAAAAAAAGCTGAAATAATGCTCAGCTGTAGGCTCCCAGAAATGCTCTGAACAGATTAACTGCTCCCGGAGACAGGCAAATAGCTCTGCAACCGAACGAAGAGCTCCTGGGCTTCATACTAGGGAGGTGATGCTTATCCTGCAGCACCACTAGGACTGCCATCGCCAACCCAGGGTGGCCGGGGCAAGGCAGCATGGCCAAACTCGCCTTATGACATTTTTATCTGCAATAAATGCTCTGAATCCTGCCCTCCCCACCCCACAATTTCAGTTTAAAGTAACCAGGGGACACCAGGATACATGTTTCCACTTATTTTCCACTCCAGCCTTCAACAGTGGTTAACAATAGTCTAAAAAGCATTTTTAAAAGCAGCAATAACAACTATGAATAGTCACAGAGATACTGTGCTCTGTAAAAAAACAACCCAGTACTGGTTAAAAGGCAACCTGGTTTTATGAAAGTCCCTACAGCGCTGGCTATCATGATTTATTACTTGTCCTGTGGGAAAGCATAGGGCTCCTTCACAGGCACCTGTGCACAGGACTGAATAAAAAGAGGGTCTGTGCCCCGAAGGACACTTTAAAGAGAAGAGGAAATACGTGCAGATTAGAGACAGGAACTATGGTGGCACAGAAAAGGATAGCCATGCAACATGGGTAACAAACAGATGCAGATACTATACTTGAAGGCATAACGCTCACCAGTTCAATGAAAATATGGTTGAGAAAAAAAAATTATCTAACTTGCTTTAGGAGAACACCACTGCAAACAGCTATGATGGATGGAAGGCTTTTTTTATTTTCCTCCTCTTTTCTTTTTTTTTTTTTTTTTAAACACAGTCACTAATCTTGTTTTAAATTCTCCTTGTCCAAGAGGTAGATGAAAGAAGTAAATCTTTTGCTGATCTGTCTGGAAACGAAAAACAGGATCTAATTGTTTAGAGAGAGATAACAGGGCTAAAGGCAAAGAAAAGTTTTCAATGGAATAACCTGATGAAAGATTCCATCCCTCCTTCCCCTATAGATATGGGCTCAGAAAGAACAGGACTTTTTCAAGCCCCAGACAAGAGAATGCTGCTGGGACACCAGAGGATGCCCAGACAGAAGGGTACAACAGAGAGGAGGCCCTTGGAGAATTGGGAGGCCAGAGTTAATCAGGCACACTGAGCACTGCGGCTCAGCTATGCAACATCATCTCACGCCGTTTCGTTGATCAGTGAGAAGAGACGCAGGATCCAGCACCCCCAGCTCAGCAGCCCTGTTGGACAGGGGAGGTTTAGGAGACCTCGAATAACACTGACTTTAGGCTTAGAGAGTACCCAGGCTTTGACCTCCCAGGACAGAAGATGGTCAAGGCCGCTTCACTTGGATTGTTTCAGTGTAGCAGATGGGTGAGGTTGGGGTGCCATCGCATCCAGGGCAGGACTCCCCAGGACCCCAGTCCATGGGTACCCTCCAACAAGACTGGGAGGCAGACCCACCTGGCACTGACCTGCAACACTTGCCAAACCCTTCTGTTCTTTTTCTCCTTAAAGGTTTCTGAAGGATTCCTCCAAGTTGAAAAAAGCACCATGGAAAGGTTTCCGGGGAATTGTTTCTGGGAGATCATTAGTTAAATTTCTAGTGTAATTATGTTACAGTACATTTAAGTGTGCTTTCTAAATAGAAGCAGACTTTTATCTATTAAAGGATCCATTTCAAGCACTTTTTCCTGTACATATAATACCCATTTCCTTCTATACCGACTTCAAGCATGGTTCTTCTAGAGTTATTTATACTTCACATCTAGAATTTTCTGCTTTTTCTAAGAATACAATTGTTGCATATTTCCATCATTGTGTGTTTGCTGTTTGTATTCAAGGAAAGCATTCTGCTGTCACTGCTCTCCAAAGGCACTGTTGGAGCATGAGGAAAAACCTTTATAAAAGAAATCAGACTCTTCTACTTGCGGTTCTTCCATGCCCCTTATTATTGCGTAATAAAGCACCTCAAACTGCATAGGGTTAAAAAACTGTTTTGCAGGGGCTGGGGGGAACTACCTAGGCAAAATACCAAAGGTCACTGTGAGCCCATCCCCTCTAAAAAATAAAGTAGTTTTTGATGCACTGCAATATTTGCCCATATTGCTTTTGGGTGGAGATGCTAACACGTGGAATGTGGTGGAGGGTTACCCTAAGACCCCTAACTCAGATAAGGAATGAGCAAGAGCAACTCCTAAATAGCTCTCTACAAGTTTTTCATTGCCTTACTGTTAGGGAAATCTCATGCAGTGACTGACAAAACCAATACAGTATTGATGCCTACTTTTGACCATAAAAAAATCAAGGAAATTTTAGTGAGACTGCCTCCGGGTAATTTCATATAGGACACTGTTCTAACAAATAAGTTGATCACAAACAAACAAAACAAACAACAACAAAAAAAAAACCACAACAAAAAACCTAACCAAACCCCAGATGCCTAAGAGGAAGTAGCAACGAACCAATTTAACTTGGAAAGTAAAATAAGATCACAGTCCTGACTGGTAACATACATACTTGAGGGTTTTACCCAGTATAGCTCCTCGTAGATTAAAATATTTCACACAAAATTAAACAGAAATAAAGATTTAAGCTTAAAAATGCAGACAGTGAACTGAGAAATCTGTTTCCAGATGACAAAATCACCAACTCTGCAATCATGAGAAAAAGCTGCTTTTGTTAAACAGTCTACCCTCACTTAAAAAAAAAGAAATAGACAAAGGCAGCAATGTAGTTAACAAGTACAAATTACAGTTTGGAAACACAAACATGCAGTAATAAAAGCTCGAAATACAAATGAAGTAACTGTGGACCATCAGACTAAGAAAAATTATGCTTGCAAAATTTTTTTAAAGCAGCAGCAGTATTTTTGAAATAGTAAGGTGTATGGGTCAAAGACAACCAGTTATCAAGCACAAAGTCAACCCCCTACAAATATGCTGTAACTCACTCCAATCTGTATTTTGAAAGAAGCAAACAGATGTATTCATAATTCACAGTGATAAAGAGGTGCTTTTTGTTCTATCAGAGATTAGGAAAGATACAATAGCTAACAGCCCAGTATTTTTCATTCTGCAGAATTAGATATCTTCTATCCGGAAGTTTCGAAAAAACCCCACAACCCTCTTAGGAATGCCTTAATGTTTTTTAACTCAATCTGGGACACTAGCACATTACTACTAGCAAGCCTTTAGAAACAAACAAACAAAAAAAGGCTGTAAAACCAGAACATAAGTCCGATTGAACACAGAAAAAAGGCATTAGCTGTTGCTTCTCAAAAAGCAATATAAATTTGAAGTTGCCACCCCAGCTGAACCATTTCTGGAAGTTCAGCAAGAACCTCATCAGTCCAGTATCATTCAACACACTTCTTGATGATCTGAAAGACAATAAACTCAAAGCTTGCCAAATTTGCAGTCGGCGCAAAAATTGATGAAATGTTAAGTAATGACATGGACCTTGTTGGTTTTGCAGATTGATCTATACACTGTCTGAGTAAGACTGTGTTTTAACACAGACAAATACAAGTCCACATAGGAATACAAAAAGTGCTCATTATGTGAGACTACAGCCTCGCAAGCAGTCACTCTGAAACAAGACTGTTCTCATGACTGATAAGAATTTGAATGCTACGCCGTGGCTCAAAGGGCAAACATGATCTCTGTGAGTATTAGGAGGTGAATAACAAGAAGAACTGGGAAGAGGAAATTTCCCTGCATATGGTATTAATGAGTCCATTACCGGAACATATACATTGTGGTGTTTATGCTTCAAAAAGATTATTGGAAACTTTGAGAGGGTTCGCAAAACAACTTAAGAAAATTTAATAAAAAAGAAATAAAAAAAGAGTAAAGTCTGGAAAGCCAGTTTTACAAGTGAGACACCAAAGCTGCTTAGTCTGTTTAACTAGTCCAAAACACCATTGTAGTCTGCAGGTATCTACAGAGGGAAGATATTTCTTAGAGTAGGGAGCTCTTCAATCTAGCAGAAAAAGGTAAGCGAGATGCAAGAGCTGGAAGTTGAAGTCAGATAAATTCAGGCTAGAAATAAGGTACATATTTTTAACAGTGTGAGTAATTTACCGTGTAACACTTCACTTAGGTATATGATGCATTCCTTATCAGCTGAAGTCCCTAAATCATGACTGAGTATTTTTCTGGAAGATATGTTACAGCTCAAACAGAAGATACGGGAGCCTGATTCACAAATTACTGGGTGAGATCTCAATTGTGCAAACAGCCTGGCTTGTTGATCATAGGAGTCTCTTTGTATTAAAATACAAAGACCTATCTATTAAAATACAAGATCTACGAAGATTTGGGAGAAAGAAAACAGGAAGAGAGGGGGATATTTGGCAGCATGGAACCCACTGAATTTATTATCTTAGAGTAAAAAAAAAAAATAAAAAAAAAAATAAAAAAAAAAAAACCACCAAAAAACCTCAGTCAGCTTTTATGCAGATACCTGCTGCGCTCATCCATGCAAAGAAGGTTTGTATCTTGCCTTTATTTAGTGGTCGTGAATAGACAAAAAATGTTCCAGGACAGCTTCTTTGAATTCCTAGGAATAAAAGACAGCAAGCAGGAAGAAGGGAATTGCTTAATGCAAACCAACAGATGGGATTTCAGTCAGAGGCTTGCTTTGTTTTCATAATGAACCATAATCTGTGTAATCTAAAACAGTTTTTATTTGCTGCAGTGAGACATAAAGACTGTAGCTGTGGCATGTGAATTGTTTTCTCAACAATCCATTGTTACAAAAGGTACCTTTTCGTTGCTGAAGACACATTGGACTCTGGAACAGTCAGCCAAATTAAGTTTAGGAGGATGGATGAAAGCATAGGTATGGTACTACATTTTTAGTAGGTTTGTCTGCCTTGGGTTTGTTTTTTTGTGTGGGGGGGTTTGTTTTGTTTTGTTTTGTTTTTAATTCAACCTTCCAATATGGCTATCTAACAAATTATTGTAATTCCGCAAAGCCTATTAACTGGTCTCTAGGTGCTATTAGCCACGTTAAAGTCTTTGCAGCACACACCCTACATTACCAAATCAATGGCAGAGGCATTTAGGGTCCTAGTATGATATTACTGGGATGGGTTGGGGGCATTATTTCCCTAATCCCAATTCCCAGTCACAGTGCTGCAAGTGTCCACAACCCTAACATGGTCCCGTAAGTCCTCTTTGACTATACGTCCACTTGTGCCAGATGCAGGGAGCTGCAGAGAGCCAGCAGCGCTGCACAGAAGCAGGGTCTCCATTCTGCCAGCAGCTCTGTACCACAAATCTGTACCACAGATCTGACACTCAGGCAAAGCAGGGCACAGTATTACTATATTATATCATGTTATGTTATATTATACACTATACACAACACGGAAAGGTGAGCAATTCAATGTTAAGGCGCAAAGCCAAGAAAAACTTAAGCTACCTGGAAGCCTGGAGCTACAAACCATGACTGCTACGTATATTGCTTATTATTTTGCTCGGGTCCAATACTTTGGTTTCAGCAACCTTGGACATCTACTTGTGGCTTCTCAGTATACTTATATTCCCATAATCTTTTGGAATATAAAACACTGACTTCTATTCATACATATTTCCCCATGTTATTTAAGTTCATCTTCATATTAAAAATAAATGGATTTAAAAATGTAGGCAGCTACATATATAAGCACTCTGCTTGAAAGACATACTTCATCTTTAAATAGCAGCAATCAATACGCACAGTACATAACCTAAATAAATTTCTATTATGAATCCTTAACGGATGCATGCTTTGGTCATTTTTATTACTAATAGATTATTGATTTACAGAATACATTACCACCTTAGGCACTGGGATTTGCTGGAGTCCTTACATCCCATATGTAGTTTTAGTCAAAATAGGAGCCAAAAGTCAATAACCCATTTACCACCAGTGTAGCCCCTCTACAGAGTTAGGTATTTTAATGATAGTCTGACTCTCACAGTGAAATCACTTGTCTTACAGTGGCATTTATAAGTCATCATTATTAATGTAAAATCATCCATTAGGCCTGCTTGCTTATCTTTCACTCTATTGCCAAAACGCTTTGGGAGTCACAATTTGGAAGAACGCTGGCAGACTAACCTTGCAGATCCCTCACAGGGCAGAGTTTCTCTAAATCAAAGCACCCGTTTGGGCTCTTTTGCTCTGAATCAACGAACTGTTTCTCTGTCTTTGTTGCCATTCACATCAGGGAGTGGTGATTGACTCCTGCAGTTGCCCAGGAGAAAGGGAACCAAACAGCTTTCTTTGATATGAATACTAATACCAGCAGACAGGGAAAAGACAGCATGCCAATCAGTCCCCCAACTACCGCCATAAACAGGCTGCGGAGAACACATCAACTGCTACTCAGTGAGGCTTCAGGAGAAGCCTACAATGAGATGCAAACATCATAATATTGTTACACAAATCAAATCCAAAATGTTTGTTTACTGCTACTGACAAAAATGAGGGGGAAAAAGGGTTTAGGGTTACAGTCACTTTGGCGAAACAATCCTACATTGTTAACTTACAGATTTATGTTACACTGGCGCAACAGCACATGTGTGTCTTGCTGGGATATTATCACGCCTTGGACAAGTCGAGCTTTATGTCAAAAGCTAAGCACAGAAATGGCAGAGATGCAGTCTTGCAAGCATCATCTGTTCTTCAGCTGCTCAATGACATGACTCTCCTGTAACCTCAAAATCAGCTGCTTCCAGAGTAAATCCAAGGACTGACCCCTGCTTCTCTCCGTTTCCTCTTTGTTGTTTGGGTTTTTTTTTCCTTCTTTATTAATGCATATGAAGACAAAGGAATAAAATACATACAGAGTAGGAGTGCTTTGCCCCCTTTTTGCAGAAGAACAAATAATTGCAATAGAGACAAGAGTAATCAAAAACACGCCTGAGAAAATAACAGCCGCAAAAAACAAAAGTCATATCAATTGCTTAAGCCTCTCTGCACACAGAAGTTAAGTGAGGTGAAGCGAAAAAGTTTAATTCACTGAACTGACTAGAATTAAACAAATAAGCCATCTAAAAAGTGGGAGATGAGCTCCTAAAAACCTGGCTGTAATGCACACCGTCACACCAACTTTAAACTGACTTTTTTCACCCATTGTCCCATTTCTAACCTAAAGGCAAGGTGCTCACCCCCTCCTCTTCCATTTCTTTCCTATGTAGGGATGGCTCCCAGCACATGTGTTGCAGGGGATGACCAACAAGAGACAAATTTAGAAGCCCATTTAGTCCTGGTCTGTGCTCCAACACCAGAGGAGACAGGAGAGTTTCAGCAGCATGTCCAGAGGTCCCTGAACATAATAAGAGCATGAGGGGAAAACATCACGTCAGCATCCCTGCCTTGTCACCACCCAATCATTTCTCTCTTTGCAGAGGTAACTTTGAGGATCAGCCAGAGTGCTGCGTGAGAGGCCCATCCTAGCAGATACAAAGCCTGACAGATCCAGAACAGATCTGGCGGAGGCTCATGCAGGCTATGGTAGGGCTTTTGGCAGCCCAAAAATGTTGGAAAAAAAAAAAAAAATAGCTTCACCTTCTAAGCCATTACAGGAAAAAGCTTCCAAAGGCCCAGCTGACATCCATGAGGCATTTCATAAGCAGCCTTTTCTGCTTCTATCCTCATTCACCAGTGGCAACAAGAAAACAAGACCAAATATAAAATTATTCTGACTGATGCCTGTTAATGGCCTGTCACACATGGAGACAGTCCTAGAAATTATCCTTTTCCCATCGTGGCAAACCCCCTAAGTTACAGGGTAAATCCCATTTTCATGAATGTTTACTGCATCACACCATCCCTGTTCAGCACATGCACACAGAGCACTGTGATCCCAGTAAACAATGAGAGTTTATCTCCGTGTATCTTATGCCAGGCAAGGATATGACAACATGCCTTCTACGACGGTGTTACAGCATTGGTGGGTAAGGTAAGAGCAATTGACATCATCTACCTGGACTTGTGCAAGCATTTGACACTGTCCTGGATGACATCCTTGTCTCTAAAAAGGAAAGACATGGATTTGACAGATGGACCACTCAGTGGATAAGGAATTGGCTGGATGGCTGCACTCAAAGAGTTGCGGTCAACGGCTTGATGTCCAAGTGTCAAGCAGTGACGAGTGGCGTTCCTTAGGGGTCAGTACTGGGATCGGTGCTGTTTTACATACCATCCAGAGGGACTTGGACATGCTTAAACCTCATGAAGTTCAGCAAGGCCAAGTGCAAGGTCCTGCACGTGTGTCGGTACAATCCCACGCACAAATGCAGGCTCGGCAGAGAATGGATTAGGAGCATCCCTGCGGAGAAGCACTTGAGAGTGTTGGTTGATGAGAAGTTTAACATGAGCTGGCAATGTGTGCTCACAGCCCAGAAAGCCAACCGCATCCTGGGCTGCATCAATAGAAGCATGGCCAGCAGGTCGAGGGAGGTGATTCTGCCCCTCTACTCTGTTCTCGTGAGACCTCACCTGGAGTACTGTGTCCAGCTCTGGAGCCCCCAATATAAGAAAGACACAGACCTGTTGGAGTGAGTCCAGAGGAGAGCCATGAAGATGATCAGAGGGCTGGAGCACTTCTCCTGTGAAGACAGGTTAAGAGAGCTGGGGCTGTTCAGCCTGGAGAAGGCTCCAGGGAGACCTTATAGTGGCCTTCCAGTACTTAAAGGCCTACAGGAATGATGGGTAGGGACTCTTTATGAGGGAGTGTAGCAACAGGACAAGGGATAACAGTTATAAATTGAAAGAGGGGAGATTTAGATTATATACCAGGAAGAAATTCCTTACTGTGAGAGTGGTGAGACACTGGAACAGGTTGCCCAGCGAAGTCGCAGATGCCCCATCCCTGGAAGTGTTCAAGGCCAGGCTGGATGGGGCTTTAAGCAACCTGGTCTAGCGGAAGGTGTCCCTGCCCATGGCAGGGGGGGCTGGAATTAGATGATCTTTAAGGTCCCTTCCAACTCTAACCATTCTATGAAAATACCATATTTCTAAAATTAAACTTCTCTTTATGAGCAGAATTAAATAAAGAGGTGCCACAACTTCACTTCACTTCAAAGCCATAGGCAGAGGTTTGCAGCAGCTGTTTCTATCAAATGTGTTATTTGCCCAGATCCACACTGAACAAAGCAAACTGTAAGGCACAGCAGAACTGGAAAATAATATTCAAACAGTATCTCTCTCATTTTTAAACACACAGCCAACATGGCTCCATTGAAATATCTTCCAAACAAAACAAATATCTTGCAAAGATACTTTATATCTCCTTAAATGCAATTTAAAACAGCGATGCAAACTAAATAGACAAACAGAACCTACAGGAAACCTTTCCTTTAAGCCCAACCAAAAAGCATAGTTGGATCCCACACAGTGGTTTGGGGGTTGGTTTTTTTTTTTGTTTCCTTCTCCCCCTTAATCGTTTCAGCCAGTGAACCAGGGTAGAGAGACAGCAGGTAGGAGATGAGGAGGCTGGAGGCTATCAGTGCTGGAGAGCTTGGCTCTGTTGGTAAGCCTGCCCATACTCTGCATCTTCCCCCCTTTAAGAGCGCACAGACCTTGGCATTGTGCTTCCCAGTGACCATTTTCTGCATCATCTTTGTGCTGCTGCCATACGAATGCCGTCAACAACCATCTTCATGCCTTGTCACTGTACGTGAATGCATTCAGAAATATCATAACAACTTCCTGAGGTCATGAAGTCGAGGAACTCATCCAGGTCAGCGTGCCGTTACCCAGCGGAACGGTCATTTTTATTGCGAGTTAAGCAGCAGTGTATCTTTCCTCCTTGACAATGGTAACAGCTTCTTTTCTGCATCCTCCGTAATGGTCTTGGACTGGACCGACTCCTCAGTTTGCTAACTGTCTCTCTCGATGTTGTCAGCCGCCCATCAAGGATGGGGCAGTTTCAAGGGATGCACCAGCACTAGCAGTACCTTATGCTTCAGAAGCCACACAGGCATTGCACGAATGGAGGGAGAAGGAGACAAGGCTGAGAGAAGAGGCTTCTTTTTATTTTTATCCTCACATCGCCCTGTAGACATTCATCTCCTGCAGCTGCATCCTCATATTACGTTCAAACACTGGACAGGCCCCAGATATCTGCTCTACCCCCCTGCTCCAGGGTATTCTCCAGTGTCGTCCTAGGATTAAAACCATGCCCCGCCAAAAGTGGTATTGCTGTACATCAGCTGCATGAACCTCCAGGCAAAAACCTCTCCTCTTGCATGGGCTTGTTATCATAACATGCTTGCATTTGCCTGCTAGCCACAGAATGATTGCACTCTATCTCACCAAGGCTTGGTCATATTTCCCTAGGCTTATATTTTCCACTTATCAGTGTGGCTGGGATTACACAGCAGCAGGCTTGGCAATCCAGAGCAAACTGAAAGGGCTATTGACTCACAGCATAGCTGCAAATATGGCAGTCAAATGTTTGGCAGCCTCCTCTAGTACTGCATGTACAGAGACAGTAGGTCTGTACCTCCTGCGCTCTGGGTTCCTGCAGCCCACATGTGCCTCTGCATTAGGTTTTCATCCCTTCACTGGGTCTTTCAGTTAGCTTTCTCTCCACCCTCCCTCCTTCTAACCTGCACACATCATGTAGATTCACTGCTAGGCAGTCTTCCATGTCTCCAGAAATTATGTGCTGGAGCCGGAGTTGTCAACTATCTAATGGAGTTAACTCTGCCTTCTCCCACATTTTGGTTCTGGGCAACAGAAGCAGTATTGCTCTGCCTGGGGCAAGGACACTCCTAAACCCAAGGCAGCCTTGGGCAGTGTTCCCAGCAACAGCTTCTCAGTCCTACCTTGGGGTCACTGTTCTCCCATAAGTTGGGAAGCAAATTTTATGGTCGTTTTCTTATCTTTACCCTCCAGGTGGGTCTGTGCACAGACTCACATCTTCCTTTCTCTATCACCCTGCTCCTGCAATGGAATTTTGTTCAAAACGGAAGTTTTTTCATGTATTTGTGATCTTGCATACAGCTCTTTAACCTATTTTGATAGTGACAGTGGTTTTCTTTCTCTTCTGTTAATCACACTCTTGTGTTAATGTACTGTTGGCAACAGTCCTGCTTTGAGTGGGAAGCTGGACTACAGATCTCCAGAGGTCCCTTTGAACCAGCACTGCTGTAATTCTTGCCCCTTGTGGGTCTCATTGGCACTACCATACTTTACGCTTCATATTCTAGATAATAACCCAACCTGAACAGTTACTTCAGGAACAGAACTAGCAAAGGTAGAGCTACAACCACAGCACACAACCTGGCCACGTTCAGAGGCTGTCTCTCTTGCTTCTAGCCTAGCTTCCTTCCTCCCCATACCAGGGAGGTTGCTATGGAGATTTCTTCAGAAACAAAAAGGGATACAAGAAATACAAAGCACCAAGAAGGGCATGGAAGAGAAAACAAACCTAACGGTACAGTATCTTTTGCATTAATAAAACCATTTTCCCCAAACCTTCACCTAGAAAGCTGCTGATGGAGACACGCCCTCAAACACTCCTGGTCTGCAGGCACATTCCCCATCACGCTGCACGGGCTCTTCACAGTACTGGGAGCCCCCCGCGAACGGCACCCCAGCAACGCACGATGCTAAAGGAGGCAGAGTTGGTACATACATGTGCACACACATGCAAAAAGAGTTGTTAGATGACTTGGTGGCAACTGAAACACACAGAGACAGCAATTCTCCACGTAGCCCATACAAGCAGAGAGCTCACCACCCAGAACATCCCACTGGCACTGCTTTTATGGGAGACCTGCCTCTGTTATGAGCCAGTTACCCAAAATCAGGGAAAACACAGGTCTGGGCCCTGCGTGGGGGTGGTTGGGCAGCACATCAACACTAACGTGGCACAGCTCCACACTACATAATGGGGACTGCTACATTTCACAGGGCAACATCAGGCTGAGGAAGCTAAAAACAGCCGGCGCTTGGGCAAGCGCTAGCAAGAAGCACCATAAATGCCTGCCCTGGTCTTACAGCTTCTCCTACATGTCTGCAAAGGTGCGATCACGTTGTCTCAGTGCAAACGCTCCTACATACTTACAGGGGCTACCATAAAAATATCTGCTGCAATCCTCTCAAAAGAGTCTGCAACACATCTTTCACATGCACGTGCTAGGTGGTTTATGGCTCTGGGTGGGTGTTCTTTTTGTCGTGGCTGTAAGCCTGCGTTGCCTCCGGGATTAGGGGCACAGGGAATTGATGAAAAAAAGCGGTCACAACAACTACACAGAAAAGATCCTAAGACCTTTTCCCCCCCCTCTTAGATTGCTAAGAATGCCTTAAGTAATCAGTAATGGCTTTCAACACTTTCTCCGAGATGCCCAAGTGGCTCTCAAACCAAAAGAAACTGGCAGGCAAGAGAGAAGGAAGCGGGCAAAGCAAGGAAAGAGAACAAATGATAAAGAAAAAAAAACCCAACAAATCAGAAAACACAGTAGTAAATTACTGCAGCTCCATTCACAGCAGTACTAAGGGCTGTACAGTGATCCTGCAGTCATCTATCACCAACACTCTAACGGGATGGAGAGAAGTAAGGTATGAAAGAGATTAGAAAATAGGTACTTGTAACTACACCGATTGCTCCAGTTTCCCAGATTATACCTTATTTTAGCTCCTCAAAACAAATGTCAGCACCTGGTGGTTGTTTGGTGTTTTCAATTTCTCTGGATATTGACCTTGTTATCTTGGACTTCTTCCCAGCATATATGTTGATAGAGCAACATAAGGACCTTAACTAGAATCTGAAGACAAACGCAGTCCCTTAGGTCAAGGCTATTTTACACACTTACATAGGCTCAGTTCCCATAGTGTTTGAGCACTTTTCACATTTTTCTACCTGCCATGCAATGAGAGAGAGAGCACGCAGTATTTCTGTCCTCACTTTATACACCAAGGTCTGAAGGGCTTATGGGACAGGTCCACAAGGAGTGGTCAGAAGAACTGGCATGAACCTTGGTGCAAGGACTGACTTGGGCCTTCAGCCAAAACCCAGTGCTCACCCCCGTGCTGCATCTTCTCTACAAACCTCAGTTTGGCAGAGCTGTCACCATCTCTGGTAGCTTCACTGTTGCCACAACAACACGCAAACGCCTTGTTCCCACTCATCAGCCATCCCAGTGGGCTTCTCAACACATGGAAATAAATCATGGAATCATAGAACTTCCTCGGTTGGAAGGGACCTTTCAGATTATCTAGTCCAACCATCAACCCAACACTGACAAAAAACATCACTAAACCATATGTCTAAGCATTATGTCTACCCATCTTTTAAATATCTCCAGGGATGGTGCCTCAACCACTTCCCTGGGCAGCCTGTTCCAATGGTTAATAACCCTTTCAGTGAAGATTTTTTTCCTAATATCCAATCTAAACCTCCCCTGGCACAACTTGAGACCACCCCCTCTTGTCCTATCGCCTGTTA
>VYZM01020839.1:8113-28225 GCA_013398915.1 Dromas ardeola
TCTAAAATAACTTCTTCCCTTACATAGGAAGATGAACTAGATTGACTGTACTGTAAAAATTTCTGTGTCGGCTTCATTGATAATTCATTATCAGACACAGATTTTTAATTTTTTTCTTCCCTCCCACCCTCACTTAATGAAAATGACTTTCAGCTCAAGGGAGATGGTATTGTGGTTCGTGTTGCAAGCTCTTGTATGGATGTGGAGAAATGCTGGTATAATCCTAAGCATGCATGATCTATTGCCATTTTAATCAGAAAAAATGAGACTTGGGAAAGTTGGGAATTAAATGGGCAAACTCAATCTGCAGCGTGCAAGAAGCAGGAAACTTGTGGTTTGTTGTTGTTGGTTGTTTTTGTTTTTTTTTTTTTAGACACTTAAAAAGTTTAGCAGTTGTAAGTATCAAAGGAGAATAACACTAGCTATTGAACAGATTTTTTTTGTTTGTTTTTTTGGTAGTTGTAATAATAAATATCTAATTTATATTGTATACTCTTCTACTTCATCCTGTAGCCACTGTATTTTCTGTTAGTTTGTAATTTATACGACAAGGCAGAATAAACTTTTTCCTTTAAACAAGGAATGCAGTATTGCAGTTCTCTTTCTGTTGTTCTGAAGCCACTGATGAAGTTCAGAAAGAGTTTTTTGTCTTCCCATGTAATTTGGCTAACCCTTGCGAAATCTACTGAGACCTTGATACTTGCTCACAAAGCATACCTGACTTTCTCAGCTTTTACATGAAGGTAGCTGGTACTGTTATTCCTGATCTTTGCCTTCATGCAGTGGCACTGATTTGGTGTATGTTGGTGTTACTTCTGTTTGCATTCCTCAGTGGGAGTTGTGGAAGAAAAGTGAAGAAAAGACACCTATAATCTTTCATGTGGCAGGTCTTTGGTAGAAAGGCTGAGAGAAAGAAGGAGAGCAGATTTGTGTTTTAAACCCCGCTTTTATTTTAGAGAAAATAGTGAATTAGAGCAGAGATGCAGTTGAGGGTTTTTCTCTTCACTGCTAAGTTGGTCCTGCTGTGCTGTACCCCATATGTAGTGTGAATGTGACCCCTAATGTCCTTGCATGCAGTAGTCCTTTTGTTGCTTTAATAACAAAGACTGAGAAATCTTCAAGTTGTCCTCCGATCATGCAGTTTCACTGTTGGATTTAGACTGTAAAAAGGAAACAGGCTATGGGACTTGGGTGGGTTTTCATGTCATTTGAAAACAGCATCTAAGTCTTTTCAGCCCATGAAAGCTGCATTTTCTTTGTAATCAAACCCTATATTAAACTTAAATTGAAGTTGGTGTGAAATACGTGAGTTGTTGAGGAAGATAAATGGGCAGTAGCAACGCAAACCCAGCAAAGTTTTAGTTGTATTTGCTTCAGAGTAGCCTATTCCCAATGTGTAGCATTCAGTTTAGAGATAAACAAGGATTGCCTGTATTCAAACTCATGTAATCTCTGGCTGCAGTAGGTGTTAAGTGAGATTTTTGAGGAGCAATATTGTCATGTCTGCTCAGCTGAGAACTCTGCTTCCTCTGCTGAGTGGATCAGCTATTTCTGCATGGGCAATGTTTGCTGATGCCACTTCTAAGGTGGCTCTGAAAATACTGAACATCAGCAGCCTTCAGCTTTTGGGTGGTTTTTTTTTCCCCTTTTAAGGTGGTGAAGTTGATCACCATTTTAAAGTTGCCAGCATAGTTTCAGGAATTTTGTTTTAAGTTATGGCTATGACTCATTAGTGTTTTTCTGGCTTAAGAATGTACAGGGATTTGGGGACAAAATGATGGTTTATGAATGTTACAGAAGAACGCTGTCTCTAGGAAACCATAGACAAAGATTTTTATTTGGAACACTTCAAATTTGCAGGTGGTTCCTTTTTCTTGTGCTTTACTGAATAAGTTTAGTTTTATGTTGGAACTAAAATAACTTTATTTATCTAGTCCTTAATAAAATACAGTGCTCTAAACTTTGAGACTGTGCTCTTATGTAATCCCTAAACTTGTGGATGAGTTGGGCCATCTTCCCTTTTCATCAAAACTGTAAGCATTACACATAGGCTGTTTTTTGCTAAGGAAATATGGTTTATTTTTACTTTTTATACAACTACTTTGAAGTTCTGTTGCAAGCATACTTCATGCTAAATTTTGAGGTAGCTTACTTAAGAAAAGAAACATTATCTCAGCTGGATTTCTAGCTGCAGAAGTTAGCATCAAGGCCCTTCTGAAGACGGGCTTATCTGTCTCCAAGTGACAGATTTGCTTTCTGTTCCTCAAAACCACAAGATGTGCTGTGGAGTCTCATCTCTGTTTGAAGTAAAGACATCTTTCATCTGAGCATGGAGCTGTTTTGTGTAATGCTTCTGTCTTTCACTGCCATTTCTAGAGCAAGTAGAAACATAAGTGTGCAAGTAAGATGTAGGAGCTGTTTCCTTGCATTTCCTGGTCGAGAAATGAGGATGGGCAAACTAACTGTAAGCTTTCTTGCTTTGTGTAATTCTGTCTTTTTATGTAGGCTTTGCAAGGTATTTAGGCAATCAGTCTCAAGGAGAACTTTATCTTGAAGCAGGTGACTTCTCATTTTCTCACCTGCCTGTAAGAGTTTAATACCTACTTCCATAAGCTTGCAGAATGAAGTAACACATTAGTATGCCACAAAGAGCAGAATCTGCAAATAGGTCTTCATCTGTATGCTTTTCCGATAGCTGAAATCATGTGGGTGTCATTACCCGTTGTCTGAGTGCCACTTCTCTCATCATGGCATGCATCTCCCATTGTGAGTGGTGGAGGATTCCTGTCTCCTTCACTCCTAAAAAGGAGTTTTGTGCCCTCCTGGTGATCTCTGCAGGACAGTGGCAGCATAATCTTGGACAGCAAAATTTATGCTGTACAAGAGATGGGGTAAGAAGCAGGGAAAAAAAAAAAGTTAATGCAAACCGTATAGAGAAACTTGACAAACACTTTCAAATCCGAAACAATATCCTTAGAATAGATCTACCTTGAGCATCCTAAAGCCCTGACAGCTGTATAGTACTTTACAATGAGGTGACTGGCCTTGGAAATTCATGTTGGTGCTAGGAAAATGGAAAAAAAAGGAAACAGAGGGAGACCATGGTGAGGAAGGGTCTATGGCACTGCAGTTAGTTTTGGTGTCTTGCTATCACGTGACCTGGCATAGCATTTGTATTCCAGGTGCTAGGCTCTGTCTTGCGGCATGTGGAAAATAGTTTTGTGTGGCTGCAAGAATAGAACATACCAAAAGGAGTGATCCAGAAATAGCCAGCCTGGTCAGGGAATTGGTATTTAAGATGCCTGTCTGGTGTATGTCTTTCCCTTTTATTAACAAAAAAAAGGCCTGAAGTGTTTTGGGGTTTATTTTGTTTGTTTTGGGGTTTGGAGTGGGGTTTTTTGAGTTTGGGGCCTGTGTTTGTTTTTTTTTTTGTTGGTTTGTTTTTTTTTTTGCTGTGTACAGCAACCTGGATGAAGTTACTGAATTGATAGGGTCTATATATGGGTGTATTTAAGCTGGGGAATCTTATGCTTTAATGGAAGGATGGAAAATTTATGCAAGTTGTGAAATAAAATAGTAAATAGTACTCATCACTGTGGTCCTGAATCACTGTCCAGCAACATCTGATGCTACCTCTTCTCTCCCTAAGTTCTTCATCCTAAATGAAAAGAACAAACACTAAGTATGGAGTCTCATTTCTGATTTTAATATCACAGGTAGGGAATTCCTGAAACTGCGTGGGTTGCCTTTTATAGATTTGATTCTTTTGAAAAAGAAGCCCAGGGATGTTAAATGGAGACAGAACTTGCAGTACAAACATACTTCTAGCGGTTTTTGAGGGCCAGTGACTGGCACATTTTGATACCTCGAACCCTCTTGTATGTGCACGGATGACGGTGGGAGCAGCACTCAGTGCTTCAAGGGATGGGCACCCCTTAAAAGAGCATTGCTTTGTTCCAAAATGTGATTTACCTTTAGCTGTTCTCCTGAACAGCATTTTCTTCCTCCAATAAAAACTGAAGTGGGAGGAATTACTTTGAGTACTGGACAAGAGAGGAAATAACTCCTTCACCGTCGGCAGGGATTCTTTGGGGAAAGTACGTCTTTGCTAACAGTGTAGACACCTGTCTGTGTGTTACTGCATCTACCAAAAAAGCATTGTGGTCTTGGTATAGGGACTTGGTAGGGATAATTCCTGTGCAACTAATGTAGTAGACTTGAGGGAGTTTTTCTGATAAGCAGCACATATTCCTGCTCAAATACAAATGGACTTCGTAACTCTGTGTGGTTCTGCCAACCCCTTCTTTGAACTTCAATGCACACAAATATGTATACGAGAAACTCTTAAAATAATGTCATGTTTAAGAAAGCCTATAAGCAGGTAAACAGGCTTAGGCCAGGTTTGGGGCCCCAGTCATCTTGGAGAGTCTCACTGTGGCAGAGTGAGTGAGCCGGTGTGCATGGGGTGCAGAGCAGCAGGGACAGGCGTCGGGGCTCCACTGCTGTTGTGCAGCTCATGCCAGGATTCCAAATCAGAAATTTCAGCTACCTTAAAAATACTGTTTGCTTCGCAGATGGGCAAGGATGGGAATGACTTGGTTAAACTTGTCAGTGTAGTCTGGCCCAGAGCCAGGCATTTTCTTAACCAGTTGCAGGAATGTATTTTTTTCTTTACGGTATCAGGTAGTGAAACAACCATAAAGCCACTTTGCCATTTAGTTGTTGTGATATGTAGGTAGTGAGCTATGGGAACCAGATTTAGGATCTCAGATATGATACTATCACCCTATAAACAATAATGCATTTTTTTCCCCATGTAACAGTCTTCAAATTCTGTCTGGCCTACATTCTGTACCTTGCTAACGGCACATTCATAACCTGTGTGGTTTCTCACAGCAAACAAGTCCGGAGGCTAACTTTTTGCTTTTCTGTGGAAAACTTTCCATCTTAAATAGATAAACTGAAAATGATTCTCAACAGAAGAGCACTGAGAAAGTACTCACCAGCTCAGGGAAGCTGCTTGCTTTCTTCAAATCCAAACAAAGAACAGACAGTGTATATTTGAAAGCCTTTTTGTCATGATTCAGATCACTTGTCCTAGTTTCCAAAGACCGACTCAATAATGTCAGCTTGAGACTTACAATAGGATATGTCAGTATTTATTCTACCTCTTCTCCACTTCATAACATTCTAGTCCCATTATTTCATCTCTGCTCTCCTCCCATTGTTAAATAGCTTGATTCTGTCGGGTTGAATAAATATCTAAATTCTGTCCACTGGAGAATGGCTTGGTTTCATCGGCAGATATAAATGACCCACAATTTCTAGAAAATGGAGCAGCACATTGTTGCTGTCTTTGTCTGTCTGTGGGCTACCCCTCTGCTCAAACCCACTAAAACCAAGATGAAGTGATGAGAACTACAGCTCCTGGTCTCCCTGGGCTCTATCTTTTGTGCTCTGAGCAGGCAGTTGTGTGAGCCTAGCACCCGTGGGCTATACTTTGGCCACCCATGTGTTCATATATCATAGATGATGGTAAAAGAAATTGTTTTAACTGCTGATTGCTGCAGACATGCTGAAGTAGCATGTTGCATTTTGTGAATATGATTTGGAGCTAATGAAGCAGATCAGAAAGAAGCAGCCTTTTACATAATGCCGTTGCTTCAGCACTAATATGACTAATCTGTTTGGACAAGTAACGATGAACTTCTGAATGGCTTATTGCAGGATGCTTGAGTAACTCGGTTAGAAACAACAACCTTTGTACTGGCACGATAATCTTTTTATATGAACAAGTGGCTAGGCTCTCTTCAGAAGTTTTACTATTTTTGTTTCAGAGCAGTGGGATGACAAGTCTTGGGGCAATGCATTAATAAAAAAAAGGGAAAAATCAAACGAACATCACTTTAGTTGCAGGCTGGATAACATTTGGATCATCATCTGTGGATACAGAAGAGAGGGGAAAATGGGACTGGGGATGCCTAGTGATGTGGGACGCATATTGGAGGACAGATAAAACTGCCAATGGCTGCCTATAGAAAGCTTGCACCTTTGGTGTGAAAAAAAAAAAGTTTAGGTATTTCATAATTTACCCATAAACTAAGGAATTAATAAACAAACAAAGCCCTAAGTTCCAGTGTCCTTGAGTTTTCAGATACTCTAGACAAACCTGTGTTAGTTCCAGGTTGAGGAGATCCAGTGGCTGAGTATTTTTGGTTTTGGTATATTCATAGGCTCCTTTTACCTTTCTGAGCATGTACTTCTGGTATTATTCTCCTAGCACAGCACATAACATGGAAAAGTGAATCTCTAATGATACTTAGACTGAACGCACTTTTTTCTCCACAGATTGGTGTAATGCTGTTGGCTTTAAAATGTTACTTTTGATGTGCTATTCTGCAGTGCTAGCTAACTCTCAAGGAGAGGAGACAATAAATCAAATAGCTTATTTATATAAATAAAGTATGGGAATTGGACATATCTATATAATTTTAATAAATTGAAGTTTTCGTTTTTCAATAAGTGTGGTATTGTTGCTTTATGCTACTTCTGTTGAAGCTGGGTAGGTTTTTTTAAACCTCATAACAAGACAGTATACCAGAGGCAGGCATCCTGGTTAGGTGGGAAGTGTGCAGCAGCATCGGAGTCTGCAGCATTCCCTGTTTTTTCAGCCTGGTATGGCCCTTGTTTTTGTCAGGGGTACATCTGCAGCAAGAAGCTATCTGTGCCATGCTGGATAAGTCTTGCACTTGATAGCATCTTTTATCTTTCAGTAATGAACCTCAGAGAAATGTGTCTTAAATGTGTTTTGTTCCTCTTTTGTTTTCATTAAATAATAAATTTAGTAACGCCTTGGATCATTACTGTCCCTTAGCCTAAGGAGGAAGTTAGAAGAGTACACCAAATAATGGCCTTATTCAACAGGAATCTTAGCATTTGCTTAAGAGTTGTGTAGATAAAGCTGAAGGTGACTTGATAAGGAATCCTGTGCTTCGAAAGGACAGATTTCCTGAATGCTCTTTTTTCATTATTACGGTCTTTTGGCTAGATCTCTCTCTAAAACTGCTGCTATCACATTTTTACCTTTCAGCAGACTTCCTTTACGGAAGAGTTATGAGCTTGTCTGATGCATCTCTGGGAAGATTATATTTAGTCACGGGGAAACTATCTGTTGCAACTAGTTCCAGGAAATGTAAGAGTAGTCCTGAGCTACTGTACTAAGGTTATCATTGCGACACTACCTAGTTAGGACTATGAAGTTCGCAAATAAATTTTGAAGGAAGTCTGACTTGGTGTACTGAATTGTATTTACTTTGTTCCCAAACAGATTTTTCCCCTAATAAGAGCTTAATGAACACAACTGCTCTGCTTGCAGCTTGCATGGAAAGTTTTAAAAGTCATTTTGTCTGTGTGCTTTTTTTTCTTCCCATTTTTACTTTTCTCTACCTCACCCCCCACCCCTCGAAATGGTAAACAAAGCATAAAATTTAGAAGGCAAGAAAAGCTGGGGATAGAAGTTTGAACCCGTTATCCTGAGGCCTGGCACAGTAATGTCAGACCATCTCCATGTTCTCCACAGGCAAACTTCACTGAGGGAACATGAGAATTTCCTTTCCATGCATTGAATCTTATGTGGTGAAAACTAAATGCCATGTGTGGATTTAGAATGTCTTTTTGCATTAGCTTAAAAATTCTTGGAAAAGAGCACCTTCATGTTTGTTGCTAAATAATTGCTTCTAGGAAAGAAAAAAATTAATCCCTGTACATTTTTTTTTTTCAGAGGTGGTCTACATTCTTATTTTAAAATTACTAAATTATGTAGATTTGGCTGTTTCAAATTGAGCTGATGAGACGCATATCTCTTTCAGCTTAGACTTTGAAGAAAAAAGTTTCTCAATTAAAAAGCAAATCGGTTCAAAAAAAGTTATGTGTTTCCTGTAATGATCAGGTTCTGGTGGACTTGAGTTTATTTTCCAAGGATAGCCAAAGGATTTTGAAACTACATTAAGTACTGGGACTCTACTTCATGATTCAGTAAGACAAAGCCTCAGTGACAGCTGCTAACTCATCACCTCCTTGGAGCTGAAATCTCCAAGTCAAAAATTCAGACAAAGCCCATTTTTTGAGGAAGACTGGTTGGTTTTGACTCATAGCAGGTTCTGGTTGGCGTGCTGTGCATGTTTCAGAGTATTAGAATATGCTAGCCAGCTTTCCTCAGAGGTGTTTTACAAATTTGAACACCTTTTTTCCAAAGCTTGTCATGACAAACCTTCAGTTGATTATTTCAAATTTAGAAATCTGTCAATCGTCTGTGACTGATGATACCGCAGTCTTGGTTTCTGGTTGAGCATTGGCCTAATAATTTGCTTTGTGCATTTGTATCATTTAAGGTAGTTACCTATATCATTAAGGTAGCTTAAGTAAAGCAATCCGTATCATGTTAAGTAACTGTGATCTTGGTTTACATGATAAGCCTTCCTAACAGGACTTTGGTCATTCGTTTCATCCTTGGAAAACACATGAACCATTGCTGAAGTCAAGTTGTGGAGACGGTGAGTTCTACCCTGGAAGTAACAAAACCTGAGGCAAAGGAACAGCAAAAGCATTTCAAGGAACGGGAAAAGTATTATTAACTAACAGTGACTATAGGAAAAATATCTCACTCTCCCCGAGAACAGAAGACAAGAAACTTGCAGGAATAATTTTTGTTGAAATGCTAAGTTGTATAAATCTTTGAGTGCAGCTACTGTGCTTGCTCAAAGCCTCTCTGTTTATGAAAGGTTAAGACAACTGTACGCTTTTGTAGGAAAAAGACAAATAATTAAAGTGAGAACCAAAATGGTTTTAAACTCGCCTCATGAGTTCTGGCATTATATTTAACAATTCTAATGACAAATAGTTCAGTGGAGCAGCAAGAGAAAGTATGCCTAAACAGCTTTTTATACTACGAGTTAGTATGCAAAATGCAAATTGGATGAGGTAAACTACACAGTTCCTTTCCCTTAATTACATCCCAGGTCACTGGCTTACTTCAAAAACCAGCAGGAGACCACTACAAAAACTCAGATTTATGAGCAGGACTTTAAGCAAGACAAACCGGGGCAAGTGGGGGTAGTGTTTCCGTTGCCTGCCTTGGAAGGGCAGTTCTCCTTCTCATCCCTACTTCCCATTAAACCTTTGCAGACATTCCCCTGGTGTATGACTGTTCATAAACCTTCCTCTCATCATCTAGGTTTGATAGCAAAACCAAAATACTGATGCCAGTGTCCCTTGAAGCTGAAAGCAGTTGTTGGTGACCCTGGTGGCCTTTTTCCTGTGTCACCGAGCAGCTGGTTCCCCAAGTTCTTGGAGAGGAGCTTCTGCTGGTGATAGCAGCATGAGTTCCCTGCTCAGTGCTGTAGCCGGAGAAAGACTACTTTTTAAGGCCTCATCCTTCTCCCTGTGGACAAGCGCACGTGCGCACAAAGGCACGCAGCCCCTTATGACGATGACAGCAGTAGCAGTTCCCAGCTTGGTTATAACAGAGCACAGATTCAGTTATTTGGGCAGCAATAGCTGGCTGAGCAGCTGTTCCCCATTTTCTTTGGGAAACTGGCATTGTGGGGGGAGATTCAGCAAACTTGGCCTGTTGCCTAATGCCCTGAGATGTGTTTACCAACACCAATTAATGCTTGTTTCTTGTGTGGGCAGAGTAGTGGACCCTCTCTGGGGACTTAAGTGAGTCCCCTGTATCCTGCAGAGTGGCATGAGTTTCATCAGCCGTTGAAAAACAGGCTTAATTTATATTGCTCATGATAAAATAATTTTGTCCGATTCCTGTTCTTGCAGTGTTGTTTCTTAGAATGCCATCTCCTCGTGCATGCATTCACAGTTAGTATGCTAGCCAATGTATGATCTTAAGTGTTCTCCTGCCGCTTGTTTTTGCTTAAAGGTAGCTCTTTTCAACCACATATCCTTCACTTTTAGGTTTTGTGCATATTCAAAATACAAACGAAATATAGGAGAAAATAAATCTGATTGCTTTCTTCGTATTTTACTATTTTTGGTAAAACCACTCCATTGAATAATTTTATGGTGTTTCAGCTTAAGTCTCATTGTCTATAGATAGCCAAATGTGATCTGTCTAGCTATCTAGAAATCTCTTGCTACTTAAAATGCCTAGAAATTAGAGTATCTATTAAATCAGTTAACTTGTCAATACAGTATATGAGATTTAAATTTAAAAAAAAGCATCAATATGAATACTACTGGTCTGAAATATAATATAATTATACCAGTTTGGAGGTTGGCAACATTGGGCATTTGTACCCAACACGCTTCCCTTGTGCAAAGTTGTAATTAAAATAAATGATTGTTCTTCTCCTAATAATAAATTTCACTGAACAAACTTTTGTTTCTGCTATAAATGAAATTAAAGTGCTGACAATTCACATAGAATTAAAAAGCAGCTTGCAGGTATAATATATCTGTGACCTCTTCCTTCCCTTTCTTGCTGGGGTGGAGACGAAGATATTTGGAACATAAATAGATCGTGGCAAAAAAAAAATAATCTTCATGAGTCTCAGCTCTCCCTCAAAGGAGGGTGAGTGGGCAGAGGAATCAAAAAGTATTTTGGGAAGGATTCTTTTAAAAATCTATCCAAATGCCTTTAAAACTTAATCCTGCAAATATTTGTGAATGAGAGAGCATCACAAACTTTTCCTGGTTTTCTGACAATTAAGCTTTAGACATGTTTTAGATAGATCATCTCTAGCAGTGATCTCTAAAGAATGCCTTTATGTTGGGGACATACTGCGCTTTCCAGTCATGCAGTAGGTCTCTGGAAAGGGGAGGCAAAAGAGGGGATTCTGACCCACCTTCTCTTCTTCCTCCTCGCTATTTAGTAAAGCTGTGAGTGAGATAGCACAGGAGAGGATTTCTGCCATTAGGGTATGTGGTCGTATGGTCTGGGCTGTTTGTATTCCTCGGTATGGAGGTGACTTTTGAAATGGCTTTCAGAAAAACAAACGTGATGTGATCCATTCCTTTGTAAGGAAGGACCTAGGCACTTAAGACAATTGGTCAGCTAGAGTGGGTGGTTAAAAATAGAGAGCCTGCTTAAATAAGATCTCAGGTATTTTAGGTTTTTCCCCTGATTACAGGGTGGAGGGTTCAATACAGTTTTAATAATATTAAGATGTGCTGAACTTTAAAATGATGTGCATTGGAGGGGATTGGTTTTGGTTTTGTTGGTTTTTTTGTTTGTTTTTAGATGCTAGTGGTGGACATGGATGGAGGGTGGAACAGTTTGAGTTGCTCTGTATTTTTTTCCGAAGTAAACAGTTTAAGTACAATGTTTCTATAGCTACA
The DNA here is from genome assembly GCA_013398915.1 of Dromas ardeola. Lineage (NCBI taxonomy): Eukaryota > Metazoa > Chordata > Aves > Charadriiformes > Dromadidae > Dromas > Dromas ardeola. The sequence continues at coordinate 19,463 of VYZM01020839.1, forward strand.
ATATTTTTTCTGATGGTAGAGAAAACATTCATTTCTATGTCAGGAAAATGAAATACTATTATGGTCTGACCACAATCAATATACTTAAACATGCTTTCTTGTGTTGTGTATTATACCGAACACTGTCCAGCTGGACTGCTCTTCTTTCTTGGTATTGAAAGTTCTTGGATTCAAATGCCAGTAAAAAAGGTGCTTGACTTTCAGGATGGGGTCCTCCAGATATGTGGAGGTACTTCAGACTCTTCTGGGTATTTTCACTGAGAGTAGAAAGCTTTGACAAGTACGCCCAGCTTCAAGTCGATCCTACCAGTGTTATACAAAGCACTCATGGTGAGTATTTATGGATCCCTTTCTAAAATTATCATGAACCAGAGTTAAAGTGGTGCTCTGATGAATTTTCAAGTTCCTGGGGTTGTTTTTAGCACACTCACTTTCTTGTCAAAGCTGAACTTAACGAACTTGTTTTGGTTTCTCCTAGATAACTTCCTGACTTAAAAGAAGCTTCAGGAGCTCTAAATCAGACCGCGTACTTGTAAAACTGGACCTTTGTACAGGCTTTCTCCTCCTCTTGCTATGGGTGTGGAAATTATCAATGTTTTTTCTTATAGGGATGTGTAGCATGAAAAAAGAAACCTTAGACTGTAGTCAGCCTTATGAGCTAGCACTTGTGATTGTCCTTTCGCAGACCCTTGGAGTGCTTTGGACAGAAAGCTGATGGGTTTGGGGATGACTCAGATGTGTGACAGTTGATTTAATTTAAAAAGGGAATGGAAAAAGCCAATCTCTTCTGTTTTTTTCCTCTCCTTTGTAATAAAACCGTATGACGTGCACTCCTAGACAATTCCCATATGCTATCCAGTTACTTCTAGTCTTTGTGGTAGAAAAGAGAAGAAACGGTGTCAAACCCGATATCTGTGGGCATGTGATAAATCTTCCCTGCCTCTGCTTCCGAGGGTAGAAAGGTATTGGGAAAATGTTCCCTTTCGTGTTTCTTCATGACACATATCTCTTACTCCCCACTGTTTCCTTCTCACTTTATAAAATCGCCTTTCCTTCCCTTGTCTTTGTTTTTTCTCAGGAATGCAGTCTGAAGTACAGAGTTCTGGTACAAGCTGCCTTTCACTGCTGTGTATTTTCATGCATTGACATACAAGTTTAATGTATGTCAACATAATCCAACCTTTGTCACATAAATTTTAAAAAAAGCAAACACTTGAATGACAGAAATCTATTTAGAGCAAATCAAAGGGTACGTGTTCTTCAGCAACAAAACAAGGTTGTTGGCTATAAGCAGACAGAAATCAGGGTAGTGAAGCTTTCTAGGGGTAGCTGCTGGTCCTGTCTCTCCTTTTGCATCATCCAGGCTTCTGTGTTATTCTTTGAAGCTGCTTGCTGATAACAGAGGAGTGAAAAAGAAAGGCCGTTAGGGGTGTTGTTAGGAACAGTCTGTAGCTATGGAGTTGTAGGAGAGAGGGGGAAAGAGGCAGCCAAAGAGAGTCCTCCTGGCTTATTGCAGCTCTCACTTTCAGCTGAAGATGTACTCTGTGCCACTTACTGAACTCAAAGCCGCAAACCAAAAAGGCACTTGCTTTGACAAGCTATTTGAAAAAAAGGTCTGTGTAAACATACTACATAAAATCACATGCACGCAAATATTAGCTATGTGGGGAAAGCAGCCAAGGTATAGACACAAAACGTATGAACTAAGCAAGTTATGAGCAGACTGTCTGATATGATGGAGTAAGATTGGCTTGTAGGGACATTGCCCAGCCAGAATTCCTTCTAGTCATAGCATTGAAATCTCATGTTAATGAAGCTGAAATATTTAGCGTTTAAGACTGACAGATAATTCTCTCTGACTAATGTGCTCATGCTGTTTCTTCTGGGTCTTGTATTTTTCTGTCTTTGTGTAACTTAAAGCAGTCACTCAATTTTTACCTACTAGTTCCTTTTTTTTTTTAGTAATTTATTAGGTAACGCGGCTTTTGATACTAAGTGTTGACAGTTCCAAATCCGGCATTCTGGCCTTCTTTTTCAGTGCTAAGCTTTGGAGGGACTTGACCAGACAGCACGTACCTGTATCACAATGATTTGGGATTTTTTTAAACAAGAGCTAATTGAGATGTGCTAGTAATAGCCTTGCAATACTGTACAGAATAGTTTTGACGCAAGCTGTTTATCAGCTGGGTCCTATGATAAAACTTGAGTTTAGATTTTGACATTATTTGTACAATAAAGCTGGTACAGTAGTCTATTGTAGGAAGTGTCATACTTAAAATATTTTACCTTTACAAGGATTTAGATTACCACAGCCTTTTAGATATGTTATAGAATACTTGACTTGTTTCTTCCGATGAAAGAGCAATGAGAAAATCATTGTATTTGGAACTTGAATACAGTTAATGCACAGAACAGTTTAGTCATGTTGCAGCTGGTGGAATTTTAGTCTACAGTACATTGAAAGATGGCGTTTGTGTTATATATGAAATTCATATGAAAATCCTTGACATGGTGTGCACATTTGTTCCTCTGTAGCTTTTTAAAAATGTTTGACTGGTCATATCTTCCATCCTCAGGGCAATGCAGGTTGGTGCCGGGGTGTGTGGGGGTTTGCTCAACTTTTGCTGCTAAGGAGCACAGGTTTCTATCTTACTGTAGTAGTACTAAGACATACAGATGAACTTTTGCCAGGGGCTGTCATTGTTCCTTCTCAGAGGAGTGTGTGTTCAAGTAGTTATTTTGAGCTTACATTGCAGTGCTTCATGTTGAGCATCGAACACTGATAAAACCTGAAAGACGCTGTTAACTTCAGTGGAGTCATCAGTGTAGTTTTGCTCTTGAATTCCATCAAGACTCCAGTTTTGCCTAAAACAGTTGGTGAGCTCAGAGCTTTTGCCAATACAGCAATTGCTTTAGACAGGGTAAGTATCCTTTGGGATGCCAGGGATTTTACTGTGCTTGTGGCTTTATTGTGCATTGGGAGTATAACAAGTAGAATTCAATTTTGCATGACTTCACAAAAACAAATGTGCATTTCCAGCATTCTGTTCAGCTATGCTTTATGGGGACTGAGTTGGGGAGAAAGGGGAAATATCAGTTGAGCAGTCATTGGGTCCCATCCTACAGAAGCTTACATGCTCTTATGCAAGTTGTGGTACTACTGGCAAGTTTGTAAGGCTTAGCTTTTTGGCCCCATCTGTTAGTCTTTGCCTCTTTAATATCACTGCATACAATTGTAAAACTGTCCAGAAAGTTGAGTTTCCTGAGGCCATCTTAATAAGGGATAATTTGAAATGTGTTGCTAAAGTATTCTTTTTAAGAAATATATGTAAGGGATGTGATCAGATACTGGCATAAATCTGCTCAGTATAAGACTAATTCTGTTTTAAATTTACTTCAAGCAAAAATACTTGGTAGGCAATCTCACTGATGAACTTCTTCAGTAGCTTCCTTAAATGAATCCAAAGTTCAAGATGAGAAAGTTGTTTTAGATAGTACTTCCTGGAAGCCTCTAGACCAATATTGCACCTTCTTACAACTTCGTTAAAGTACAGGAGGAAGATGACATTTTTTCTTGATGGTTCCTTTTGAGGATATTTCAGTTATTTTTTCTTACAGAAGTGGCATATGGTGCTTTCCCAAAGGAGTTGGTATTGAGTTTTGCTACTGAAGAGCAGGCGACTCTCTCTCCTTTATGAGCTTTCTTCAAAATGAAGTATTTGGATGTAACAACAGAATTCAACCTGCAACCCATTGTATTTCTAATGCAAGCAGAAGTCAGGGCATCAATGGTGCCTTGAGACCCTCTATGTTTTGCTGAAATAAACAAACCTGCCTGCATGTAACTTGCTTGAATTTCCTGCAGACAAGTGAGGCAGATAAGAATGTGTAGGGCTGAGAGTTTGAATGTGAAGGACCTGTGTTTCCTCTGCAACTTTTTTAAGTTGTCCTAGTGTAGAAATCGTGCTGGTTAACAATGACTCTTAAATGAATTCTGCTGAATCACTGTTAGGTTTTTATTCAGAAGCTTTTGGCTTATGCAGGTTGATTTAGTTTTTGACAGTGAAGCTATTGCAGACATTTTCCACTAATAAATACATAACACTTGATAGAAATGCTCTTCAAAAAAAGTAATTTTTGTTAAATTTTGCCTATGGTATCTTTTTAAGTGTTGATACCATGGTCTTAGGGCTCCAGTGTGGGGGTGGTGTCTTGTGAGAACAAGATACAGTGAACAAAATTGAACTCTTGTCTCAGTGGGGAAAAAAAGAGGGATGTTTTTTGCATTATGAAATTCATACAAACCTTTCCTCCAGTGAGGATTTAATGTAAGCGGAAGGCAGGATTATTGCTATAAAACCTAGTAACTATGTTTTATTTTATCACATCATATAGCAATAATGCTTGCCTTTAAGGATGATCTTCCTGTAAACAAGGAATATGTTTCACAAAGACTAAAGGCTTACCTGTCTTCCACTCTTGTCAGTTTTGTCTCATTAAAATTTCTTTAAAGAAAAAGATGACACAGTTCAGTAAAATCTAACATTTGTGGTCTGCTTTTGTTCTTAGGGGAAAAGGTAGCATCCTTCAAGTAGTAGAGCTTGAACTGCTAATTCCTAAAAGAAACTTAAGCACTTGAGAGCTCCCCCCAGCCCCCATATTAATAGAGTGCAGCAAAATGAGGAGGATAATGAGTAAATCTATGCTAATAGTTACATGCCTGTAACAGCAGCATAATGGTGACTAAGTCCCTCTTCCACAGAGCACTACAGAATCAATTGGCAGCCTTGTGTTAAATCTTACAGGAATTTTTATGAGTGCAAAAATTCAACTGCTGTTTTGGAATGGTTTGCCAAGTGGGATTTTGCAATATAGATACTTGGTCTGTTACCTTTGCAAAAGCATCCTCAGTTGGTTGCTGGTAGAGACTACAAGGTGAATCCTTGGTCTTAGTTAATTATAAAATCTGCTAATTCTGTGCCTTTATTCTTAAATTATGACAGTGTGGACCTTCACAAGGAAAAATACTTCTAATAAGCATGTAACTGTAAGTAGGCTTTCTTCATAAGTTTAAAAATGAGAGCAGTACAATCGTTTCAGAGTTTTTACTTGTGCTTTTCTGCTTCCTTTGCTGCCCTCTTTTTTTTTTTTTTTTTAAATCCAACTTGCTGCTTTATTTTTATACATCTCATTGCGCTGGGCCTTGCCTGAAGTCATCACCACTGTCCTCAGTTTGACAAGAATGCAAGGGGAAGCAGCCTTAAATGACTGAGAAGCTTCAAAAACATTGCAGGCAGTAGCTTTATCTCTATTTGATGAAAAGGTTTGGGCAAAAGTAGAAATGTGCACAATGATCTGGCAGTAAGGGTTCAGCGACAGCTATTTTTGCACAGTTTCCCAAAAGGTGGGCAAAGACACTCAAGGGCTTTCAGTGTTTTGAGCTAATTGAGGCGCCTCTGCACTTAAATTTAGGCAAGACCAGTGCTGAGCCTCAATTTGCAGGTTTGCAGGCAAGGTGGGTGTGAGATGTTCCTGATTTCAGTTCAGAGGGATGGTGGTCCAGGTAGGAACTGAGAAGCTGCCACTCACCTGGTCAACTAGGAAATAGTCCAGCTTTCTGTAGTGGATTCAGACCCAAAGTCTTCAAAACTGACTGGTGGTTTTTGTTTTTGTTTTTTCTCCAATGCATATAAGACTTGATGTTCACGGAGTGTTAGCATGTGAAATACCTTCTGAAATGGCTTGCTGAAAGTTGTGGGTGGGTTTAATTACATGTCCTCTCCAGCAGCAGCCACCGTGTTACAACTCTGGCCCCTACATGCCATTCCTCTGCTCTCCACGCTGAACTACTCACCGTGAGCTGTCCCTAAGGCCTCTCAGTCAAAAAGAGATGCAAGAAATTAAAGCAGCCTGTTTTGTCTGAAAGGGCTTAGGGGCAGCTTACAGCAAGCAGCTGATGCAGTAGGCTTGATGCAATGCTGGCCTCAGGCCAGGGGCCCAACAGTGTGCAGATGAGGATGACGACCTCTGTAGCTGGCCCAGCTGTAGCAGGAAAAGGACATCCCTAAATTAGGCACTTGGAGTCATTCAGTCACTTCTGAAAAGCCTCAAACTTAGACATTATTCCTGCTGAATAACTAAGCTGGTCTTACTGCTGGTGAATACCCAAGATGGCTCAGGGCGGGCAGTTGCTCCAGCTGGCTGCGCCATGCAAGTCTCGAAGGATTTTTAGTTTTCATTCTGTCAGACCAATATTAGCAATAAAAACCCACTGCACAGAAGTGAACGCATTTCTTATGTCAACACTCCTCCCTGCTCTTATTTTGGTAATGTCTTAAATCATTCTTTAGAGGCAGACTTTACTGGCTCTACTTTTCAGACAGGGGGGAATAATAAGTACTTGCAACTTAATCACCCATATAGCTGCAGAGAGGGGTTTTTTTTCCCCAAGTACTTTTATGTCCCGTAATGAGCTGGTACTTTATAACTTCTGATGGTAATGTATTCCATATGCCTTCCATCACCAGGATAAAGAACTTTACTCCAGAATCCAAAGCAAGTGGCTGTGGGTATTTATTTAATAAGGTTTGAAGTCTTTGCACTAGGCGGGATGTCAGTATTTGCGTACCCAGAGCTTCCTCGGGCTGCTCGTGGTGAGGTCTTAGTTCTTTAGCATCATGGAAAGATCACTGGTGTCCCAGCTGTGCTTCCCATGAAGCAGGGTAGGGTTCGTGGTTCCAGCAACAGTCCTGCCATTTCAGTCAAATTCCCTGCTTTTCTCCATCCTTGTTCTAAATACCACTAGTTTTCCTCCAGGACTTGGGACAAGCTAAAACTGAGAGGAAATCAACCATGAATGTCAAAATAGCCAAATGAGTGGTCTGCTCATAATTCCTTGAGGCATCTCCTCTAATGCCTCACGCAGAACAAAAGTTCTGTTGTGGGGGTGCTTAGGAATTGCTTTAGTCTTGGAGTCCTGACAGGAATGAAAAATAATCTTTTTATGGTTTCTTGCTAAAATACTCAAACTGCTCTGGTTAGACTTAGCATTTGAAAAACATTTTCTGTTATGTGACTCTTGTAGATATTCTGGCATATTTGCATCCACTCTGATTGAGGCAACAATAATTGTAAGTTTTTTGTCAGGATTCAAATTTGTGTTTGAAATCACAAAGGATCATCGTTACCATTTTATCTGCACAACTGTCGGCTTCAGTATGTCACAGACCCCTGTGAAAACTTACCTGCTTCCTTTGGTTATAGTTAAAACTGAAGAAAAATCTGAATATTAATCTTGTGCTGTCTTCTAAATCTTGGATGGGAGGTCTACAAGACAGATTGAGGAAGGTAGTTTCAGAACTGATGATGCTTTTACTGAAAGCAGTGCTTTCACTGGCACTGGTAGGTTACCCCAAAATGACTGAGTTTTGATGGTGATGCTACAGTTATGCCATAATTTGTGGTCTTCGATCCTTCGCCTGAAGGTATTCTGATGAAGTCCAAATTGCCCCATCCCTTCTGTAAACTTGGAAGAGAAAGGTTATTTGATTATTTTCCAGGCCACAGAAAAGGCGTGTACACTTCTGAGCCCTCTCCTTGTCCTCAGCTCCCCAGTGCGTCAGGGATGAACCCTCTTGCAGGAGCTGCACCATAAGGTGGTGTGAGACTCTATGGCCTGCTGCTGTCCTCCCTGAAGTAAGGAGCAGCCAGCGTTAGGATTGCTTTGCACTGTTTCTGAGTCCCAACCTCCTTCTATTGAGGCAGAGCTCTCCGTCCTTTAAATTTTTTCTGCTTTTATGCTTTCCTGGCAGCAAATGTCTGAATCCTTTAAAGCTGTTGTCTGTCCAAGCTTATCTCTGGGTAGGCAAGGCTGCTTCTTGCCAAATGGCTTTTGCTCCCAGTTACCTGCGAAACTTCTGTGGATTTCGGGATCTGGTTCCACGACTAGTTGGTATGTCCTTGAATAACCTCTGCTTAAAATCGAAATAAGCCATTGGCTTTTGACTTCATTTTTTTTCTGCTTGCATGATAATAGAACACTGTGATGCTGTCAAATCTCAATGATTACAACCCTTTAGCAGGAAGAAAACTGAATGACATGTGAGCAGATTGTGTCTCGGGCAAGAACATGTGATCCAATATTAAATATGGGTTTTGCAAGTTATAGAATCACAGAATCATAGAAGAGCCCAAGTTGGAAGGGACCTTGAAAGATCATGTGGTCCAACCAGATGGTTGGTTGTGTATAGTGAAGTAGACAAGAATAAGGAGAGAGAAACCATTTGCTTTAATGACATAGGCCCAGTATTTTATTTCTGTATGTTCTCATCAGGAACCTTCCAGCTTTCACATAGGAGGGAGTAGTACTTGCTGGGGAAAAGCACCTTAAATCCTTAGAGTTTGAAGGGGGTGGTTTTTTAACTTTTTTATACGTGTAGGAATAACTGAAGTTTCTTACCTTAGTAATTTTCCCATCAAATCTGAAGTTTGAGAGAAAGTACAGATCATACCTAGCGTGAATACTTCTAGTGATAACTCTGTTCTGGCTTTTCTAGCAAACATTTACTGATGATACTAATTGTTACTGTGACTTGTGACTTACAACCTCTGTGAATTTGTATGAAATTTAAAGAACTCCCTTTTAGAGACTTCTGGGTAGTTTTACACGTCCAGCTGTGCCTAACTTCATGTAGCTAGTCTGAGAGAGTCTGGTCCTAGGAAGAGGATTTCGCAGGCTTCTGATTTTTTTTTTTTTTTTTTTTT
>VYZM01020839.1:28249-44372 GCA_013398915.1 Dromas ardeola
TCTCCTGTGACTTTTCTGAAGTCTAGTTTTTCAGCACCCTTTGTGAAGTGTGGGCACCCAGTGTGGTAGTCGTTTTCCCACTAGCCTAGGCAGGGTAATGTTACTTTTCTATTGCTGCTGAATGCTGTTGTGTTTCCTGCCAAGCCTCTTGGCTGCAGCGCTGTAGCCGAAGCTTGTCCTCTTTGTTATCCACCATAATCCTGAAGAACTTCTGGGATTTGATGTTTTCCAGGACACAAGTCTGCCCATATTAAGTGTGAATTATGTCCTTTGTTCCTGGATGAGTAAAGTTGCATTCAGCTATATTAAAATGCATGTTGCTAAATGAACTTGGCTTCCCAAGGGATTGAGGTTGTACTTTGCAATCCTAAGGGGTTCAATCAGCAGCGGGTTGTGCTTTTCCAGTGAAGTTGGCATACAGCCAGAATCAGGCCCTGGAAGATGATTGTAAAACGTCATTTTTGAGATGAAACTGCCCACACCCCTGAAAAATATTCCTTGTACAACCATATGGTAAATACTAACCAGGCACTTTTTACTGCATTGCAGAGATTGTATTGTTTCTGTGTATGGTTAATACTTTGATCAATGCTTTGCAGGTATGGACTCCATCATTCTGTGTAAGCTAGGTAAATTATCCCTTTAGCAACCACATTTCTCGTATTCCAAATATAAAGTTTTGATTCAGCCTTTGTGTTTGTTTAAGGCTGAGTTGTTCTATTTTACTCACTTTTATTCCCTATCAGTCTTTCTGTATCTTTGTGTAGAATGGATGTCCCCTGTTCCCCTTTATTCTGTTGGGCAAAGTGTTTATCCACAGCTTCTGCTGCTGGATTTGAAATTGCTTGGCAGTGAAATTACTGCTTTCTTGGGGCGCCTAGTTTTGTATTAGATGCCGATACCCTGTGGGCATTAAAGTTTCAGTCTTTTAGCTTCAAGCAACAGTGATGTTCCTGCAGATCCAAACTGGCAGACATCAGTAGCCTAAATGCTAGTGTTTATTAGAGCAGAGCAAGGCTTGAGGGTAACTGTGCCAAGTCTTGGCTCATTAAACTGGCAAGAAGATTCAAGAAGGCTGCTTTTAAAGATAAGGGCAAGAATTGGCACAGGATAGGCGGGGGTGAGAGAATGGCAGTGGGTAGGCCATGTGGTAGGTGTCTTCTATCTTCCCATAGATAATTTGAAGGCAAGAGCAGACTCATTGAGACAAATGAGCTGTCATACAAGCAGGAGTAATAGCAAGTTGGAGTAATAGCGTGCAGCACTTGTCACTGACGCAGTTTAATTGTCACTGGTCTGAAATACTGGGATTAGAAGACAGAACCAACTCTCTGCTTTTCTGGAGTTCTAACTAGTTATTAATTTCTTGATTTTTGAGAATTTTGGTAAAGATGAGTGTGGGAAAATTCCTCCATCCTTTATCATGATGGGACCAACTACTGGGACCAACACTGGTATTCTTCCAGAATTTTCAACTTGAACGTGACTACCTTTTGTCTCTGTTTGCGGAATACTTAGTATATTTGGATGACTCAGATCTGGGCTGGGATGTTTAAGGTTTGTAGGGTAACTTGATGTGGATAAATGCTTCAGATTAGAATGAGCAAATTGTGCTTCTTCCCATTTATCTCTTAAAAAATGTGGTCCTGGAAGAGCATAGACAAGAGATGCTTGTCTTTGTGTTGCCATTGTTAATGACGGTTTCTATAGGAATCTTATTAATAGATTAGATTAGTAGAATCTGAGCCATTTGAAGTTATTTAACAGATTTGGTCTAATTGGTAGTCTTGCTAATAACCTGTATTATTATAAATAGCGAATTCATTGCAACACAGACAAAAGAATTTCACTTTTTCCAAAGCTCTGCTTAGACTGAAGTAGGGTCTTTGATGGGTTTCATCTAGCTTGCATGTGTTTGCATTGTGGCTGAGTGCACTACCTCTGCTATGGGCTTTGGACTGAACAGGGTGGGCTGGTAAGAGTAGGAACTATATTCTTTGGGAAGCTATTGAAGCTATTCAAACCATGACCTTAAGGATGCCTGGGAGAGACATGGAAGCGCAAAGGTGCGGGTCAACATGCAGTACTTCACCCCCTTCTGCAGTTACCAAACAGTCAATGTGAAACATTTGGTTTCCATGTGCCATAGAGAAGACTGGTACCATTAATTGGTACTTCTGTGACTTACTGCAGGTTATATATTGCAAGACTGTGGTCTGCTCTCCATGATACCAACCTGTCGTATGCTTCTACCTATGAAAGAAGCCTGTACTGAAGCTGATACTAAATTACCTGCTTGCATGGTTTTGAAGCTGTGTTTCATTTGTCGTGCTGCAGTCTGTAGCGCGAAAAGTTGCTTATAGTCTCAGGAGTCTCACTTGAGCGAGAGAGGTAGAGATTTTCTGTGATTAAGTGGATGCTTTTGTTTCTATTTCAGGAAAGCCCCACAGCATTGGCAGCTCCGAACGGATTCAGCTCTCAGGAATGTACAATGTTCGGAAAGGGAAAATACATTTGCCAGTCAACAGATGGACAAGACGCCAAGCTATCCTTTGTGGAACATGCCTAATTGTCTCATCAGTAAAAGAAAGCCAGACTGGAAAGATGCATGTCCTCCCTTTAATTGGTGGAAAAGTAAGATATTTTATGTATTTGCTTGCTTAACCCCTATCTCTTTACGCAGAGAAGATTGCATTCAATTGTGATGATTCCTAGCCTCCCAAAAGCTTGTTTCTGTAAATGGGGTTATCAAAGAATATAACTGACTTTTGATTATGGTCAGATTAATATTTAACAATTTACAACGTTCAGATTAAAATGCTAAAGAAAAGCAAGGGAAACACATTCAGTTTCCTTTTCTTGTGTGCAGTGTTGAATGTTTTATATGTGCAATAGTACACAGTCAAAGGATGTATGCACCTGTATTGTGTATGATCTGTACCATGCCTCTTCATCCGTTATTTATCCATGCTGGGTTACTCTAAGATCTGAAAATTAACCAATAATGGAGTTTTTTTTGAGTAGTGGTCTAACGTAAGCTAATAGGAACAAACATTTTTACTTGTGAAAAGCTGAAACTGGACTTTCTTCTGATGGATTACATCTGAAACACAGGAGGTCTGGTCTGAAGACAAAGGAATTTTTTTTTCACTGTAAGGGTGTCTGAGCACTGGCACAGGTTGTCCAGAGAGGTTGTGGAGTCTCCCTCCTTGGAGATACTCAAAAGCTGTTTGGACACAGTCCTGGTCAAACAGCTGTAGGTGGCCCTGCTTGAGCAGGAGGGTTGGACCAGATAACCTTCAGAGGTCCCTTCCCACTTCAACGATTCTGTGATTCTGTGAAGCTTTATGAAGACAGTAAGATTACAACGTTGCTATTTCAGCCTAAATAGTGTTTCAGAACACTACTATTGGCTTGATTAGCCAAGATAGTAGGAAAAGAATCATTAGCTTGAGGATGATTTACACCTAAAATAATGCTTTTTTACTTTGCATACTGATAAGTTTGAATCTTAAGAGCTTCACAATGTTATATATGCAGACTAAAGTTGATTCATTTATATTCTATACTAGCAATGAGGAAAGTAGTCCATATTAGGAGTAGTAGTCCACAGTAGGAGCTGTTTTTCCTATCTCCTTTCATGTTTCTTCACATGATTCTTCAGCTCTTCCCTGGAGGTACTGAAGTACAGATATTTTCCTCTCTTAGTAGCAGTGGGTGAACTCTGACAGTGAATTGTATTTGTGGCTCCAGCACACTGGAGAGTATGGGATTCAGGTCCCCATTGGCCTTCTCTTTGAGATTAAAAAGTTCTTAATTTTTTTTAAAATTCAAAAGGGAAGAGATTGTGTACCTTTTTTCTTTTTAATTGCTTAACATGGAATTTCTAACTTGTTTTTGTACAGAAGTGCCTCGTGTAATGTAAAAAATGCAGACTGTGTTACGCAGTAAATTGACAACAAATTTTAAAAGAGAAGGAGAATCAAGCTGAGAAAAATGTACTGAGGGCTTCTGCTGACAAAGCTTGGGAGGTGGATGCTTGGCACAGAATTAAGTGTTTTTTAAATTATTGCTCAAAAAATATTCTTCCTGAACTCCATAAATACTCTGCACTTCCTGGTTTGCAAAGGCTTTCCAGAATGCACTGCTGAGACATTGAGACCATAAGTTGTGTGGGACTTCTTGTGTATGGTAGCAGAATGATGTATTCTGGGTGTTTTTTAGCAAGTTGAGAAATGCCAAAGAATTTAATTGGGCTGTAAGAGAAGCATTTTGTTAAGCCTGTTTTTAATAACCAGGAGTATAAATTGTGCTTCTTTAGGTTGTATAGAGATAACCTTAAATGTACTTCAGCGGGAAACCTTTTATGGTACTCAGTCTGTCTTAACATGTTGACGTTCTTGGTGTTTTTCTCCTTTGGTTCCTTCATCCTTCTGTTCTTACTCCTCACTTGTGTAGATTTCATGAATATTTGACAGCCAAGATCTAGCTTGAGTGCTTGAGAGTGTTAGCCCAACTCTACTTGAAGAGCTCCTCTTGGGCACATTTTGACTTTCCCCTGGGGAGTTCCTGCAAAGAGGCTTTTGATTCTTGTTCACTAACAGTTTTTTGTCTCTACTGCAGGTGGAAGAAGTGAAAAAGCACCAGCACTGTTTAGCATTTAGCTCCTCTGGACCTCAAAGCCAGACCTACTACATTTGTTTTGATAACTTCACTGAATATTTGCGGTGGCTTCGACAAGCATCAAAGGTGAGAATAGCAGTATTTCCTGCCTGAATGGGATGTTCATAGCATTTCCCCCAGCTCTGTCTTCTCCATGCAGTGATATAGTCCCTCTTCTGGGTTAATTGGCATGAACCGTGGCTGCTGCTGTTAGTGTTGCACAAAAATTCGAGAGCTCTTGGTAAGAGGCAGTAGGGAGATGAATTTTTCTGCATTTATTCTGAATTTCTTTCTACCGTGGTTGTGTAAACAAAGTGCTGTGCTGCACTTTCTTTTCTCATCTTGATCCAGCTGGATGGATGGAGTGAGATGATCAGAACAAATATTACTGACAAAATTTCAGTTTAAAAAGCTTTGTTTCAGTATTAATAAAACCTAAAAAAGCATGGTATTCTTTTAATTCGTTCCTTACACAGAGCCTAAGAATTAAATTGCTAGAATTAAGAAATTTTTTCCTTGCTTGGAAATGTTGCTGAATCTCACTTTGGTTTTATAACTATTCGATTTTTGTTTTTTTAAAAAGCAATCATTTTGTGTCAGTAAAGAAAAATTACTAACTAAAGCAGTTGTAAACCATATTTTATACTGTGCTTAGAGCACAATTTATTAGGGGAATTTAGGTCCTGCATTATTTTGTTTTACTCTTCAGTTCCACTTTGAGTTGTTGAAAGGTTGTTTTTGCAATTACCTATTTTATCTCTTAATCTCTGCCACTTTTTTGATAAATCCTCTCTAAAGTAATTTACTTATCTTGAACCACTGATTTCTTATTTTTAACATGCAAGTTCTTTTGCTGTGCTGTCGTCACTCTCTGGTTTTCTAGTTGGGCCTAAATGGTCCATTAGTTTTATAGTTGATAGGGCTGTCTGTTCATGTTCTTTACTATGTTAAAGCAACTTAGTTTTATGTAGTACTACTTAGAGATATTTATGGCACACCAGATCTGTTCTGTCTTGCTAGATTGCAATAATGTATTATCCGGCCAATTGCCAGTGGTACAGCCTGCATTGTGGGGGTTTTTTTTAAGAGGTTTGATTATTATGTCAAAGCAGTAACTATTGCACCTCCCAACACATGCATCATAAAATGTCCTTTAGTTTTTTTTCTAGTAGGTTTTAAAATTCTCTTTAAAGACGCTGTGCTGGCATCCCTGCTCAGGTCTGCTAAGCCTCAAGGTAAAAATCCCCAAGACATGTTTCATGAGACGGCGTGGCATGGTCTGTCAGGTTTTTGAGTTTTTGCTGCTTTGTGACTCTCGCTGGGAGAGCAGTGCCCTTTCATCTCCAGGGGCTTTGACATCAGATAAATGAAAGGCAAATCTAATGAGTGAGAAAAACAGTGGAAAACAATGAACTTCAGAAGTGGAGATAAATGGCCAGAAAGCCCCTCTGAATTACTGGCAGCATAAGCTTGTTCTGTGCCATGCTGTGCTTCTCTCTTTCTCTCTGGTTCACCCAAATGACTAACAGCATTGGGACGATAGCCAGCATGAGAACATATCCCCATGCACTCATGATATCCTCCCATTTTTCTTATGTAACAGTAGAAAGAAAATACATAGTTTGAAGTGTCTTTTCAGTCTGTCAGAACTGAAGAAGCTCACTATGCTATTCTTTTTGTTGTCAAAACATGCTTTGAGGAAAAAATGATGCTTCGTTTTCCCCAACTCTCCAACCTCCAGCCCCAAAACCTGAGACTCAGCATTCTGAATTCATGGATTTTGAAACAGTACTTTGCCACTTCAAGTTGATTTTTTTAATGTTTGGGTTTTCTGTCCTTAGACTGAAAAACCAGACAAGCATGATTGTATCCAAGGCAGTTGTGTGGGAAGTACTGTGCAGTAACGCTGTTTCTGAAGAACAAAAAAAGAGAAGGTAGTAATGCTGCAAAAGTAACTCAGATTTCCTCCAGCTGATGCTGTTCATGTCCAAGTGCTTAATTGTAAGGTGCATCGTCCCTGATTTACATGTACAAAAAAATTAGAAAGTTTCATCTTCAGCTCTGTAGTTAGGCAAAGCTAGTATTCTCACGCAGGAAAAAAGCCCAACATTTATATAAGGTACTCTGCCCCAGGTGTTTGAAATCTACTCAGGTTCAAAGAAGTTGAAATATTCTTGCTAACCAAGAAAATACCGTAAAGCATTGTATGTTTAAAGGCAAGCAGATTTAGGAAGGGAGATGTTACGGCACTCTAATGTTGAGCTTCTAGTTGCTTGTTACGGGCTAGGTCACATGATGCTTACAGATTCTTCTTTAATCGTGGTGGTGTATATAGTACATCCACTTTTGTGAATTATTATGAATAATATTTAAGACTGTATTTTAAATATAGAAGTTTTGAAACTGACGTTTGTGTTAACTTACGTTCAGCGATAGTTTTTCTTCAGTCCTTTGTGCTCCTGATACACGATGCTGAAAACTGAGGCTTCTGATACTTACAAGTGTAATGAATGCTTCAATTATAAATTTTAATGCAGAAGGAGATCCCTGGTAAAATGTTTCATTAAAATTGCTCAATTCAGTTTTTAACTATGGAAAAAAAAAATCATGTCTGTCTTCTGTGTACTTCAAAAGAGCTTTTAAAGAACAAGCTTAATCTTGAAAGGAGACTTTGGAAAGAATGCTTGCTCTGCAGTCTTTCTCCCCACAGAATATTGGCAATGTTGACTTTTAGTGATGTTCCAGAATGAGACAAATCTAATGCGTCACTCCTGCAATAAATACATGTATGCTAGAGAAGTTTTGAATTCATGTTTGCAGGGACTTGGGCTCAATTAAATTAAAAACTAGCATTGCTCCTGTATAATCTGATTCATTCTAACACCGAAATTTATCTTAGCCAAGACAGCTCTTGTGCTCTGCCCCAGTAAATTTTTGGAAGGGATTTGTGAATAGGTGTTAGGATTGGTTTTCCTGTATGTGCGTGTCCTGATGTGAACAGAACTCCTGATTTCAGGACGTACTGGAATTATTGCACAAATACTGACCTAAATATCGAACTTGGTGACATACTTACTCCAAATAGGTCACTTTTAGATATGCTGATTTAGCCTCAAACAGAATATTTTTAAAAGCTAGAAATGTGGCTTGTTCGTTAATATTGGTAGTTCTGTACCACAGTGCATTTCTTTCCTTTTACTTTCCAAATACTGGAGTCCTAATTAAGGAAGCTCAAAAGGAAAACAACACAACAAATTTGGTCCTTTGTTAATAAGTTCATTCTGTTGCCAATTGTTGAAAAATAAGCTTATGCAACTAGGAGGGGGAGCGGAGGAGGAAGAAAGGGACATCTTCATGGCTTTAAAGAATTTTGTCTGCATGAAGTTGGCATGATGGTTCTGGAACCCACACAATTACTTGCAGGGCGATTCTGATCTGCCACTGTTTACTACTTGAATGTCAAATGCAGAAGGATGGGCAAAAAATGTGCAGTTATCAGAGGACACGATGAGGGCTTTCCTTGTTTGCCACTTCCAAAAGCTAGAAAGCTGCACCCTTAATGTGGCTAGAGAGAGAAGTTTTGTAATAGTAGAGAGAGAAGTTTTATGTATAAGGTATTACTGAGTGGTGGAACTTGCTGGTGTGAGGCTTATGTTTGGTGTGTGGTGGTGAGCTCTGTTTGAAACTTCTACCAACTAAACTTAGTTTAATGCTTTTCAGCGTGTGAAATTGCTGTGTAAGTGTTGACTACGACACAACTCGTGACGTGGATGGTTTGGCTGGAGTAAAAAGGGCTATCAGTCCTCCATGTTCCGAGGCACAGAAGTAAACTGGGATGTCAGCGTCTGCCTCAGAAATTCAGTATCACAGAGCTTAAGCAGGAATGCATTACAGAATTTTATCTTCTTGGAAATAGCGTGCATCACTGGGCATGCTGAGGCAGGTTATCTGACCCTGCAGAACTTCTCCCCTCTCGATTTTAGAAGAGCAGGAACTGTGTTGACAGCTTCATGGGACAATTATTTCCTGCTTTAATGCTCAGTTCAGCTGGGCAGGTAGAGGAAGAGAGGCAATGAGAGACAAGGCCTATAAATAATGCATGACTACCTCACATAAGCTGCCTGTGCGTGGCCTCACTATACACGTAGATAGGTAGAGACGTAGAGACACACAGCCATGCGTGCGTGCACACCATCGACTGCTTCCCAGGCTGAGTTGCACAGCTGTGGCTGTGGTGACAGTGTGTTTAGTGGGAAATAAGCTGTTGTGTGGGGCTTAGATGCCAGAGTGGATTTGCACCTATACGCAAAAGAGCCCTCCTGTTTAAAATATGAAGAATATCCAAAAACAGATCCTTGGTTTGAAAACTATCAAACTCAAGAGTTTTCTCCTGTGTGTCTTTGTTTTTTCTCTTCCCTGTTTCAGTCACCTTTGTCTTCAAGTCTGCAGTGGAAATGTGCGTGGCGTTCCAGACGACCCCATCCTGCTGCGAAAAAGGAGAGACTAAATTGTGATGTCAGTGTACATTATGTTTAAAAAGTGCTAAGAATAGCAAGAATAGCAAATTCAAGGGAGAAGGGTGTGTTGCCATATTGGTCTTATTCCTTTCATGTCAGTGCAGAATGCTCTCTTTGTACATTTATTTGCACTGTGAAACTAGCAGAAAATAACAACAGATTTGAATGCAGGAGCCTCTACATCAGTAGTCTCCATCTTTCCTTAACTTGTATGGAGACCTACCTGAAGCAGCAGTGCAAAATTAACTTTTTAGCTTTTTCTCTCTCAAGTTACCTAGTTCTGACCAACTGCCTCAGTCTTCTAGCTATTTTTTCAGTGCAAGCTTGACAACTGTTTTTGGAGACTACGTTGCGAAGTCTGAATCTGAACCGTGTAAAAAGGAGGAAGCTGATCTATGACTCTAGTAATACGATTTTTCTTTCTGCTGAGGAAAAAAGGTTTGAGTATCTAGGTTTTGACTGCACACAAGCCTGGTGTTATAGACTATATTTACAGAAATAAACTATAGGATTTAAAAGTGAATTCCTGAACTTGACTGCAGTTTTGCAAATATATTCAAGATAGACCAAGATGATGACCTTTTGCAAGCGTTTTACAGGAACAGTGCTGAGGAAATGAAGTGAACAACAATTGATCATTACTGCTAGAGATGTACCTGCTTTTTCAGCTGTGCTTCACCCTCTGAGCTTCAACCTTTGAGCTACTAAAAGATAATCAACCACAGGCCTGCCTTTCCTTCAGCACAGAAGATTCTGCTCCTTAATTAAAGTGCTGGGTAAGAAGCCACATCCAGTATCTTTATTTCAGATACTGTCCGACGCTAACGTCTGACTTCTCCTATCAGGCATGGTCGACCAGGAGAAAGATTAAAGTGCAGATGCCAACTTCAGTGTGGAACACAGACTTTGTAGAGTCTTTTAATACAAAATACAGCCTTCAGCCTGTAAAGAAGGCTTGAAGCCGCTAGTCTCATGGTTGAATTAGCCCTACGTTGTATTTGCCTTGGCTTGCCCACTAGGCGATTGACCTGTTCCGTATGTGTTTCTAGATACTATAATGAGCTGTAACATCTTTACAGAGTTCACCATTGCAGGAATTTTTATTACCAAACCTCAGTTTTCTCTGGAGGCATTAAGGACAGCTTTTCTAATGTTTAGTGGTCAGAACCAGGTCAGAATACCTTTTTTCCAAGGCCTTGGCCACAGAGCAGTGCCAATGGCAAGTGCAGGGAAAAATCACATGCAAGGATAAAGTAGTTTAAGTTATTTGAGATGTTACTTGTTACAGTGCTGCCAGTTTATACTTTAGAGTCACTGGATGCCACATCTCCTCTCCAGGTATCTGCTTAGTCTCCTAGGCAATGGATATCCTACTTCTGGAGGAAAACTATAGAGAACTTTACCTTAGTTTCTACGAGATCTGAATTTCTCGATGAGTATTTTTGCTCTTACCTTTGGCTGTTGGTTATTACCTTTGGTAATTATACAGAGAATTGTCGTGTGCAACAAACACTATTTCTGTTGTAGTTAGGAGTTTCTGACATTTTCTTACAACTTTGTAGTCTTAGTCCATGTGTTTGAATGTACCATAATGATTCTAGACTACTGTGTTTGTATGTGTTGGGGACAGATTGGAGGTCAGGGACATACTGATTGCTGAGAAGGTTGCCATGCAGTAGTTGGTTTGTTTCTTATGCCGTTAGCTCTTTGAGGCTTGAAAATTAGTCTCTATAGTAGTATGACCTAAAAATGAGTTTAGTATAATGCCAACATCAGTGGCATCTTTTGAAAATAGCCTTTAACCAGATCCAAGGCTCTGCAACAAGCTTATTTTCGTTGAGGATAACAGCTATTCAGTTTTTTTTTTACATTTGTGATACTAAGAAGCGCCATTAGCTTGTTTGCAACTGTTGATTCAACATCTAGTGAAGAAAAAAGAGCCCTGAAAGATTTTCCCTTTTTTCAGTGGGGCTTTTTTTAAACTGATCCTTGCTTGCAGGAAACGTGATGACTCTAAGTTTAGTACAAGGAAACCATTTTTTCCTCTAATAACATAAAATGACAATATTGAGATAATGCTTTCTCTAAAAATAGATCCCTAAAAATAAACCCACAGCTTCCTTTTGGTGGTCATTACAAGCATTCAAACATAAACAAACCTCTGGTTTCAGTGCGGAACTTGACTTCCTTTTGTGTGTGTGTGTGTGTGTGTGAAATCTTCAATATTTGGGACCTTTGCTCTGCAGTCATATCTGGTTATTCTTGCTATGGGTGGCTTCTTGTCATCTCAAGTCTGAAAGCAGAAGACTGGGCAAAGCAAACTTGAAGCCAGTTTTGTTTCTCTTTTGGTGGTAACACTTGAAAGTGTTCTTCCTCCTCTCTTTCTTGCAAAACCTATTCTTTTGCGCCTTTTGTTGTTAGAGGTTAGTTGATGTTTTGGAAGTGAATTTCTGAATGTGTTTCAGTGTAGTCTCTCTCTTAATGGTTCAGGAGGGAAACTTGGTGGTTTGGCACAGCTGGTTAGTTTTCCATGTCAAAATAGTTCAGCTGATTCCAAAATGGTGTAATTGGTGACTTCAAGCTTTTCTCTTGATTTCTACTGTAGAGAAAAGCTATAGCTTCACTATTATTTTTTTTTCTTTTTCCTTGCTAAAATTCAGAGAGTCTGTGGTCCTTGTTTTGGACTTGCTGCCTTTAGTTAATAATAGAGTAGTTATTGAAGTATTGCAGCCAAGAGTGAGAACGGAAAACTAGGTATCGCCCACGCATCTGGAATAGCTTTCAAGTAATGTCTTTTGAAGCCTCTAAATCAGGTTCTGATATTATTGAAGCTGAATTTGTGCAGCTCTTGCATAAATACAGGAAGGCATTGCTATGGCTTACAGCTAGAAGCTCAGTGAGGTGTTGCAGATGTTACCTTTTAAGGTGTGTTCAATCCAGGAGGATCCCGAAGTGTGTTCAGTAATCTCTGTGAGTAGAGGGGTGGGAGTGAGCAGGGGAATGTAACTTTGCTCTTAGTGAAGCTCAGGGGAACTAAGTGTCTGGTGAGCAGATCCCATGAGAGTGGAGGGGGTTGCAGAGACTGATACGTTGCACAGTACTTTGGTATATGTAAGGTGATAACTGAGTCAGTCTTGAAACTGAATGGCAGTAATGCTGGGAGCCTTTCCAAGCAAAGTCTAGCAGGGAGGAAAAAAGGAGAGGAATTATTAGCAAAAACTAATTTTAAGGATGTTTGGTCTCCTTAGGCTTCTTCTGTAGTCAGTGGAGAAGGAGGAAGGTCTCCAGAGAGAAGAAGGAATCAGAGCTGGAGACCAGTTTCAGGCCCCAGGCCACTAGAGCTATATTAATGATTGTTTGTATTATGAAACACTTGGGTCAGAAGGCCTTTCTGACTTACTGTGAAATAATGTCATGAAAAGAGTTCATCTTGCTGTAGAATTAATCCATATGATGCAGCTGTGTTAGGAGACCTAGGTCAGAAACTAAGGACCTAGCATAACCTCTTTTTTAAAACAAATAAACAAAACCCCACAATCCTCTCTGTGTGGGACTGGGGAGACTCAGACAAGTGAACATCTATTGGAAGTTTCACTGACAAGAGTCTGAAATCTATAGTAAATGCTGAAAGTAAGTCTGCTAGAGGGCTGCTCATTGCAAAGTCTGCTTGCTGGCAGTACAGCAGCTTGTCTTGGTAAAAAATTAAGTCCAACACAAGTTCTAAGAAGAAACAGGGGTATTTCTCAATTTTTGTGAGACTATCACCTGTTTTGCAATATTTACAGATGAATTGTTTTCAGTCAAGCTGTTTTAAGGATATTAATATTCCTTGCTCCACCAAATAGAGATTCACATGTCTGAATTATAAGTAGCTTAATTCTACAGCTAATTACTGTCCTTTAGCTGCAGGTTGCATCTTAAGCCTTGTCCTTGCAGAGATCTTATCAGTGTGAACATCCCAGCGTGACTACCACCAAGGTAACAGTGTTGATGTCACTCCCTGTGTAGTATTGATACCAGTACCTGATCTCCAGAAGAAAAGCACATTTCTTCCTGGAGGAACAAAAATACTCATACTCTGGTAGTGACTTCAGATAGTACCAAACATTTCCAAATGACATGTGACGAATGTCACTTTTTTTTTGGACAAGATCTCACTTTCAAGAGCTTGATGCTAAACCTGGGACACTGACTTTCACATCTATGAAATTATTCCTATCATGAAGGGTAAAGGTGCGCAACTTCTGCTTCATTGCCTCCACGTTTCCCCCTCTCCACACACATTTGCTACTGCTGTTTTCAGCTAAGTTCTTACAGCTTTGCACAAGGGCCAAAGGTAGAGGTGAGCTATTTTTGCATGCTCTATAAATCTTTGTTCAGAGCTAAGAAGAGGAGAGACAGGACAAGTCAAATAATCTTTGTGGCCCCGAGTCTTGTTGGCATAAGGTGTTTGTACCGGGCTCCTGCCCTTCGTCTTTGTAGGCAATTGCAGCTCTTACCTATGGCATTGCCCGTTGGGTTTGTGAAACTGAGCGACGTGCTTTCAAGCCTCTGCTGAGTTTCTCTTTTCTTTGCAAGGCCCTTAGCTTGAGTTAGGGTGGATCTAATTTAATGTTTGAAAGAAAACAAAAGGAGAGGCTAGAAAAGCCATTACCTTTTCACCATTTGGACTGCGCCCATTTTAAAAGCTGACATTTAAAAATGAAAATATGTGGCTTGAAAGAAAAAGAAAACCTTTTTATTTCTTTTTTTCCCCACTTTCATTAAGGTTTTTGGCGTGTGCTTGTTTACCAGTCTGAGCATTCCGTCAGCTCTTGGCTGTGGCTGAGAACATCGATGTGTTTCCTGGCTGTGGAGTTCAGCTCTGCGGAGGGAGGCCTCTCTGCCAAGCAGGGCTTTGATGTTAGAATAGAAAGGAGGATTAGGATTTGAAGCGAGGTTAGTTCTGAGGTGAGAAGAACCTGTTTGCTCTAAGCAGTTAGTTTAGATATTTCAAGCTGGCTAGTTAAGCCTTATGCAGGCATTGGTGGGATGCGATGATTATCGAACTGTTTAAAAACAAATCCTAAAGGAGAAAAATTACACTGCCTTTGCATTAGCATGTCTACAGCAGGTGTAATTTAACATTGTCAACTCAGTTCAAACAGACTGGAGATTTGGCTGCCTATACGATGCGGGCTGTTTAGTTATTTTAATTGTCTTCTGTTGAAATCCTAAATAGTAATTTCTTATCTGAATAGAGCTATAGGGAATGGGATGAGGGTAAACAGGAAAAAGACATAATTACGTTGGTTTAAATTCACACCACAGGTCACACCAAAAGATGTCCTTGTGTAAACAACGCTTGTGTTTGTCCATACAGCTGGGTTCAGCTGTGTCCATTGCTGACATCCATTGTCAGCAACAGATCATTTTTGTAGTATAGCCAG
This sequence comes from Dromas ardeola, assembly GCA_013398915.1. Classification (NCBI taxonomy): domain Eukaryota; kingdom Metazoa; phylum Chordata; class Aves; order Charadriiformes; family Dromadidae; genus Dromas; species Dromas ardeola. Next base: position 42,858 of record VYZM01020839.1, read on the forward strand.
GGCTTTAAAACAAAGACGGTAATCAGTCTTGCTGCATAGCTCAGTGACAGAAGTGGCATTATACTGATGGACAAAGCAAAGTGGTTTTTAGCCCTGTGTAGCAAGAAGAGGCAAGAATATTGGTTGGTACAAGTGTTTTTCTCTATTTTTATTGCCAGCTGATAAAGATTTACAGTGAACCCATACTATACTTTCACCAGTCTTAAAATACTGCTTTCTTTTTAAAAATAATAATAAAAAATAAAAACTGAAACACTGTGGCGAAACCTTTTTAATTTAAGGTGCTGCTGGCTTTTGTGAATTGCTGTTTATACTTGTAAGTACTATTGTGGCACAAGTAACACATGTTTAAAGGCAAGTTTTCATATTTGGGAGACTCCTAGTTCTTTGTCACGTGTGCAGCTTTTAGGTGGGGAGTAGTAGAAGTTGTACTGCCTGAGGGGAGTGAGAGAGCTCTCCGGCAGCATTATTTGTGGTGGTATTTGCAGAATAAAGCTGCATTTTATTGCTGCTGGGGGAAAATTAAAAACACAATGACAGCTTTTTGGTGTTTGCAGTGGGTAGGTCCAGGACTCTTTGTAGTACATGTGCTATAGTTGTATACCAGTTCTTTGAAACTGCACTTCAGTATGCCATACTCACATGGAGACTGGAAAAAAAACCCACAAAACTTAAAACACTGTAGGCGAGGGCTGCATAACTGAGGTTGTAACAGGAACTGGAAAAAAAGTCTTCAGCAGGACTTTGCGGTTTGATGTACAAAGTTGAATTTGGCCTTGCCCCGTTAATACTCCTCTAATATTACAGTAGGAGACATTGCAATACAATGATTGACCACAAAGTGTTTAAAAATCATATCCAGGGAATGGAGAAAGCTGCATGTTTCATCTTGCTTCTTTATATTTGTGATGATTAAAAATCCCAACTGAAAAGTGGACTTCAAAAAGGTACAAGATCTTGCTATGTGTTTGAGCTACCATGCTGTGAAACTGTTGCACCTCTGGCAAAGGCAGGCATTGACTCTACAGCGTATGCTGTAGCTACCGTAAATGAGAGGGTGTCATACACAATCTTTCAAGAAGGTCATTGCCCCAGCCGCATCCCCCATGTTAGTAGTACTGGAAATAGGGGTTTCATGTGAAAACAAGCGTTAAGGGTGTATGCAGTTTAGGATATGATGAGAAGACATTGTAAAGGGTTTGGTCAAGGCAACAGCTGCTTCTGCCTGGGCAGTCATCAACTGTGCTGCTTGTGTTTTTATTTTTATATATGTATGTAAAGCATATAAAACAGTTACACTTTTAAATTTTCCAAAAGAAAACACCAAAGAAGCCATAATGAGCACTTGATGCAGGTTCCACATATATCTAGAAAGCCTTTCCCTCTAGCATTGCTACCACACTGATTCTCTTCACTGTTTTTGTTGGAGCATGGGTTTGGTGAACGCAGCCTAGATATCTTGTTGGGGTATTTATTTAAGCAGAATGTCTTGGGCTTTGTGTTTTTTGGGTGTGT
>VYZM01020839.1:44403-73115 GCA_013398915.1 Dromas ardeola
TTTTTTTTTTTTACTTCCAGTGGAAACCCTACTTTCTGCGGATAATATCCCTTCCTCTGAATGCTTTTTATTTGATTGTGAGGGATATTCCAGTCAGGGTTTTCTTACCCTTTATCAGCTTACCTCTGCAGTGATTCCCCACAGTCAGTCAAGAAAACCCAGTGTGTTATTAAAAACTGTATCATCTCTTAGAAAAACGCTTTGCTCTTAATAAACAATAGCAAACACACATGTGCGGTCTTACTGCATTTCAGCCAATTAAAGATGATTGCAAGATTGAAATACTGTTTTAGTGTTCAATTTGGGAACAATATAATTTCAGAATTTCAGTACTCAACTTCAAAACAACTGATGAAAGTTTCTGGTGAACTAAAGAGCGTATTGTTGAGACATTGTTCTCCTTTGTCACTCTTTTTTGTTTTTCATCTTGTTCCTCTGTTCTCTAGGAATTTGTTACAGAACAGTATTGATCAATGAAAACAGAAAAGTCTTTATCCCTGCCTGTGAGGAAAAACTGTGTTTGTTTATATGAGTATTCCTTGTAACAATTCAGAAGTTAATTCTTACAGTACTGTTTTGCTAACAAAAAAGACTGATAAAATTACAGTTGATTCCAGACTTAACACCTTTTAAAATGTGGTTTTAACTTTTACCGTTATCTCTCTGGTAGAGGCATCATTGACAGTATATGTCAATTTCATGAAAATTTTAATTAAATTCTTTGTATAACAAAGTGATTCCTTTATTTAAAAAAAAAAAAAAGGCAAACAAAAAATAACCAGAACATACAACTTGTAAAAACAAAATTGCTTTTAACTAGATTTTTTTTCACAGGGCTTGGCGATTTTAAGAAAGAATTTGCACCCTTTTTTGAGATGAGCAGAATTTGGATTTGTTTGTCTGCTTTATCATGGTTCACACTCAGAGTTACCAGTTCTGGTACTTCAGATATTTTTAGAGTAACATGCCTTGCTAAGCACTGCTGGGTTGCTTATTGCTGTTCATATCACATTCCAAACAAGCAGTTGGAGCAACAGTGTATGTAAGCATTACACCTGAAATTACACATTCTCCCTTTTAATTTAATAGGTGTCAGCGCTTTTTCATCTCTTCTGTTTTCAGTGTGATGAGAACTGTACTGTACTGGGCAGGTTCTAGCACCATAAACAGACTGAATACCTAGCTTTCAGAAATAACTGCTCAGAATAGCCTATGAATAATTTTTGTCTAATACTACAAGGGGAAGAAAAATAGTAGCTAGAGTAACAAAAGGACTGAGCTAATTGAGTAACAAAAATTTGAGCGTTTTAATGGATGTGGGAGGACTGGATTATTAACGGTCACATTAGAGAAAAACACTGCACCGTCTGTTCTTCTTGAAGCTTATGGCTGTGTGTTTATAATAGAGACCACGTATCCTGAGGCCTGTGTGGCTTGCATTGGAGAGGAAAAAAGGAAGAAAAAACTCCTTGGCCTTCCTTTCAGTGGCAAGCTACTTCACATATACCAGCAAAACCTGATGTCTCTGTACTTCATGGCAAGAGCTGTATGTCTGCCCAGAAGGTTGGGTGGTGTCTCCTTCATCGATGTTCAGAAGCTCTTACAGGCTGTTACTGGGCATTGATTACGAGTTGTTGGGGGTTTTCTTCTTTTTGTCCCTTAGATGTGGTGTTTGTACTTCCGAATCCTAGCATGTGAGGCCAGTAAAAGTGCCAATAACAAAATGAAATGATTGCTTCTCTTGCAGTGAGAAGCAATGTAACCATTTGAGCAATGTTTGTGCAGTCCCAGAAGTCTAAAATGGTGGTGAAATTGTTGGCTTCTCCTCCTTTGATCTGAGCCATGCCAGCTCCAAATACGCCTCTCATCCTTCTAGCGTTCGACCCCTCCTTTTTGCCTACAATGCACACTGCCTTGTACTACTGTGTGGTGGTGCTTTGTCACGTAGCTAGCTCCACGACTCTATGTTATGAAAAGATATTTTTAATAGTATTGGACAGAAAATATATGAATTCTATGCTGCAGTGTTGTTTTTGTGTTTTTGTTTCTAAATAAAGGCTAGTAAACAAGTAATGCAGCAGGATGTAGTTCACACAGCTGTATGCTAGAGATCTGGTAAGGGGCAGTGTTGCTGTTACTTGAATTTGTTGCCTATAGGTCTCAGTGGAATGATGCTAGCTATACGTAATGCTAGGTGATATGATTTCTTTAGCCTCTATAGACTGTGTATGTTTTACCTTCCCCTTTCTAGAAAACAGTGTTAAAACCCTAAATCTCAGTTTTGTTTTTGTCACATTTTTATTGCTCTTGGACAGTTTTCTAATTCATTGAGAAGAGATGATTGCTTGGTGCTTTGCAGCTGCTGTTGTGATGTTTTTTCTCCAGTAAGATAAGAACGGGATAACTCTTTCTTCTGCCATTTAATACCTGCTTTTGACCCTTGAAACCAAGACAGGGTGGTGACTGTTAGCCCGTCACCTCCGCTCACTTGGATATACTGACTAGTTGTGCAGCAATATAGAAGAATTCTATGCTATGTTTTTATTGCTGTTACTTTCTAACTAAAGGACTAAACTAAAGTTTATGTCAAATCTCTTACCTTTTTTTTCTGGTCACAGAGTATCGCATAACTTCATTGATGAAAATGAATGCATTTCGCTTACTAGTTTGACAAACCTTTGCACTTTTCCCCCTGCTAGCCATCAGTGGACTTGGTTTTAGCACTGAGGCAAAGCAAGAGATCATGCATTACTTGCAGCAATGATGTAAAACCATGTTAGATCAGCTATATGTGCCAATACTGACTTCTGTGCTTAAAAGCAGTTTACCTTGTGCTAGTAGGGGTGAAGGAAATGTTTTTGTTTTATTACAGTATTAACACGTTGATGTACCTCTTGACTTCCAGGTTGCATCACAGCGCATAAGCTCAGTGGATCTTTCATGCTGCAGCCTGGAGCACCTGCCTGCCAACCTGTTTTATAGCCAAGACCTCACTCATCTCAATTTAAAGCAGAACTTCCTGAGGCTAAACCCCAGCCCATCCACAAGTAGAGCGCTTAGTGAATTACAAAGGTAAAGTGATACGGTTCTACTGGTCTTCCTCTGCCCTTGAAGCCAAGTGACCACTGCTCTGCAGGAACTTTCCTAAAAAATTACTCCTCCTCTTGTGGAGGATTGGCCTGGCTGTAATGCTTCAGAAATTAGTTAACTGTGTGTGTTAGAAACAGAGTAGCTTTCATGAGAAACTTAATGGTTTTCTTGTAAATAAAACACTAATTTCAACCCAAAATGCAGTTTTCAGAATGTGTTGGTTTTATCTTACCTACTGAGGCCAGACTATAACTCTTCAGTCTTTGACTCATGTGAGTGAATATGAGTTAGTGAGCTGCTCATCGGAGGGATGCATTCTAGGTAGGAACAGTACTGTGACTTTAGTTAGTTTTTTGTTATTTCCCAAGCAAAGGATTGATTTAATAAATTCAGCCTGATTCCTGTCCTCTTTCTACTCTAGTCAACCCTAATTCTTCCTTACTAGTAACTATGACCTTCCAGTTGTTCTTTCCATTGCAGCTCATCCAAGAATGTAACAAAATGGGTAGACAGCAGCACGATCTGTGATCTGAATGATTTAATGTATGTGTCCTGTGGAATCAGCAGGCTTTCTGTATTCAGAAAGATGAATGTTTCCATACTGAATATAAAACTGTGATTTTAATTTCAGTGGTAACTGAATCGTAGAGTACCTCAGGATTGTATTTGTGGATGGTCCTGTTCAAATGAAATGTTTTAAACCACATTTCTAAATCCCCTCCTCTTTGAAAAACAACAGAAAAATACAAGATGGATTACGCAGGCTGTTGAATTTTTATATGATTCCAATTTTGTTCTGGAAAAACAAAAAATTTGGCATAATGAAAGATGAATGAACCCAGCAGGTCTGCTTCAGAAATGAAGCAGGCAGTGATTCCAAGAGCTTATGAACACAGTCTGGAGAAGAATACTGGATTAAATGTTCTGTGAATGTTGTGTAGGTCTCCAGATAGCAAGTGGAATTGTAGCATAGGTTAGGTGATAAACATGGACAAATAATGGATGTCTTGATTTTAATGAATTATTATAATTCTTCCTTTTTAAATATCAGAAAGTGTACAGGAGATACTTGATTGTATTTTGTCCACGTACATACAGCTAATTCTCTTTGGGATTAGAAAGCATTTATAAATAACGTGATGGGCAATGTTTATTGTCTGTTTAATGCTCTCTTGCTACTGCGATTGTAGGAACAGTTGAAGAGTCTTGCTGAAAGTTGTTAGACTGTTAAAATTTTTCTCGCCAATGTGAGCCTGAACGTGCAAGCGTGAAAGAGTTCAGGTGACCAAATAAAACTCTCCTGTTTTCTGAGATTCTGCATCAGGAAAGTCTGGAGAAGTGCAAAAGTGTAGTGCAAAACTGATTAAGTGTCGCATTCTTCTGAGAGCTGGTCCTATTCTGTCAGTGAATAATAGTCTGCTCTGCCTCCATTGCTTTCAGCTTGTCAAGAAGGCACCGGGAAGGTCTGTGAACTTCTGGAGCACAAAAAATGAGTGATTAGGAAGGTCCTATGGCACTGTTTCAGTGGCTCAGAGCCAGTGCCTCATGAACTCCTGTCCTTTTGCACTGACCTTGCCTGTGCCACTGCTGATGTCCTCCAGCCTTATCTTCAGCCAGGACAGGTGGCATCACCTGTCAGTGAGTAGCTGGAAGCTGCTGCGGCTGTTCCTATTGCTGTGCCAATGGAGAGGGCTGTGTGAGGTGGTAGTTCCTGCTGAGGGCTAGGAAGAGCAGTGCCCCATCGGTTATCTTTTGCCTCCCAATAGCAGCAAAAGCACAAGCCTGGCCCTGGAGCGCTTTCCCAAGCCATGCTCCTTCCTGCCCTAAGAAACACAGTGCTGGCTTCTCCTTAGGGTGGGAAAACTTGAGTTTTACTTGTGCTGCCAAAAAGCTTTGAGACAGCTAGACCTCTGCTGTAAGTCTGCGTTTCTGTTAGTGAGTAAATACACAAATATCTTGCAAGAAGGGAGCACTGTATCTTGAAATTATTAGTGAATCCCAGTATGAAAGCATGTGCAAAGTAAGGGAAGTTCAGCCATTCCTGGAAACACACATTGTTAGTTGTCTGACTCTTTTTTTTTTTTTTTTCCTTTTTAATCCAATTTCATAAAACCATTTTCAGATCTTTTGGGTGTTACACAGGGTAAAACTTGACTGGGTAAACCAAAACTCTTTTTTTGTTCAACCATATTCTTTTCAAACCACTGCAGAGCAAGTACAAAATCTCTGCCGTTCTGACTTGGTACTGTTGGCTTTTATACCAAATTCTCATTTGCTAAATTGCAGCCACACACAGGGCACAGCACCAGTGAATCAAGCCCAGAAGTATTTGAGGCTCCAAAATAACCATGTGCTTGGGTGTTGTGAACAAAATGCATTGGCGTTCCTGGTACAATTTTCAATTAAAATCTGGTTAGCAAGGCAGTCTAGGAAAATTTGTCTTGCTATAAGCAGCTCTTGGTGCTATCTGTTCCTTTTAAGAAATCACTTCAGGTGGTAATGTAACAAATGCTCATGAATGCTGAATTTCAAAACAAGAGGTATGTCAAAGACAGAAGAAAATACCAACTTTTCAGCTACCCATTGAGCAGACATACAAGCGGCTGCATCATAGTAATGAGATGCTGACATATGCACTGACTTGGCAGGTACAGTCAGGAATGAATTGGGAAAAAAACAAGAATTCCTACTTTTGTTTATGCAGTTACTTCTTTCGGTTGTTAAAAGAATGTAATCTACTGCATTTCTGAATAAAATACTTAGTCCTGTTCCATACATGGCATAAGTGAAAAATCTTAATCTCCAGAACTAAATTACTGGTAGCATGTGAAGGTTTACAGAGGTGTAGATGCACTTTTCTTTTCCCAGTAGCTACACTTTCACTCGCTTTACTGTCCAGTCAGACTTTAAGTTCTGTTGCTGCAGATACTCTGCAGCTGTGAACTTCTGTAACTGAACTGTCTGAATGTTGAAAGGTATATACAGCTACCTGTAATTTTTTTCATACTTACCAGGGAATGCGTATTTCATACTACATATAAAAGTAGGCAGTCTGAAAATTAATTTCTGTTGAAAAAAAACACAGAAAATGTTGGTACTTGTTCTACCTCACAGCTTTTTTAAAATTATAGGGAACGGTGTTTTTCTTTTGGGGGAGAGAGGAGATTCCCAAGTTGAAATTTTGTCCAGCGGTTGCAGTATTAGAAGCAGCTGACATGTCTTGTGTTAATATCCCCATTGAGTCAGAATTGGCCTTTAAGCCCTTGGTGTTTTAGCTCCTGTATACTGCAAATGGAGCGATTGAAGACATTCTGTTGTCTTATCACAAATTCTGTTGTTTACACTCGTGTAATGTTGTTTGGTGGTTGTTTTTTTTAACCTTAAAGTTGAGGTTTATATGTACATTGTGTTCCCAAACTTCACTTTCCACTTACCTACAATGCAACTTAACAGCTCTTGTTCTGAAATGCAAACGAGTTCAGGCTTACTAGTTTCACAGAGTACTATTGCTCTAAGATGAAGCAATGAATAAACCATAGTCTTTATTTACTGTTGCTCTGCTTCACTGGGCTAAGCTCGCTTTATGTTTATAGGCAATTGTTTCAGTCAGTGCTGTTGGAAAAAACTGTTGGCATCAAGAATACTGTTTGCTTGTTAATATTGAAAAGTAAGTTGTCAGTATGTAGGTTTTTAATATAAGCCTGTTACAAATTTAAAAAAAAAAAAAAGGAGAAAGAAAGGGAGGATGTAATAAGCCACAAAGTTTGTTTTAACGATAAACAAAATGATGCTTGCAAATTTTATCTGAAGAACAAGTTGTTATTCCGATTGTGGTTGTTAATTATTAGCAGTGATTATATGGATTTTTATCTTAAGACCAGTTGGTATCTCTTCTCTCCCAGAGCCTCTTTAGAAATTAACTGTCATCTCTGGCATCTCAGCTGAAACTCTTCTGGGATAGTGGCAGTAACTTGAAGTTGCATCTATAGAGTACGAGAAGGCTAGAGGACTCCGATATTGATGCAAGCGTTTCTGAAATCCCTTGCTACTTTCATCTGTAGGATAGCTGTTTTTATCTGAAGACCCAGAATTTGGGGGGTCCTGAAGCTAAGCCCTCCTTACAAATCCATTGTGCAGTAAGTAGGTAATTTGAAATGCAGTCATTGCTCAGAGGACATTTAGATTCCCAGACAACAAGGGAGGAACAATATTAGCAACCCAACTGGTGTGAACCCAGCAGACAAGCTTGCTAGAGGTCAGGGTGAGTTGTAGTTTGGTCCTAGCTTGTCCTGGAGGCCCTGGAGATTGAGGTGCAGGGAAGAAAGTCTCCAGCTTGTCACTTGGTTAGTCTCAAAGTACATTGAAGTGCTCCTTGTGATTATTACTTTTAGTGTATGAAACAGAGGTTAGGGAAGAAAGATGGATTAATGATGTGCCAAATATACATCTTCCCCCTTGCCAGGCCCCCCGGGGCACTACCAGTGGATGCACTGGAAAAGATTTGAGCTTTGTCCTTTTTGGGGGTGGAGGGTTTTTTTGTTTGTTTTTAGGATGCTTTTCTGGAAAGCTATTTAAATGAATCCAGCTAATGCGGGGAGTGGGCTACCACGAGGAATGGAGTGCCGTTGCATGCTCCACCATGTGGGAAGATGCTGGGAGCTTTCTCTTACACTCTGATCATCTCAGAGACAGGGAACCTTACTTTTATACTCATTTCTCCTCTTTCACTTGAAGCCGAAGACTGAAGTGTAGCCATCTAAGCAGTAGGGCAAGGAGAAGTTGGTGTGACATTGACAACCAGAGGTTTACTAGTAACAAACTCCATCCAGTGTTTGCTCTATTGTGGTGCTACGTTTATTTTCGCAGCTCTGTAGCCTTGGAACACTTTTCTGCTATTTATAATACTAAAGGTGACACTTGGAATATGTTGTTTATGTCACTTTGCTGCTTTTGTTTTATTCAGCTTGTAAAGACACTGAAGGAAGAGTTTGGTTTTGTTAGTGCGTATTTCCAAATCTTCATGGCTGGTTGTGTTCTACATAGCTCATGTGTACCTTTCTGAACTCAAGAAAGTACCCTCATGTGAATACTTGGCAAAAATCAGTGACATTTGATTAAAGAAAAATAAATTGCAAAAGTGACTAAGTGGGGAAGATTGCAAAATTGGTTTAATGCCTGAAACACATTGGATTTTTTGGATTGTTTAAATTGGAACAGTGAAATCCTGAATAGTGGTAGGAGAAAAATAGATGGCACTAAGAAATATGCTATAAAATAGCATATTTAAAAATAGCGTAGTCTGAAACTAGAAAATGCGGTTATTAATTGGATTCGGTTTAGTGGAACGATTAGGCTAAGTACAGCAGTATCTCTTCCAAATAATGCTTCAAAAAGTAGTGAACGTATTTATGGAATCCAGTTACTGTGTATCAGCCTATTCCAATTTACTTGTCTATTGCTTTCCGAGTAAGGATTTTCTTTTTCATATATTTAAACACGTTTCAGTTTGGAAGCCCGTCCCTAGCTAATGCTTTTGCATTCCAAATATAAATTTCCAATATAGGAGAATAAACTTTCACTTTTTCTAGGAATTTTGTTCTTTCTCTGAGGATAGCGTTTCCCCCCTAATGAAACAGCGTATGCTAGGAATGTGCAGAAATTGAGAATTGCAAAGTACAGCAATGTAGGTTCAGATTATTTCTACTAACAAAACATAAATTTGGGGGCTTTTTTGTCTTTATGGTCATCTTATCAACTATGTAATAGAATAAAAGCTTTATTGTTGTCTTAAGTTTGGAGGTAGTCTGAATTTGCCTTAACATCAGTGATTACTTGTATATTTTGAAAAATAACTGCCTAGACTTAAGGTTATTCCCTTTTGTGCAGTGCAGTCTGTTTTCGTCCTTTTTCTTTTAATACAATCTAGCAATTAATTTTGGCATATAGACTCAAGTCTGTGTGCCAGAATTGTTGTGCCTTTTATAGTTTTAAATGTGAGTAGAGGGGAGGAATACCAGGATGACTGTATCTGGTGTGTTGGAATAAAGGGTAGCGAAAATGCCAAAATCGCTGCTATCAGTCTGCTTTTTTCTTTCCTTTTTTTTTTCCTTTTTTCCCATGTGGCTTAAGAAAAGAAGAAGGAAATAAAAATTCAGATAAAACTGTGTTTTCATTTATTCATTCAGCTAATGGAGAAATTGATAATGGGTGAATTTGTTCAAGTTTCTTCTGACTTGACCAGAATCAATCTTTGCCCTCAAACTATATTACCCTCTTCTCTGACATGATTCTTCTCCATCTGTTTTTGGGTGATGTGATGTGAGCTACTTGGTATCTGGATGAGCAGGAGCCTTGTCCAGAGAAATGGAGTGGAAAACACCATCAGAGCTCCTCCATACTCCTCTCTGTATTATCTATTGAAAACTCTTCTGTGCCCAAGCTGAGGAGGGGTACTCTTGACCTCAGTTAGGTAAAGCCTTCACCTGCAGCATCCAAATGAATCTCACTAGCTGTTGCAGAAGCAGTCTACCTCTATTCGGCTGTCTCGACAATTTTAGCAAGGCAAGAGGGCTGGAATAGTTCGTTTTAATTGACTAACTACTTTAAGGCTTTTACAATGACACCTTTCTGGGAAGGGAAATGCTATGACAGTGTTTCTGGCGCTAGGCTAGCTGCGCCCTTAGGCAATAAGGCTATGGATGGGGAATCTGACGCAACTGCAGAAAAGCAGTACATTGGACCTTTTATTTCCAAGGAGGAAATTGGTGTGTCAGGTTTATATAGAAATTCTCTTCATGATTAGGCAAGCAGCCAAAGTAGCATGCATTCATGAAGGTGGCAAATTGTAGTTCAGTTCCAACACTTGCCACGGTGCTGCTAGGCAAGTGCCGTCAACCTGCTCGGAAATGGTGCTGAAGCTGGGGGACAGTTGTGCTGCTCCTTGAAATGGTGTTCAACTGCAACCACAGCATAGTCATGAGACAGCCCAAATACTGGAGATAGTACTGGGAAAGTGATTGTTTTCCTTAAACTGAGTCCTTTATTAAGCGTGTCTTCTATTTTGGGTGTAGTAAAATACTGCTTTTTAATTGCTTTTAGTAAGAGTAGGGCAAGACTGGTTTTGTCAGACAAGTCTGTTATGGCGGCATTTCAATGACAGTGTATGGCCATTTCAAATATAGTATTCCTTCCCCTCCAAACATAGTGGAATACAAATGCCGTACTGTGTAATGGAAATTCCTCTGCTGTGCACATCGGGTAGACCTGAATTTGAAATTAGCGTGTCAGCTCATTGCTTTGCTGTGATACAAACTTCTCTTGTTAGTCCCTCTCCTCATTTTGCTTATGTCAAACTAAAACCACTCCTGAAGTGGCAGCTTCAGGATTAAGTAAGTGGGCATTTTTGGGCTCAATTATGGCAATTAGTGTTCAGTCATATTGCATGTTTAAACCCAAGGGTTGACACGTCGACATTTTGCTCTAGCTTAAAGTAAAATTATTTTTGGTCAGAGAAGTGAGTGTTTATATATTGGTCATTACAATAGAAAGCTTAGTAAGCTAACTGAACATAGCACGTTGAGAGATGCTGTTCTTCAGGTTGACTTTTTAAACAGATGACGAAGTCTAGAGCCAGGGAAGGAGGGAGAAATGGAAGGAAAGCATGTGTATGGACTTGATACGAGGTTATTACACTGTCATGCCTCAAAGGAGCAATGTTGTGCCCTTTCTTACTAGCAATGCCATGGGGGCAGCATTGATGTGTGCTCCTGCTTCTGGTAGGAGTAAAGATTTGGGTGTGAAAAAACAGCAAAGATGTTGCTCTGTGAAATCTATTTAAAGACCGACGTTGCAAACTCAGCAGCAACAGAGAAAGTTGCATCTGCAAAATACTTCTCTCCTACCTTATTTATATTGATGCTACAAGTGATACTGGTGCTACTGACTGTAAATCTCTCTAGATATAAGAAGTGCTATAAAAAGTTCAGCGTTTTAAATGTGCAGCATGGAAGTGTACCATCCCATTTGCAATGTGGATAGTGGGAAGTGAGTGGCCAAAGATGAGAATTAGACTTGGATCTTAACTTTGAGTAAATGCCTGCTAGTTTGGCTCAGTAATGTTCTGTACTTGACAGTGCTCCATGAGAAGAAATGCAACTTTAGCATTTTGTAAATGAACATGTTTACAAAGGAGGAAGAAAATACCTCTTTCTTGACAGTTGTCTTAAATTAAGCTTAGTTAAAGTTAAGAGATTATGGTGTCTGTCTTTCAGCTTTTCTTTAAATATGATTTAACAATAAACTCTCCTTTGTGGATTATTTGACATACACTTCTATGTGCCTTTTCAGCTTCTGTATGAGTATATCCAATACTGAATGTGCTACTCATCCTCCCTTACGTACTGTGTAGACCTGTTAATCATTTCAATTCATGCCTTTAGTAATTAGATTACTCACAGAAGACCCTTAATAAACACACATTAAAACATACATTAGGGTAGTAGAGATGTAATCCAGATACATTTTGGGGGGGATATTGTACTTGGGGTCTTTTAGTAGCTTGTAGTTTTCAGTTGTTTAGTGGGCAAAAGCCCTGAGACTGTTCTTCTGAGACTCCAGAGTGGCATAGGTAAAGGCTGTAGCCTTGGTGTTGATGATTAAATGAGTTAATTCTTTTTTCACGGTTGACTTGAAAATTGGAATGGTTGCATTTTGATATTTGTTCAGCAGCTTAGTTATTTTGACTTAATCTTCCTGTCTTTTCTACTGTTTTTGCACTTGCCTAAATACTGGGGGGGAAAAACAGTAATTTCTAAAGGCCCTGGAGTCTGCTACTTAGAGCACTCTTGTTTGTATTTGCAGTTGACTTTGAGGAAGATGTGGGACAGCTGTTCCACCACAGAATCACCCCAAATTTCAAGGCAGTATATCGGTGGCCTAAATCTACAATTATCTTCAAGATAAATGCAGGATTGTGCATTTCAGTTCTAGGTTCAAGATTTTTAAGCCCTTTCTCTCAAAATAGAGGAATATGAAGGTATAGTGTTTAAAATGTGCATTTTTTTCCTGGCTAGCAGCCCTCATTAACATCAGCTAGTTTACCCTAGCCACCTTTTTATTTTACAGTTCTCCCTCTAGAGATGCATTAGTCATTGTTTCTGCACACTAGCATTTTTTTCTCTGCAGCAGTAATTCGATTGCAAGATTTCATTTAGTCTCCATTGAACTATGTTCCAAACTACTTCTGCCTCCCGCATGGCACAGGGTGTTCAAAATCTGTGATAACTGTGGCCATGGTTTTTCCATATTTTTTTCTTCTGCCATCTTTGCACCAAAATACCAATAGAGAGCACAGCATTCCCTTGCTTGCTGCAAGTCTGTGTAAACTTTAAGTGTGTTTACAGCCTATCTTTTGGGGTAAAATCCACACTTCACTCGCAACCCCCATTGAAATACAATATGAAGGCACTACTTATGTTTTCATGTTGAGTTTTAGTCAGTGACATGAATTTGATTTAGGCAATACTAAAGGTGTGTGCCAGTTGATTGCAGTAGCTGGTAAGGATTTTTAGAGTCTTTTTGGTGTTAAAATTCTTTAACCTCTTGATACTTGGATGTGTTTTCTGTCTGTGTTTTCTGGTCAGGGGAGCACAAAGTGCTTTGAGGTAAGAATGTGCTGGGCTGATGCGGAGGCTGTGAATGCGCTGGCGTATGCTGTCCGACATCACTTGCGTGTGGAATAGCAGTGTTCATAGGTGCAGTTTTGCTTCCATTGCTGTGTTATATAAAAGCCTGCTTGCACAAATAAAGAACTTGAGCCTTAATGAAGGGAAAATTAAGTCCAAATAAAATGTCCTGGTATAAACCATGCCAGAAAAGAAACTTCCTCCCATCTATCGGAATCTGACACAGATCTTTTCATTCATCCATTTACTTGCCTTTAGGCATACCTCCCAGTGGTTGTTAGGCAACCATGATAAACCTGCTGAACATGCAGGCTGGCTAATTGGATTGTCCCCTTCTTGTGTTTTTTTTGTTCAAACAGTCTTGGTCATCTTTAAGTCAAGCACATGCAAGTTACTTCATTGGGTGATGTGGGAGTTCTGTGACATGGCAAGGACAAAATTTTGAAATGTAGATGAGCTTTGACATCATACTTAATCAAGAGCATAAGAATTTGCCTCTGTCACTACAGAAGTCTTGCTAAATTCTCCTTTAATTCAGCACGTTACCCAGTTGTATTCAGCCAGCCTATTTTGATGAGAATTGTTGGTTGAAAGGTGGTATCTACTCATATGAACTGAGCTGCGCCACAAAAATTTAATGTTCAAATAGGCTGAGAATTCCCTGCGCCCTGTAACCTGTGTCACTAGGGTAGTCATGCTAGCAAGAAATGTGTTCAGAAAAATAGCAGTGCTTTAGTACAGGATGAGATGCCACAGAAGTAATGACAAATATCATAAAGTTGACAAAAAACCCATAAAGTTGGGTTTTGTTACTCTCAAAGGAAAATATATTTAGTGAGTTCTTCAGGAGGGCCTGTTTCTCTTTGCCAGCTTGACATGAGTGAACTCTTGCAAGTCTTGAGTGTCTAGTAGTTTCCCATGTTGTTCTGAGTACATAATAAAATTGCATGCATTTTTAGTTTTACATACGCCAAACTTACCTTGTGTTTATTATTGCAACGTGTGGTTTGTGCTCCACTTACTTGTCTCCTTTATTTATTTTTATTTTTATCTTTACTTTTTCTTATCTCATTGTAGATTCACCAAGTTGAAGAGCCTTAACCTTTCCAATAATAATTTAGGAGACTTCCCACTGGCAGTCTGCAATATCCCAACCCTGACTGAACTCAACGTGTCCTGCAACGCCCTCAGAAGTGTTCCAGCAGTTGTAGGCGAGATGCACAAGCAAGTACTTTCTTAAAACTTAATGTACACAGCCTGATAATAAAGGCAACACGCAGTTTCATGACTCTGTACATAATCTTGCTATGAGAAACAGTTTAAATTTACTGGGTTTTGTCACAGCAGACTGGCTTGTAGATCTGTATGGAAGCAGTTGTGAGTTGTGTATGGTGGGGAAGCACACTTTGTGTCTCGAAGCTCTTCCAGTCCGCAGCAGTTGACACAAGGGTCACCTTCACGGTTAAGAAAATTTTTAAACCTCCTTGCTTATGTGCTTCAGTCATCACACAAGTCGCAGTTCTGGAGATGTCTGAAGATACGATACAACTGTCTTAACACAGCCCACATTTCATAGTTGCCAAGGCTTTTAATTATTTGGTCGATATCTTCTGTAGCAGATGTTAATGCGTTATTCCTTAACATTTTTTTTTCTTCTGACCTTTTGTTTATTTTATGTCACTGTAACTGCAGCAGATTTGTGTGTTTATAGGAAGGAAATGTGATTTAACAGGTCACTCACTTTCTTCACTCTCCCTTCCCCACCCCCGCTTTTAATAGCTTGCAGACATTTTTGCTGGATGGCAACTTTCTCCAGTCACTTCCTGATGAATTGGAGCATATGCACCAGCTCAGCTACGTGAGTCTGTCCTTCAATGAGTTCACCAACATTCCAGGCGTGCTGGAGAAGCTGACCGCCATGGATAAGCTCTGTATGTCAGGAAACTGCATGGATACCCTGAACCTACAGGTGTTAAAAAGGATGCCTCATATTAAACATGTGGATCTAAGGTAGGTATTTGGAAAAGGGGAAGAATATGTGGGTCTAAATTCTTGGTGTTGAAACGATCTCTCCTTGGCTGTCAGAAGAGCCCCCGGGGTATGAATCTCTTGTGTTAGTCCATTGAACCGTGTTTCTGGCAGAATTTTGTAACTCGCAGCTCTTGCCATGACTTAACACTCTTCTTTGAGGAAGAGGTAGCATTTAGGGGGATCAAGAGATAGGAAAATGAGTTTGGGGGGAAATTAACATTTACACCGAAAGATCAAACAAAACAGAGCCCGGGACACTGGTGATTGCTGCAGTTCTTGTTGCTGCAGTGTTAATAGAACAGAAATGATAGTCCCTGACCCAAAAAGCTTCTCCCTGAAATGTTACAGATGTGTGAGATGAAGAACAATGAAGGTGAAAGGACAAAAATAAATATTGTAAAACTTCTGGGTATGTTAAAAAGCCTAGTGCACCATGAGTAACATTATTTTATTGATGCCCTCAGCAGAGTCTAAACAAATCCTTATTACAAATGGCTCTGATCTAAGGTGGTTCTTTATTCTTACAGTCTTTGGGGAAGCTAGCATCTGCAGTCAGCTGGGCAAGGCTCAGTTCAGAGCCTGGACCATGACGTCCAAATAACGATGAATTTTGGCACCATTTAGTTAAGCTATTCAACCAAAACGTAGTGTGCTGTACTGCTGTGTAGCTGTCAAACTTTGCAGTCAAGGAAGGGTTAGCGTAAGTTAAGAAAACAGCTAAAATAGATGGATGAATTCTGAAGAATTTATGGTGGGGTTAAAATATGTCTGTGTGTTTGTATGCACGTTAAAGGCAAATAAATAAATTGGCCTCAGAATAGGGTTGCTGTGGCTGAGCTGGACATGAGGTACAGCAGTGCAGTTCCAGCCCTCCCGTTGTCTGCTGCATCCCTTCTGCAGCGAGCAGTGAACAGTTGTTCTTTGTAACACTACCTGGAATAGTAAATGTCGAACATGTTTGTAAACTGTACTTGCT
Organism: Dromas ardeola; assembly: GCA_013398915.1. Lineage (NCBI taxonomy): Eukaryota > Metazoa > Chordata > Aves > Charadriiformes > Dromadidae > Dromas > Dromas ardeola. The sequence continues at coordinate 60,184 of VYZM01020839.1, forward strand.
GAACAGTGAAGTGCTTTGCTTCAGTGAAATCAGAATGAAGCACTGCTTGTAAATTGAAAACAGAAAAAGTAGGCTGTGGTGTTGGAGGGGACATACTACCCATTTTCTTTTGACTGGAAAATGTAGCTATTCTGAAAACACGACTGTAACACAGAGAGCAACTCTTCGAAAGCAAGAGAAACAGCAGAAGGGTAGGTATTTGCCCTTACCCTCACTAGAGAGGCTTAATGGGCCAGCAGAAGTTACTATACTGTTTTTAGTGTTCTGTTCAGAGCTGGGAATTTGAAACTGAACTCCTTGGAGTGCTCTGCAGTCTCAAGCATTGCTGGATTACAGATAATCTCATTCAGTTGTAACTTCGGGGAAGTTGCCGAGTATTAGCAGCGTCAATGCACTGCAGTGAAGATGTGATAAAACCTGTTCTGTTTATCTGACAGACCCACTTGTCTTGAGTTTTTGCTTTGTTTTCTTTCAACACCCATTTTCGGGTCTCTGAATTTGCTTGTTGTGGAACATGGTGGCGCGAGACGTGAATATATGGGAATTCATAAATCTCAATTTGGCCTTTCAGTAAGGCAAGGGACTCCAATATCTGCAAGTTACTCATATCTGTCAGGCTTTTCCAGCAGATGTTCATGATAGGTCAGCAGGAACTGTAGAGGTTTTGTTCTTTTCCAAACTGTTGGGCACAAACAACAGGCAGATCATCTTTTATTTTTATAGACACAGTAACAGTAGTACTTACCTTCTTGCAGAGCTTTTTATCAGTAGTTTTCAAAGTAGTTTCGAAAGAGCTTGGTGTCATCGTTCCTTTGTCACGATGGATAAAACAACAGAGCGCACCCATCCTGCTTTTGAAATACCGTAACAAAGGGGAAAATATTTAAAATCAACCTTGATCAGAACCTGGGGGCATGCTAGTTTAATCCAGTGCAACTGATCGTAGAGTGAGCATTGGTTTGTCAGCTGGAGCCTGCCATGTAACTACACTTAATCTCCTTTTTTGTGTGCAAGATTGAATTCAATTAGGAGATTGGAGGCCGATGAAATAGATTTTCTACATCATGTGACCCAACTGGATCTCAGAGACAACAAACTTGGGGAGCTGGATGCAACAATTTTTAACAATGTTGAAGTGTTACACTGTGAACGGAATCAACTGGTAACCCTCAAAATCAGTGGATATTTTCTCAAAGCGCTGTATGCTTCCTCGAACGGTAAGTGCGTTTTCAGGGCAGCTGTGGTGTTGTCATCTGACGTCTGGTTTCATACCTGGTTCTCTGTGGGATGCTTGTGGAGTGTGGTGCATGGAATCAGGAGGCTCTTGACATGACCCTTGGATAAAAGGGTTTCATATGTGCTGTGTCATGCTACTGGCAGTTCTGACCTTCAGAAGTGACTTTCAAATAACACTGGGCTACTGATTTGGAGGTCTCAAAGCTCTGAAACTCTTAGAATTTGGGTTGAAATTCCTCTCTGTGTCAGCGGGGGCGGGGGTCTTGAAGTTGTCAGTTCTTTGGGTTGTACTAATGTGTTGCTTAACTAAGACAAATAAGGAATTTATTGGTTCTCCCCAGAGTTGAGAAAGTTTGAACAAGTGGCTGTTTGCGAGACAAAAGAAAATAATACATGTTTTTGCTACTACCTCTGGCTGCTTACCCTGGCCAGAAAGCTATGAAATCTATAATGAGTAACTTCATTTGTATTCAATAATAAAAATAATGCAGCCTTTTCCAGTTGAGTAACTCCTGCGTTCCATGAATAGGATTTGTTTGATCTGTCTCTGGAAGCTGCGATGACTTCTAATGTTCAGTTTTCACCACCATTTTTATTGTTTGGAGTAGTTTTGTATGGAATAAACAAAATGCAAGCTCAGAGAGCTGTGAATTTGATGAACAGTCTGAACTGCCTTTAAAAGGCTGTCATCTTAGTGATATCTAAGCCTGTGCCTTCATTAAGTATTCATGCCAGGATCTTTGTGGCTGAGAAAAGTTAACATAATCTGAGCATGTGCTGTGCAATGTGAGCCGAGAACCCAAGTCAGCCCGTATCTTGCAATCAACTGCCTGTTTGTCTTGCCGTTTCTCCTGGCTATCCTCTCTTTGCACCCTCAGCCACCTTGTTCATCTTCCAAAGGAACCATGATGCTTGTTACACTTTCACTTTAGTGGGCTTTCTGTAGGCTTAAATGGTTTTGTTTCTGCTGGGTTTCTTTCAACCTTAATGCTAAGCATTAGCTACCTAAAAACCTTAGGATATGAAATATTATTGAAGCAATCAAAATATAACATTCCTAGCAGTAGCTGAGACACTATGAAGGGTCTGTAAGGCTGTCTGGCAACCAGGAACTCCACAGGGATGCAAAGGCTCGTGTATTGTGTTGAAAAATACTCTGGATCTTGCCATGACCTGGAGGACTCTGGGGTATTCTGTAGCTTGCTGTTCCAGAGTGGGGAGTCTCCCTTCCTGTGCCTGTACCATTAGTGACCAGTGAAAAAAGGTAGAACAGGTTTGTGACTGACTGTTCTGGACAGAGGGTGGCGACAGTGAAGTTACGGTTCTGGGACAAAAATGGAAAAATGAGAATTCTTCATGAAACTTTTACAATCCTCCAGTTTCTCCTTTCTGATCAGTTATGCAGTGTTTGTCATAGCAAGTACAACGTAATATAGCAAATGTACTCAGACATAATAAAGAAACAAAACTCAGTTCACAAAGGTCCAGATCCTCAGTTTTTTAGGTTACTGACTTGTTCTGAATTCTGTGGGTGTTAGCTCTAACTCTTAGGGAACAGCCATTTATGTGGAAATCTTTATCACCACTTTTGTTTTTATATATTTTTTTCCCCTTAGAACTTGTTCACCTTGATGTGTATCCTGTTCCTAGTTGCCTGACTTACATGGATATTTCTAGGTAAGAGTATGTTTTTTTCTTGGATCTGTAAAATACGTGTCAGTGAGGCTTATGGAAAAATGATGTTCACTGGTATTTTACTGGGTGGGAGTGGGAACAGGAATTGGACCTCGAGATACGAGAAGACTAATTTTCAGAGTTAGAGGATGGGCTTTTTTCTACTGTCTGGTTCTTCCCTGTTTCCTTTTTATATATTTACTTTTTAAATTTTTTTAGTACTGAAAGCAAAATATGCCTTTCTGTCCCTGACTTAAAGATTTCCTATCTTATAGAGATACAACACAGTGATTCAATTCAACTGTGATTCAAAAATTCAATATGAGATATGTACAGAAGTTCCTTTTTGGATATGTCTGTGTCACAAGCCCAGCGTAGGTGACAGTTTGATAGTTTACTCATCAGTTCAGCAGCTCCAGAAGCTTGTGGTTGTTCTCCGCAGCCCTGGCTGCTGTAGGGATGTCTGCAGTTGCCATTTGAACGCATGTGTAAATCTCACCTTAGCGAGGGAGATGGGATGATAAGGAAGGAAATCGAAAAGGGTGTGTTTTAGTTTGGTTTACAATTTAAGGACTGAATCAGGAAAACACTTTATACATGTGCTTAATGCCTGTCTTATTTAAGGAATTGCTCATCTGCATGGTGAAGTGATAATCTCATTCATTAAAAAGCCTGATTAAAGCACTTGTAAGCTGTTGAGGGTGATGGTAACAATTAGTGAGTTAACCTGGGCAAGTGGCCATCAACTTCAAAGTTTCATCAACCATGACTTATTCCTGTTGTGCACCTAAATGTAACACACAGGTGTGACTAAAAAAGTGTGATTTGTTGAAAAGCACTCTTTGTAAAGCTGTGTTCTCAATTTAGCTGTAAGTGAAATTGTTGCAGAATACATGATTTTGATCACAAACCCCTTTTTGTGCCTCAGTTCAGTGATGGCATTGTAACTAAATGCTAAATGGGTAGGGTGTCTTCAGCTTCTTGGCTCACTTGGAATTCGGGAAATCCATCTGAGATTGAAAAGGAAGCTATCTGAGGGGTTGGGTTGCTATTGCGTATTTTGGTTGAAGGCTATTGTATGAATAAACTATAGGATACAAGTACATGTACAAGCATGAATATTGATTTATGTTCATGCTGTGTAAGGGTCCTATTCCTGAACTTCAAGTCTGCCCAGTTTTGCCTCTGTGTATGCTAAGTGAAGTAGTGGTTATATGAATGCATATGCACACCATTTCCTCCATGCATTTTGTGCTGCTAATTTTTATCTTTAAGGCAGGATACATGGGTGCTCCACTGTGCCTAGCTGCATGTTTTCAGTGCAATATTTGGAAAAACTTATCTCTAAGAACTTAATTTTTATAAGGGTCAGTTTCTGTGAAGACCAATGCAAGAAAAGCAAAATGCTTGTCTTTAAAGATATGCAAAAAAAAAATTTGTTTTATTCAGTGAGATAGCTGAAGAGTGGTAGAGTGGGCTTCAGGATTAAATTTATGGAGGATCGAAGAGGTGTCTTTCAACTGTGTAGGGTGTGAATATCTTCTGGGGAGTATCTCACAAATTTTCTTCTCCATGGAGAGACTTCTTCATCCGTGATACTCATAACACTTCTTCCGAGATAATTGGGAAGCAGCTTTTTCCATTTTCTTAGTGGCTGCACATCTAGGGAGATGTGAATGCTGTTAGCTTTCGTGCCCCTTCACTCAGGACCTTACTGCAGTGGTAGTGCCCTAGGAGGACGAGGGGTGATACAATCTCATAGGAAATGTATTATGTAGCACATTTATTTCCTGCAGGTTTCTGTATCTCTCTTGAGGCTGTATTCTTAATAGCCTTTACATCTCGATTATCGTTTAGTTATACCTCTTTGTCTTCTTTATTCATAGAAATCACCTGGAAACCCTGCCTGAGTGGGTATGTGACAGCAGGAAACTGGAAGTGTTGGATGTAGGCCACAATCAGATACGTGAGCTGCCTGCGCGGTGAGGCTTGCAGACCAGTTGCACAATGTGGAACAGGATAAGCAATTCAGAAATAATTGCTGATTCAGTGTTTAGCTTGTTCCAGTGACTGTCAGGCCCGTTTTATCTTTTGTTTGATTTTATTTTTACCTTGTGGGGTGTCATCATGCCTCAAGCTTCCACCCAGCCTTTCTTCTTTTACTTTCATGCAGAGAAAGCAGTGCCTTTGAACTCCAGGTGGAAGTTTTGAAGCTGTTCATGTGGATGTTCAGGCAGGAAANGTTGCACAATGTGGAACAGGATAAGCAATTCAGAAATAATTGCTGATTCAGTGTTTAGCTTGTTCCAGTGACTGTCAGGCCCGTTTTATCTTTTGTTTGATTTTATTTTTACCTTGTGGGGTGTCATCATGCCTCAAGCTTCCACCCAGCCTTTCTTCTTTTACTTTCATGCAGAGAAAGCAGTGCCTTTGAACTCCAGGTGGAAGTTTTGAAGCTGTTCATGTGGCTGTTCAGGCAGGAAAGCCCTTCATTTTTAATACTGAATATTAAATATTTACAGCCATAACTTTGCATGACAGTTTAGAGATCCAGAACTTGTAATTTAGTTTCAGTGGTGCCTAGAGACTCCAGTTCACAGCCCTGTTTGAGTGAAAGAGGGTTGAGAGGAGAAGTTAAAACCTCATCAAGGAAGCAAACTCCTGCAAGTAGAGCAATCGCCTTCACTACAAAGATGATCTCTTTTCCAGGAATCTAAACTTAAAATTGATAAATACAAATGATAGGAAAGCAAATGAACAGGAAGCAAAATAGGAGCTGAGTTTATATAATGAATGGCTCTTACTAGGTTTTTTTTCTGGAGAGACCTGTTCCGGGTGAGTATGCTGGTCAGGTGCTGGTATTGAGAATTTCTAAATCCCTGACTTCACTGGAAGAGAGCTGTCATTCTTGGCTGCTCTGTACCCTTCAAAAGAGGTCTTGTGAAGGAGCAAAAACGTACTAGACACAAAGGGTGAAATTGCGTGGGGATGTGCAGAGCCATTGAAGATTGTAGACAGCTAGTATATGATGAGCTATTAAATATTTTTTATATTTGATGCACAAAAGAGCATCAGAAACAAAAAAGGATAGTTTTGTCTGGGTCAGATGAATGTGCCATATGGTGTAAACTGGCAGTTTTAGTGTCAGAAATGGGAAAAGAATAGATTTCAGAAATGTGGGCAGAAAAGGATGTGAGGAGATTTATCGAGCAAACTAATGGGCTAATATGCAGACTATTAATCCCACTGTTTTTTCACACAAAGTGAAACTGCGCCTACTCAGGTGGTGGGGGGAGCAAAAGTTCATTTGCCTTTCATTTGCACTTCATAACAGCAAGGACTGTCAAGGCATACCAGATATCTTTGGGAGATTAATGATTAGCTGACATTAGGTACAGTCAACATCCCACTTGTCTCTCCTGCCATCTTATCATTAACCCCAGGAAACAGTTTATCTATGAAAGCTCTTCTTTGTAGTATGTGTCTAGATAGCTTAGCTCCTAATAAGTCATCTCAGTTTAAGGCCTAGTTCAAAACACAGGCTTTGAAGGTCTGTTAAACTTTAGGGAAATTTGGGTCTGGATTCAAATGCAAATGGCTCAAGCCTATAGACCTACTGTTAAGTATCAGGCAAATACTTAGTGCCCAGTAAGTGTGTTTGTGTGCACAGCTGTGTGCTTATACTTCTACATAGAATAGCACTCTGAAAACCTGCAAAGTAAGTGAGCAGGACTCTGCTAGGAGGATGCTTGCAACTCTAACCACAAATATTCAAGCCTTGGCTGACCAGCAGTCTCCTGGAAGGCTGAAGGTTTCACCTAATCTAAACAAACTACAGTTGATGTTATGTGCATTTGCCTCTTGAAACGGAAAAACAATCCTTGAAGACAAAAAATTGAAGCATTTGAGATAGAGGACTGTGTACTAATGTTTGTCTCCATTAAAGAGAATGGGAACAATGCACACTGGGCTGTAATGCAGCCATTTCTGCTTTAAAAGTACTGAAAAATAATAATAAAGGTACTTAGTCTTAGCTGTGCAGGACAAATTCACTGTCATAAAGCTGATGTTGCCAAAGATTTCCCAAAGAAAATGGAAACGCTTCAATTAAGAGTTGCCAAAATGACCTTGCTGCCACTGGTGAACAGATGTCTGTATGCATTTTTGTTCCTTTTTGTCTGTTTTTTAAAAAGATCTATTTGTATTCAACATTGTGTTCTCTCAAACAGTTGCTTATTAAAGGAATTGGTTGGATGCATTCACCAAACCTTGTTTTCTCAGAAGATGCTGATGCTGAGCGATGTGCTTGTCCTTAGAACTTTTTGATCCCATCAAAACTTCCAGTGGGAGTTGGGCAAGTGTGAAAGCTGCCCATAGTGAAGAGCAGTCCCAGCATCCTGGTTCCCCCACCAAGCTTGAGAACTAGGTTTCCAGGCTCATCAGGAGCTTGCTTAGTTAAATGCTGGTGGTTGAATCTCTCTTCAGGCAGCCCGGGTCCTTTGGTGCTTGTGTAACTTGAAAAATAAGAGAAAACAAACAAACAAAAAATACCCCAAAGACTTACTCAGTTCTTCTCAATTATTTATAAAATATATTTTCATGGAGAAGCTAATTCCTAAGGGTTTTGCCATGATTTGAACTTTTTTTATTTGAAAATGGCACTGCCCCCACCCATCAAAAAAAAATTCCCCAATGTGATAAATCTTTTTGGAGACCTTGTCAACCAATTCTGCTTTTCCCTGTAATGTTTGGTGTGGATGATACTGGCCAGTATTGATTAGGAAACAAAATAGAATAGAAAGGCAAATGATTTCCAACTAAAAGTGAAGTGAAACAAAAATGTTTAAATGACAAAAACATAATAGATACACTTATCACTGTTATGGTAAGTCTTTTCACCCTGCGTTCAGCCTTCTGGAATGATGCGGCTGGCTGTTGACTTGTATCCATGGTCATAACACAGACAATCCAGCCAACTGAGATAACTGTTAACGCTGGCACACAGATATGGAGTATGACTGTATCTGTCAAGGGGAAAATACTCAACATACTTCATTGATTATTTTGGCACAATAATCCGATGACCTGATGTATTGTAGGGAAGGGGCAGGGAGGCTCTTTATGTGTATTTGGGTCATTGTAACAGAGGGAAGAAGATTTTTGCTTTAATGCTGAGTAATTTGAGAGACTTTGATTGAAGCAGGTCAGTATGATGCACAGGCTCACCAGATTAAACAGTTACGGCAGCAAGAATGTCAGACAGGTGGCATATGAATAATAATCGTTTTTTCTTAAGTTGCTGAAAGTGGTTCCTGTTCAAAATTGAGAGTTGTTCCATTTTTTGAGGTCTTTAGGCGCAGATTTTAAACTCCTCATTGCGTTTTTTATACTGCAAATTTTAGCTTTGCTATTTGATCAAAACAGCTGTTTGTTCTTGTCTTTACGTTGCCCGCTTCACCCCTCCCCTTCTCCCCCAGCCCCCCAAAAAATGGAGCAGGGGAATGGGACTCCAGGTCATCTATCGCTTGTAAAAGCTCAAGAAAGTAAAGCCGATTAGATAAATTTCATTCGCTGTAGAACTGGAAAGGAGGCTTTATGTGTTAGTCTGGTATTAACAGAAAAGGAAAATGGGGGAGTGGGGAATTGCATTGGATTATGAGTCAGCACATGATGAATAGAGCACTATGAAGCGTGTGAGGTGACTGGTGATTTCACCTATACTTCTGAAGTTCTTCCATTAGGTAGGGGGATCCCACATGTGCAGTTTTGTGCAGCCATTGTTAGCAATTACCTCCTTCACTGTCGTGCTTCTATATTCATGTTTAATACAGTGCAATAAGATAACCCTTTCTCACTACTTTGAGTCCTGAATCATCCTTAAACCTCCTTCCCTGTCTCTGAACAACCTTTTCAAGAAGTTGGTGGAGAGTGGGAAGACATTCTTGGATCTGTGCGTAATTAATACGACGTCTGCCGATCAGTTGGCTGAATCATGTTCTTTGTAATGAACTGTGATAGTGCACCTAAATTCTCAAAGCATCTCTTCGGTTTAGATTTTTCTCATTTTTGGTGTTTTTTATTTCTCTAAGGTTGTTTTACAATAGTAGCTTGCGTAAGCTGCTGGCAGGACATAACATGTTAGGAAGGCTACCAGATCGGCTCGAGCGAATGCAAGTGGAGGTCCTGGACGTGCAACACAACCAGCTCCTTGAACTGCCATCTAACCTGCTTTTGAAAGCAGACAGGTAAACATAAAAAAATTTGATCTCGACTTGCGTGTGAGGAACCTTGCTTTGTGAGTTACTTCCTAGATGAAAGGGTAATCTGAGGTTCCCCTAATTTGAAAGTTCCCAAGCCTTATGCGGTAAGAACAGATGTCTGCCCAGCTCACCAAAACACATTCTTTTTATTCTGGTTTTGTTGCCTTATATGGTTGCTTCTTTTTCCCCACCAAGCTCCTGCTGAACACCTACTCCTTGAAATCTAGCTGTAAAGTGAAGCACATGCTATTTTTTACTACATACACTCAGATGGGTTAGTGGCAGTTTCTTTAAATACATATTTCTTAGGCTTGTTTGATGGAGTGTGAAAGCTTTTTTTGTTTCCCCTTCAGTCAGAGGCTAGAACTTATTTATACCTGTCAAACAAAACAAAATCTGTGCATAAGGCTGTCAGAATAACTCAGTTATTCCCCTCTCTTTGCTTTGTGATTTTTTTTTTTCATGCTTTTCGAATGTTTGTCGCTAATTTAGTTGGAGTCACCACTTGATCTGCTTTCTGGATTCTTATTTTTATGCTGCTGCTTTAGTCTCACAGTCTTCATAATCTTTCTTCTTGACTATGAACATATCCTGTAAAGCATCTGTGATTGAAATATGGGAGGTTGGTAGCATAATCTGGGGATGGTGGATGGGTTTGCTCCCCTTGGTGTCAGCGTTCGTTGCACCTCTGCGTTTCCACATATAGTCATGGGATTTCTGAGTGCTCAACCCATGCATAATTTAACAGACAGTGAGATTGTGTGCTGTGGGGTTTTATTTCTGATCCTAGCTGTGACAAAAGGAATGCATAGCTCCTGGGTTTCTAGAGAGGTGGAGAAGCAAAAGTAGTGGTGATGTCACTGTCACAGCTCTGCACCCAATTAAGAGAATTGCAAAACCCTTACTTTTATACTGTTGTTCATCCTGTCATGACCCTCTGGTTAGATTTCCTGGGATTCACAGCACAGGGAATAGGAGAATTAGGTTGGTGGTTGAGGTGGTTTCTAAATAAACTCTTAACTGACTTACTCTTGAACAGTAATGTTCTGAGGAACTGATCATTGAGGTTAAAAGTTATCTTTCAAAAGGTGAACTTTACTAGGACAGGGTTTTGGTTTTGGAAACCGATATGACATGTCAGCCTTGATTTGCTTTAAAGAACACTTAAAATAATTTTTGTACTTTGATTTTTGTATTTTTTTTTTTTAAACAACACTATTGCATACCTGTCCACATTCAAGTCCGTGTAGGGTACTACCTTTGGAATAAACTGATTATCACCAAAGTTATTGTGATGTTATTTTACTGTTTCAGTTGAGACTTTACATAAAAGTGCAGTCAAGACATTGAAATTTTGCGATGTTACTACTGTAATAATTGCGATTATCTGGCGCATATATGTTTAAAAGTGATGAAATTCATAGCCTGTTCATGTGGCAAGGATGTTTCACATCAGCAGTTATAATTGTCCTGTGGATTACTTTTTAAATTATTGTACATTAGACATTGTATGAACTTCAGAAATAAAACCTTATCAAAAGCTTTTTTTACAGGAAGTTGCAAAATTGGGTCGGAAAAAATGCTATTTACAGGTCCCAGGTTTAAATTCCTATGTGTTAACTTGGCAAGGAAAGAAACCTTTAAGTAGGTTTCAGAAAACTACTGGCGTCTTCGAAAACAGAGAGAGAAATAATCTTGTAAAATTTCTATGAAAAACAGGTTGTAGCTCAGAGTCTTCTATGGGTATTAACAAAGTCATGTACCATTGCAGGAGAGGAACAGAATTTACCCATTCTGGCATCTCATCACCGTTGCAGCCTCCCTTGCTTGTGGTGATAATTGAAGCAGTGGGCTTGGGTGGGGTTTCCCCCTTTTCCCTACCCGTTTACTGGTTTAGATGACGTGGCTTGCAAACGGCTTGTCCATGCTGGTGCTCCTTTGACTGCTGCAAAAGTGATAACTCTGAAGGAAAACAGCTGTGCCTATTAGTACACAATGTCCGAGTTTTAAGTTGGGAATTTCCTACAGGGAACATCTTTCTTTTTATTTTGTTTTCAAATGTTTGCAACCAGCAGCAGCTAAGTGTCAACAGAAATGGGCGTAAGCCAGGGGAAGGTGTTCAGGGGTTTGTTTTGTTTTAAAAAGGTAAAATGCTTCTCTTCTCCAAGCATTCCCTGGGAAGCACAATCTGTACTGACAGACGTGCCAAGAGAACTGGGTTTCCTGAGCGGTCTGCTATGGTCTTTACCCAGCATGTAATGTTGGACAAATCACTTTACTTTACAGAACCTTTATCTCTCCATAAAATGACTTACCTTTTGCAGCTTTGAAGAGATCAGTTTATTTTTTTGGAAAGGTACTTGGGTCTGTGCAACTGACAGATGATATCTTGTCTGGATATGAAGTCTCATGCTGTGAATTATAAACGTGTTCTCCTTCTCAATCCTGAATATTTGATGAAGTGGGTGTGAAGTGCCTTGGGCGAACTTCAGCACAAGCACTGGTGGGCTTTGACATCTAGAACATCTGAGGAAAGGAGGAAAATCGGTGCATTGGTGCATGAAGAGAGAATATCACTTTCACCAAAAAAAGAGAAAATCCTGAAAAAACTCTGTTCTCTTCATAGAAGAATCAACCATCTTTGATTTTCTACCTTAATCCTTCAAAAACCAATGAAAGGTGTCATTCTCTGATGAAGAGTATAATTTAGGTATATTTTTTTGGTCTGCTTTTTAATTAATTTTCTAGTTTATACTGTTACTTGAGGAAAAATTGAGGACTAGCCTATGAAACATTTCTCTGACCAAGACAGAACTTGGTTCTGTTTATTGCACTGAAAGTATGCACATCTTGATCATGTTAGCAAGGATTTCTCTTGTAGGGTGGGGATTTTCTTGGCAAGATGAGCACCACAGAGGCAGCCAGATAATCTCTTCATTTCTCATTACCAGATGCTGCAAAACCAGAGAATTCATGCAACTGCTACAGCTGATGGGGAAAACTCCTAAGCCGAGTCCTGAACCTTTCTTCGTACACCTGCATTTCCGCAGCCTTTCATTTCTATCCACCGCTTCATCTGTTGTGATGCCTTTCCTGCTCAGTCCAATTCTCGTAAAGACTTTTTACTGCCTTTCTTGACCAGCTTGCAGCAAACTACCATTTAATGGCATGAAAACTGTTGTACAAAATGCTCTTTGGATAAGATCACAGAATCACAGAATGGTTTGGGTTAGAAGGGACCTTAAAGATCATCTAGTTCCAATCCCCTGCCCTGGGCAGGGACACCTCCCACCAGACCAGGCTGCTCAAAGCCTCATCCAGCCTGGCCTTGAACACTTCCAGGGATGAGGCATCCACAACTTCCCTGGGCAACCTGTGCCAGTGCCTCACCGCCCTTACAGTAGAGAATTTCTTCCTGATAGCCAGTCTAAATCTACCCTCTTTCAGTTTGAGGCTGTTAACCCCGTGTCCTGTCATTACAGTCCCTGATAAAGGGTCCCTCCCTGTCCTTCCTGTAGGCCCCCTTTAGGTACTGGAAGGCCGCTATAAGGTCTCCCTGGAGCCTTCTCTTCTCCAGGCTGAACAACCCCAACTCTCTAAGTCTGTCCTCACAAGATGAGCAAGCATTCAAGAGCTTTAGCTGGGTATGATAGAAAAACAGCAGCAGTGCTCTCAGGAGTTTAAAAATGGAGACACAGTGGTGAAGGGTGAGGGTTTGCCTCTTGCCTAAGCTTCCTTTCCAGTCATAGAATCATAGGGTTG
>VYZM01020848.1:30405-64724 GCA_013398915.1 Dromas ardeola
CAATGGAACAACTTAAAATCTTCCATCCAAAAAAAAAAAAAAAAAAGTTTGTTTCTGCAGTTAGACATCTACTCTCTTTTGTCCTTTGACGCAGCTCCAGAATTACTTATGATCTTTCTTACAATGTACGTGCATAGTGATTAACACGCACACCTTCCAGGTCTGTGTCTTCAGAATTTCCAGTAGCTCTGCAGACTCTGAAGCTTCAGGTACTTGCTGTAGACAAAATTCAAAATTAAGCCCCCTGTCACTTAAAAAAAACCCAACAAACATATGAAAGAATCCGTATGACTCTACTTCCTGCCTCTACCTCACTTCTCCTTATATTGGAAGGGAAGTCAGCATCCTCACTAAGTTAAAAGTATTTGGTTTGTGTATGAAATTTCACTTGTGGTTTCATCAGGTATCTATTAATTTCCTGCCCAGACCTGCTTTAGTATGTTGCTGTAATGTTTTTTTTTTTCCTACCAGGTGGTCATCCCAGAGGTGGCTGTGCTGACATTGGAATGGGTGGAGGTTGGGGGAAGTGAACAGAAATTACTTCCAGTGTTTTTCCTTAAAGCATTCAGAGGCTTTTACAGATGAGGAAGCTATATTCAATTGAATAGCATGTCTTGTTATTTCTATTGAATATTTTGGAGTGCTAGGGAAAAAGCAGAGGTTTTTATCTTGATTATCATGACTTGCAGTCATAGTGTCTGGCTGCACAGCTATCTTTCTTAATAAATTGAGAGCAAGCGTTACTTCAGAAAGCTGCAGAGATACATGGAGTTAGAGGGAAGGAGTGGAGGGCTCTCATGTCCTAATCCATGTACAAGCCACTTCTTGGCTTGTCTTTACTCTTCTGGCTGATGGATATTGCTCCTAGTAAATGCTGAAAGCTACACAATCTCTATTTCAGTGTGTTCCCTGCGGTCACAATAGTTTTTATATAAAGTGAGTGATTTATTTAGTCTGATTTTAAGAAAATAATAAATAAGAATATCTGGGTTTATATCTCTTCCTTGTATCTTGAAAGGAGAAGAGTGTTTACTTTATGTTCATAAGCCTTTGCATACTTTTTCATTTCCCCTTTGTGCGCTTTTTCAAATCTAGCAGCTAGGTTGTGAAGAAAAATGCCAAATAGCACACAACTTGGAAGTAATTCTAGGGTTGACAGTCCCATATGATAAAAATACTTTCATGCTCAATTTCTATGCAGTATAATCCCTGAAATGTTGCTACTTTTTTTTTAAGATAAGTGCATTGAAGCAATATTTCTTCGGCCTGACCTACTACAGGCATATAGTATGTAAATTCAGTTTCTTTCCCATTTAATGTACCGTCATAAATGCTTTGTGTTAGGAGGGCACTAAAATAGTAAGTGCCCCTAGCCGCTTCTGATCACTCAAGTTGTTGGCTGCTACCCTCTAAAGCAACTGAGGAAAGCTGAGAGTGACTTAAAAAAAAAAAAGGGGGTGAGGGGGCAAGAGAGAGGGGGACAGGCATTGGAAAAAAAAATCAGTAGAGCAAGCTGACCTAGGAGCTAAAGTAAGCAGCCTCTGGCAACATAAAGCTGCTAATCCTGTCTGGAGAATTGAACTAGTGTAAGAGACTGATTCAGAAATCACCAACTGAAGTTACATTTCTTCATTGTTATTCCCTGTACCACCTGCAGATCTGCACGCTTGAAAACATCTGCTGAAAGTCAGTTTAGTGATCTCACTAGTGTAGCAAGCCATGCTTCAAAAGAACAAGGTCTGGAAAATTATATCACACACAGAGTAAATGGTTTGCTTTGCTTAGAGGGATGCTGTTTGCCTTGGCTGGTAGTTTCAAGAAAAGTTCAAAGAGCATAGACCAAATTCTTATCTTCACAATATAATGGGTCAGCAAGACAATGAAGCTTGTCAGGGTCACTAAGCTGTGTCTGACGTTACCTCAGTAGCTTGTTCTCCCGTTCTCTTCCCTCTGCAGCTAGCAGTTGAAATGTTCAGCCAGTCTTTTGCTATATCCTCGTCAGCTTATCTATTTTTAAACATCTCTCTCTCTTCCCCCCAAAAAGCAGAGAGTGGCAGATAACCAGGAGAGTCAGATGACCATTGAAGAAAGGAAACACCTGATTACAGCTCGAGAAGAAGCCTGGAAGTCCAAGGGTAAAGGAGCAGCCAATGACTCCACACAGTTCACTGTAGCTGGACGAATGGTAAAGAAAGGTCAGTGATGAAATGATCCCAATATAAATAAACCACTGCTTATCTGTCTAGTCAAAATAAAGTCAAGCTAAAGCTATGCAGAGGTGGTATCCATGTTTAGCAAGAGGAGGACTGTTTACTTTCAACTGAATATCATGTCACGAGGCTGTTCACTCTAGCTTCTTGTGGCCATTGGTATTGATCCATTTTGTTCTGCACTGTTGCACTACCATCCAGTTATTACTGGGCTCTGTCCGACTGGTGGTAGTCAATCACTTCCATAGCCATAAGTTTCATTTTTCCTTCTAATACAGCCCAGATGGCACAGTTGGATTATTCTTTCTTATTTATTCTTCCTTTGAAAACCCAGGTGCACTGTCTAGAGAAAAGTTGTGAAATCTAGTTGTTGTTGTTATTGCTGGCAATTCCCTGACTCCTAGGATCTCTGGGAATATTTAGCAAACACGTGTTATTTTTATGGATGCTGTTTTGGACAACAACTTGAAGTGTTGTATTTGGCTGAAGAAATGACTGAGCAGATTTCTGCATAGAACCAGGGAGCAGAAATGACAAGGGAGCAATGTTGACATTTTTGGGATCTCTTGAATTCAGTCACTGTTTCCAGATGCAATCATTCTTCGGAAGTGGACAGGAGTCTCTGAAGGATGTACATGGTAGAAATACAGGTGTTCATGCAGTGCGCCTGGGACAATGATAGCTTTGGGAAGAAGGCGGCTAAACTGATCTCTTGTGGTTAATGGATACTATATTTTGTTTTGTTACAAGAACTTGGTTATTGAACACAACAACGAACCTTGCATTAAATGACAACCACCAAAAATAAAATCGTTGTGGGGTGAGGGCAGTGTTGCAGCAAGAAGTAACTCCATTTGCAATCCGTGCCACATTCTGTTGTCAGATAAACAGATACGTGGTATTCCAAATGACATCTATTAGTAACAGATTTTAGCTGCTGCTTACATTGTTTTGCTGCTAGAAATGCCAGTGGTCAGTGTTTAAAGACATATATTTTGGAGGATCACCAAGAAAAAGTGTTCAGTTGTCTGCAGACTGTTTTTTGAGTTTTGGGGGCTTTTTTGCCAAATAGATTGGTCTTTGGAAAGGAATAGAAGGTCATAGCATTTGCTCTTCTTAATGGGAAAAGAAAAATACCTTTAAAGGATCTCTTCAGTTGTTGCAGTCATTCTTTTGGAGAAGCAAGGTAATCCAGTGGCAGTGGCATCAATAAAAGTAGCTCAAGTGGGATTTTATTCAGATGTGTGCTATTTTTGTTGCCTAAAAGAATAAATTATCATGATGAGTTTTTAATTTAAGAGATGATGAGAAAGCAATGCAAAATTAAATCCTTGTTATATACATGTGCACAGATGCTGTATTTTAATTGCTTCTTATGGCTGAAAAATTTTCAGTCCTAATTGGAAGGTGATCCTTTACTAACATGTGAAGCGGTTCTCAATGGGGTCTTGTGGATTAAGTCCTGGGAGAGCTGCTTAAGAGCTGTGTACTCTCAAATACGGCTTGATGAGGGCTTTACCAGTTGACTCAAAACCTGCTGGAATTTTGAGTTTCTTAAGTAACAGGGAAAACAATTGTGAGTGGTAAAGCTACTCAGTTGTATTCTAAATCTATCTTGGTGTTTGACAATTATGACTTGCTAGGAGTTGCAGTAAAGATAGTGGAAATGTGGTTAGTATATATTCTCCTAGCACAGTATCAGTTTAATCTGATCAAAATAACTAAGGGTTTAAACTTACGTGGCTCAGTAATTAGTAAGCTATGGCTAAGTAGAAAATAGGTATTAGAGAAATGTTTAAATGTAATTTTTTCCACTTACTGAAAGTCTAGCCAACAAGAGGTAATAGATGCAATTCTTTGCTTCAGTATGCTTTTCTACCTAATAAAAAACATGAAACCTATAGAGTGCCATTTCTCTTACTGTAGCAACTTAGATTCATATGAAAAGAACTAAACAAAAATCATCTTATTTTATCCACTGGATCCAGAATGATTTGCTTTATGATAGTTGCTGAAAAGGAGGGAGGAGAGTACAACAAAAGGGGAGAGAGTGGTGCTTGGTATGGTGGGAACTTTGACTTCCATTTCTCCTTCCATTTCTACTTCCATTTCCACATGTTCTTAAAAATATAACAGGGCCCAAGAATTACTCTTTAATCCAAGGACAGCATTCATAGGTCAGATGCATCCTGCTATGTATATGAATAGAAATGGGTTTCAATTAAAAAAGGGGGGTGAGAGGGTGGTGGTTGTGAAAGTGCCAAGAAAGATCTTGGTAGTTTCCCTGCTAACTGTATCTTTTTGTTCAGAACAGTTGCATGTTTTTAAAACGTGGCTTGTGGTAGAACCAAAATGTAGACAAAGTGAACTGCTGCTACCTTGAAAACAAGCAAAATGGCTGTATTCAAGAGAAAGCATGTATGTTGTGTTAGCTTGCTTACGGACACTGGAAACAAAGCTTTGGTCTTCTGAACGGGACAGTTTCCGAGGCTGCTGTTGATTTCAGGAGCACACAAGGCAGTACACTCTGCCATCCCTAATGCAACAGTTGCGGAGGCTGGGAAAGTATGAGGGACTATAGGAAGTGGCCAGGCTCATCTGCTTTCCCTAAATAGCTTCCTCTGTTGTCATTGGAAACGTGGGCTGACCCAGGACTGCATTTTCTATCTTCTCTGTTCTTATGCAGGCCTGGCTTCTCCAAGTGCACTAACTCCAGTAGCATCCCCTTTCAGTAACCGGCAGAAGTCTACAAAGCCCTTGGAAGGTAAGGAATGAAAATAGCTGAAATACGTTCAGGCTTTTTTACTTCCTGTTAATTAACAAGTTTTACTTTCTGGTTTGCTTAGAAATTGAAGCCAGGCCTGATATGCAATTGGAATCAGATATGAAACTTGACAAGCTGGAGTCGTTCTTGGGAAGGCTGAATAACAAAGGTTGGTAGAGTTACCAAAGGTGGCAATGTATCCACTCTCCAACTTCAGTAAATTACTTAAAGTACCTCTTAGTTAAAACATCTGGTAACGGAAACTGAGCATTTCTTTGTTCATTCAGTCTTTGCTAAATTTTAACAAAAAAGCCTTCTGCTGTTGTATTACAAATGTACAATAGAATAAATCACAAATGCCAAAATAACTTTCTTCTTTCTCTACACATGATGTACACGTTCTTCTTGAGAGGAAAATTTCTCAAAACCACACAGCCAGTCTGAACCATATTGCCATATACAGTGAAACAGCTTTAAATGTAGTTTAATCTTATTAAGGTCAAGGTAGGACACTAAGCTGCTCCCAAGCACAATTCATTCACCTTCCTGCTTTTTTGAAAACTGGCTTTCTGTAGCAGCTGATGCAGCTTCCTTGAACAGCTTGTTGGCTACTTATGAAGCTGTCTGGAGTTCCCTGGTGTCTCCACCTCATACGCCTGTCCTCCATTTGTAAGACAAAAATCCTTTTGTAATTTGTAGAGTGTCAAATACCATAAACAAACATATTCACATTTCAGCAGAGGAGGCACTAGCATAGGATAATGATTGTGCCAAACACACTATCTAAAGCAGTGGCTTTTCCACTTGTAGTTCTAGTAGATCTTTTCAAAGGGAGGAATTATGTGGTTGGAGGCAAGATGGAATATACAACACGATAAAATGCTTACATCATCCGTCAGAACAACTAATTTTTGATAGTGTCCAACTTTTTATTCAGCCATATTTCCCAAACATTTTGTAATAAAGATTATTGCGTATGAGTAGCAGTTACAGTGAGTTTTTATCATTCTTTTCCAACAGGCTTTTCTACCATCTTTCCTCCAAATTCCATTTAAAAAAAGCAAACAACAAATAAACAACAAAAAAAACCCCAAAAGACCACCACCCCAAAAAACCCCCGCTCCAACAACTACCAAGCAAGCCATGTTTACCTGTTCTAGAGTTAGAAACTCTGGTATGATTATTTATTGAGCAAGATGTTTTCTTCTTCCTGCAGTTGCTGGGATGCAAGAGACAGTGCTGACAGTTACAGGAAAATCTGTGAAAGAGGTGATGAAGCTGGATGATGATGAAACGTTTTCCAAATTTTATCGCCATGTGGATTTCCCATCCTCCTCAGTGCCTTTGGACCTTGATGAGGACTTTGATGCTATCTTTGATCCTTATGCACCAAAGTGAGAATTTACATTTTTTTTATTTCCCCATTGTTTTGAATGCAGACGTAGGGGCAGTGATCAAAATGCTCAACTTTAAGTCATTTTGTAGATACCTTATTACTGGGCTTGTCCATTTCTTCTACACACTTCTGAAATCATTCTTCTGCCTGAATCAAGGAACTGATCCTGATTTCCTAACAAATGTCATACCCAAAATCAAAGCAAATCTCTTGTCATTAGATGGCTCGACTACGAAAATTAACTGACGATTATTAACTCTGATTGTTTTTCAGGTTAATATCTTCTGTAGCAGAGCACAAACGTGCAGTTAGGCCTACACGCAGAGTCCAGTCCTCAAGAAACCCCCTGAAAATGCTGGCAGCAAGAGAAGATATTCTTCATGAATATACTGAACAAAGACTGAATGTTGCCTTCATGGAGTCAAAGCGAATGAAAGTAGAAAAAAGTAAGCTAAGCTAACAGTATGATTTGTACAAGACACTGTCTTGCTATTTTAATTCAAAACAAAACAAAAAACCCCAACACAAAACCACAGCTGAAGGAATGGAACATATTCTCTGAGAGGCAATAAAGTGATTGAGGTATAAGGTTGAATGTAGACTGTCTAGGAGGCCTGGAGGGAAGGGCATGTGTGAATTCATCAAGGAAAGCCACCTACAGCCACCTCCTGTGCATAGGTTTAATTATTTATATTTAGCACAGGCACTTTGTGCAGAGGGTGAGTGCCACTGCACCTGCAGGATGAGGAGATCAAGGGAAGCAGATCTAGTGTTATGTTATGCTGGAGGGGAGAGCTGGCAAGAATAGATAAAGTTTTGTTCAGGTACACTGGCCTCAGTTTTGGGTTCTATTTTTTTCTCAGAAACTGGGATTAGCCTTCTTAACTCCAAAAGATTAATTTCCATAAAGGATCAGTGCTCTGTGGCAAGGCTTTGTGTTTTATTTGTAACGTTGTTTCTTCTGACAACCAGACAGACAGCAAGAGACATTACTGTAAAATTTATTCAAAGGTTTTTCAAGTCACTTTTACTTTTACACTTTTTTTCAAGTCACATTTTGGGTACAAGTTTTCCTTATTACATTGGAAGAAAGGGAGATCAGCTTTAAACATTGCCTGTATTGATGAAACACTAATTATATGTGTAATATGTTGTTGCCATTTGATGAGAAGCATTTCCCTGAGTTATAAATTCATAAACTGCTTTGTCTTTAGTTGAGAAATAAGCAAAAGTAGCCAAGAATTTAGGCTTTAAGTTTACAGTAAAACATGACTAATACTTTGAAATATAAATGACTGTTGCATCACACTGGCTGAGACAAATTTAAAGGAAATTTCAAGTAATTAGCCTTGGCTACTTTGCTGTCTTTTATCATTAATCAATTATAAGGTATTGAAGATCTACACACTACTTAAAAAAACATTGGGTAAGACATGTTTCCTAGCAAAGTTTGTATTTTTGGCAAATAACATAATTCTGACAGTTTACTCTTGGATGATATCTAGAAACTCAGGTACTACTAAACCCACAAAGCTTTTGGGCTAGTAGTTAATCTGAGTTCAAACTGTTTTGCTGTTGCTATTGAGAAAAACTGGAAATAATGATGGGGTAGTTTTGTTTTTTTAATGCAACAACCAATTCTTTTATAATTTTGTCCTTTCTTTGTTGGATTTTTTTTCTTTTTTTGGTGTGTGTGTGCGTGCTTTTTCTCCTACTACTTGTGTACAAGTGTCTACAAACTCAAATTTCTCAGAAGTAGCACTTGCTGGCTTGGCAAGCAAAGAGAACTTCAGCAACGTTAGCCTGCGGAGTGTTAATTTAACAGAGCAAAACTCTAACAACAGTGCTGTGCCATACAAGAAGCTAATGCTGCTGCAAATTAAAGGTATGCTGGAACTGCTTTTACTTCCCATACATAATAGGCTGATTGTAACATATAGGAATTGCTACCACAGTTGGATGCTTAGCTTGTTCTAGATTCCAGCTGAAGGTTTACATCCAAATCCTAAAAGAATAAGTGAGAATTGTGTGACAAACACAAAACCTTACAAATAGGTTTGCATTGTGGCCACTGGTGTGTGTTTTCCAAGGAGAAAACAGAATCTTTCAGGAATTCTATCCATCCCTTGTGGAAACTTTTGAACTGTCCCGTTCTTCCAGTGCTCAGTATAACTTGGAAGTGACACGACAGTGTTCTTGCTCCACTTCCCCTTACTACAGTGTACAGTGCATAGTAATGCATCTGATTCTGCAAAATAATAGCTACCTTTTTTGCAAAGTAAAATTCTTAAAACTTTTTACTGCCTACAGAAACTTTGCAATAGCTTCACTTAAGCAAATGTAAAGGATTCTGGAATTTGGCTGTTGTCTGCCATTTACTTAATTCACTTCTTTCCAGAAGGACAAAAAGTTCTTAAAGCAAGAACAGTAAATAATAGAAATATTAGTTGATAGGAGGCGATGGGTTTTTTTGCTTCCTGTGAGTAAATCCTTTTTCCACAGTAGTAGTCTTTTAATTCTTCTTTAACAGTCTGTTTCCATATATTTTGCTAAATGTGCTGGGATTGTTTGTATTTCGTTCAAAACAAATTAGATCTTGGCATTTGATAGCAGTAGTCAAAGGAATATAATTAGCTTTGTTTTCTCCTTAGGAAGAAGACATGTTCAAACAAGATTAGTTGAACCAAGGGCCTCGTCACTGAACAGCGGAGACTGTTTCCTGTTGTTAACTCCACATTTATGTTTCTTATGGGTAGGAGAGTTTGCAAATGTCATAGAAAAAGCAAAGGTTAGTACTAGTTGGGTTTTTTTATTATTTATTTTTAGAACTGTCACAGCATATGTCTTTGATGTAATTGAGCCTTGGTGCCAGTTGTCTTGAAAAGTGCCATTTAACTGATAGTCAGTGACAGCTAGATCTGCAGGATTCCTGTAAATATGTTCTAGCCTGTGCAGTGAATGAAAGCTGACATAGGAGTGTGTAGGTTGTGAAGCTGCAAGAAAAAAGAGGATATCCTCAGGAAACAGATTTGCACTCAAACAAAAAATAGTCTGAATTGCAGGATGTCCTTTTTATTCCCATGTTCCTGAAGATCAAGTCCTGTTTTAAGGCAAATGAAAGAATTAATGTATTTCTGTAACATTTTCTCTAGCGTCTGTTTGTTTAATGCAACAAATAATAACCATTTCTCCTGCTATTTGCTCTGGTATATCCTATCTACTTTTGCCTTTTCCCTGAACAAGGTATGCACAAGTGTTCCAAAGACTTAAGCAATCCTGTTCAGATAACTGTTAATCTCTTAGGCTTCAGAACTTGCAACTTTAATTCAGACAAAGAGGGAACTTGGTTGTAGAGCTTCTTATATACAGACTATAGAAGAAGGAATAAATACCCATACCCATGCAGCCAAAGACTTCTGGAAACTCCTTGGTGGACAGACAAATTACCAGTGTAAGCATTCTTACAGTATCTGATGTTTTATCACAGTAAAATAGTTGAGTAGGTTCTCTTTCATAAAGGGAGGTGGATGTTACAATTTTTTATTGTTTTTGACAATCTTTTCCTTAAGCTGCTGGAAGTCCTGAAGAAGATGAAATGTATGAAGCTGCAATAATAGAAACAAATTGCATTTACCGTCTCGTAGAAGATAAACTCATTCCTGAGGATGACTACTGGGGAAAGGTGCCAAAATGTACCCTGCTACAACCAAAAGAGGTATGGTGCCACTTGCTGCTCCTGTGGTAAGTGCAGGAACATACGGCTGTTAACGACTGTCAGCAACTGCAAATACTCATGTAGAGGCTTACTGAAAATTGGGTCCTCTGTGTTTCTGAAAAGCTTCTGAACACTTTGCTGTTTAGCATGCTGCAGATCTCAAGAAATTAGATCACGTTATCTTTAAAGTGAAATACTATTTTAGGAAGTGTAAATCTTTTGTCAACAGTGGCTCACTCCAACATCATGAAGTACAAAACAGGTAGCACTTTGGAAAAACAAAACAAAATAAAAACCTGTTTGTTTTCCCTTTCAAGCATTTTTATTTCTAGCCTTAGCAGATTCTTCCCTTTCAAATAACCATTTCACCCATCTAAGTAGGAATGAGAGCAGATTTCCAAAATAAAGACTGGATGCATTTTCTTGAAAGCACTCAAGTTGCTGCCTGTTTGCTGAGCCAGTTACCCAGGCTGTATGTTCTGTCAGCCTTGCCTGGCTGCAGGACGAAGCTTAGGTCTAAGTGTCAGTGAAAGCTGCTGTAACTGGACAGTAGTCAGTCATGAAACAGAATCAAGTTTTCGGTAATAAGAGCTCTCTAATCTGCTAGTGACTTAGCTACCACCTAAAGATACACCTCATAGCATTCCCTATATGTGCTTCCAGTCATCCTCAACAATTACACATCGCTGCCCTGGCCTTACTTGCATTGCAGTGCTAGTTGTTAGTGTCACTGCAGAAACTCAGATACTTGGAGGAGTTTGTGTTCAACGCACTGCCAGCATGCAGCACTAGGAAACTGGAGGATCAGGGTATCACCTATCCTAATGGTAGGTTGTTTTTTTGTTTTGGTTTGGTTTTTAGGTGCTGGTGTTTGATTTTGGCAGTGAAGTATATGTATGGCATGGAAAGGAAGTTACTTTAGCACAAAGAAAAGTGGCATTCCAGTTGGCAAAACACCTGTGGAATGGCACCTTTGATTACTCCAACTGTGACATAAATCCTCTGGACCCAGGAGAATGCAATCCCCTCATACCCAGGTATCAAAATTTGAGTTTAGTCTCATTGCAGAAACTTGGTTTTCTTGCCCTTACTTCAGTGTTTAATTTGATTCTATTTCTTTTGTTCCCTTGTACAGAAAGGGACAAGGACGCCCAGACTGGGCTGTGTTTGGCAGACTCACGGAACATAATGAGACCATCCTGTTCAAAGAAAAATTTCTTGATTGGACAGAGCTGAAGAAACTCAATGAGAAGAATTCTAGTGAAACTCTTCACCAGAAGGTGCATATAAGCATGCTAGGTATTTCAAACTAGATGACCTAGCTGGGATGAAAGCCAGAAGAACAGATCCTTGTTCTCAAGGATCCAGAGCACTTTCTTTATCTTGCGGGCTTTGACCTAGGGGGTCAGAACATCACCACCTACAGCGAACCCACAGAGTTGCTTTATATTAGTGCTGTGCAGCTCAGTGAATACTGCCAAGGTGGCTCTGACGAGGCATCAAATGATGACAAGATACCAAAGTACTGAAATATGCAGGAGTCAAACTGTTTGAGTGGAACTGTGGGGTAAGAAGAAAAAAAGCTATGCTCAAAGAAATCTCTTCTGTGTTTTTTTGACAGGAAGAATCCAGATCTGAGACTAAACCATATGATGTCATGCTAATGGTGGCTGTGCCCCAAACAACTGTAGGCACGGTCTTGGATGGAATGAATATTGGCCGGGGCTATGGACTTGTAGAAGGAGAAGATGGGAGGCAGTTTGAAATTATCACTGCTTCTGTGGATGTCTGGCACATCCTGGAATTTGATTATAGTAGACTGCCTAAGCAAAGCATAGGGCAGTTCCATGAGGGAGACACGTATGTGGTGAAGTGGAAGTACATGGTGAGCACTACAGGTTAGTGAACGATTCCATTTCATCCTGCTGAAACTTGGAGAAGTGCAGCTAAAACTGCTTCTGTTAGTGGTGAGATCCAGACCTAGACTTCCTTGGATGTGAAACGGTTTTAAAGGTTAGAAATGCTAATTTAACCTTCCTAGGCCATTAAACAGCAGAGCTTATTATTTTATTTTGTTTAAAAGAAAGCATTAAAAAAAAAAATCTGTAATTATTTTTCATACATCAAATGTAATAGTGTCCATCTCTCCTTTTACCCAACAGCGGTGCTGTATGTGTTCATAGGACAGCTCATTAAGCCAGAATTGTGCCCACAGCTTAACACCAAAATAACTAGGCAGCTGGACTAATAACAGTAGTCTGAATGTCTTGCAAGAGAGATAGGCTTAGCAACAAGGAAAGCCTTTGCTGGGTAATGGAGAACAGTAACAATGACAGGAAAAGCTCTTGCCAGCTCATTCCCCTTGCTGTCCTTTTTGCTGTTTCTGGAAACCGTTTGCAATAGGTTTCAGTCTCAAGTGGAAACCTTGGGCAGTGTTCTGACAAAGAGCCTGAGAGCAGCAGGTAAATGTTGAGAATCAGTCAGCTCAGTATGCTCATTGGAACTCTCCCTTTTGGCACTAAAATAAGGATAGGTGGCTTTTGTAGTAAATAAAATAGAAATAGTCTAAAAATTATTGTTCCAAATAGCAAAATATTAAAATTTGTTGAAAGCAGTATAACAGTTATACAGCTTCAGGCTTTTAGCCAAAATTGTAGGTAGGTCTTATTCAAGATCATTGAGTTCAGATACTGGCAAATCCAAGAAAAATACAAAAACTTGTAAGCCTTGGGAGAAGTAGGTAACACTAATACTGAACTATAAACAGACTCCTAATCCCAATGGATGAAAATGTTTTCCATCACTGCAAAACAGAATAAATTTTTATGTAGGAAGCAGTACTCCTACAGGATGAGTGTACAGGTAAGAATGAAAACCATAAATTATAGAAGTGACTAGTGGTTTGAATATTCTCAACTGGAAGAAACCAGGATGCTTTCTCCTAAGTATTTCAGTTAGATGCTGCTCAGCACTGCTGAAATCAAGGCAGAAGTTCTTAATATTTTTTTAAGAATCTGGTTTAAAGCTCTTGGAAGTTTTTTTTAAATCTTTGATTTAATTATATCTGTTTATTCAGTGTTCATTGGAAAGAGTAAAATATTCCATAACTGGTTGTATTGTTGAACTTCCCTTGCTGTAAACATTATTTGCTTATCGTAACAACTAAATACTGAACCTTTAAAAAATAAAAAAAAGAGTTGCTGCTAACCCACTTTCCAGACCAACACGAAATAGTGATTTAATTTTTAAAAATAAATAAATAAAACTTACCCAAACCTAACTTTTTAGGACTGCAAAATACTGCTTTGGTGTTCTTTTGTTATGTAGTTTTCTTTTCTAATATCACTTTCCCAAGAGAGATTCGTCTTTTATGCCTGTAGCTTTCTCAACTGTTGCTGTTTCCAGTATCACTCAGCAGCCAGCTACTCTCCTGCTGCCAAAGAACAGTGTGTAATATGGAAAATGAGCCATAATGCACTCTGCTGGTAACATGACTGGACGTAGCATTTCACATGCAAATTGGCTCAAGTGATGTCAGTTATTTTTCTCCAGATAGTACCAGTTCTTTCTACATCTCTTTCCCTGGCCAGCACAGGCATCTCTGCCTGTGGGCTTGCATCCACCAGCTGAGACAATGCCAACTTTGCACAGGGACATACTGGCTTGGAGACCTAATGTTCCTCCAACTGGACATTTTATCTTTCCTGTTCTGGACGGGATAGTGCTGAGCTGGCAGATGAGATTAAACCACGTGCTGTTTAAACCTATAGCCAGACTACTTAATCTTCAGCATGTGCTTTCTGTTTTGCAGTTGGAAGCAGGCAAAAAGGAGAGCAACAAGTAAGGGCTGTTGGAAAAGAGAAATGCGTGTATTTCTTTTGGCAAGGAAGGCACTCCACAGTGAGTGAGAAAGGGACATCGGCACTGATGACGGTGGAACTTGATGAAGAGAGAGGAGCGCAGGTGAGCTTCCTGCAGACATAGGTGTCAGTCCTGGTAAGACTTGCCTGCCCAAGTAGTCACTAACGGTAAATGTGGATTATCTTTTTTGCCTCCTTTCTTTCTGTAAAGGTGTTCTTGCCAGTACAAATAGCCAGACCTCAAAATTACTTTTCCCTTTATTCCAACTTCCAGAGACACATAAAATCCTTTATGGATTGTCATTCACAAATCCCCTTTCTCTTTAGAAGATGATATTTCTGAGAATGGCTGAAGTAGAATGTCTTCTCTCCTCTCCCTGCAGGAATAGGTGAAGCACAGTTGAACAAATTTGTGCCTTCCCTTCCATGCATGTTCGGATAATGGGACTGTCTTCTTAGTGCTGAGAACAGGAGAAGCACTTTCTGCCAGGCCAAGGCATAAAAATTTAAAATTTTCAATTTGTTTACTCTGTAATTCTGGAGTAGATCACCTTGTTTTGCAGAGATTCTAGCAACTGCAGAGACAGCTAGTCTGAAGCTCAGAGGACAGGCTAGCTTGCTTTGTCTTTAGGCAGAGTTAGGCTTTGCTGTGGCTTAAGTGTTACCAGCACACAAGAAGGGAGGTTTAAAGTTAGTTTCTGTACCTTGATAATGCTGTAATTAGTTTCTTAATAGCAGTGTAGATGTGACCAGTAAGGCAGGAGTTCACAGAGGAGGTACATAAATACACTTGACCCAGAGTGTGGGATGCTATGCAACATAGCTGATTTAACAATTGACTATATCAGTTTCATAATCAAAATACAATGTTTAATGAGCAAAGGACATGCATATTGTCACATAAACCAGTTTACAGCAAATTGTGAACCTACTTCAGTTCCTACAGCATCTCATAATAATTTCTAAGAATATCAGGCAAGATGGCCCAGTCCTGTAAAGAATTCAAATAATGTTTAGTTTAAAATAATTGAAATTAAATTTTATTTGGTATTCCTTACCCTCTGAAACTCTTAATTGTTGGATTCCAGCTAGAGGTTTCTTTTAATACGCAGGTCACATATGAAACCCATTGCATGCTGATACATATGGTAATTTAACCAATATGGTAATTTAACCAATAGTCAGCAGTTGTGAAGTACAAGGAAAGCCAGCTTCGTGGGTGGCCATAACTGTATAATTTTTAACAATCCATAGAGACTAGCTTTCCTGAGTCTGTATACTTGCTTCATTTTTTTAATGAAGCATGGTGCTTTCAATTTCCAGGTACAAGTGCTTCAAGGGAAAGAACCACCATGCTTCCTGCAGTGCTTCCAAGGAGGGATGATTGTGCATGCTGGAAGAAGGGAAGAGGAAGAAGAAAATGCACAAAGTAAATTACTGTTAGTTTAGAGCTTCTGGCCCAAAATCCTGTTCTAACTATTGTGAGGCGCTTTGAGTTCAGTCTCAACTATCATACTCTGTAAAAAAGGGAAATGAATGCCATGAAACCCGTGACACAGCTTTGCACTGTTTTGTTCTAAGGTAGTTTGTTTCTTCTTTGAGCTTAGAATGGATTTTGTCACCGTAGAGCAAGCTGACTGTATTGTATTGATACACATATAAATTGTTCTAATTGGTTTTTAATTATGCAAAGTGCCTGTTTGCTTTAAAATATGCTCTTTTCTACATAGTCTGGACAAAAGAGTATTTTTATGAGCAGTTCTCTTTGTTATCCATTCATTACTTTTTGCAACATACTCCTTGAATGCTGCAGTTGAAGTAGGGGAATTTCAATGCAGGTGTAACTTGAAATTGTCCCAGTTCACATCTGAATGTGACCTGCTGTGCCTAAGGTGCACAGGGGAAGAGGAGCTGAATAGAAGGACTACTGTATTTGTTTCCTTTTTTTTTTTTTTTTCTTCCCCTTGCATGAAACAGAGCAGTAACTTGACTCTTCTGCTCTGTTAAGCTCTTCAGCTCTTAACACAGTAGACCTGACTCTTCAAGTCACTCTCGTAGCAAGGTTTCATAAGGCATTTTTTCCGGAATGGGGTTTCTCAAGTAGTGTTAGCCACACCTGACGCTTAGCTAGTTTAATCTGTGACATTATAGGCATGCAATGTGTGAAATTCATCCAGAAAGAGAACAGCTGTTCCAGAGCAGGGGTCTTGAATTTTCAGTCCCATGCGACTGTATAATACTGCTGCACTGTTCCTGTTTGCTGCAGGTGACTGGAGGCTATATTGCGTGCGAGGAGAAGTTCCCAATGAAGGAAACTTGCTTGAAGTAGCATGTCACTGCAGCAGCCTGCGTTCCCGGACATCCATGATTGTCCTCAACATAAATAAAGCTCTTATCTACCTGTGGCATGGCTGCAAAGCACAATCTCACACGAAGGATGTAGGAAGAACAGCAGCCAATAAAATAAAAGAACAGTGAGTGTCTGACCTGTATTTTGGAGATGTTTATACAGGCTATCAATTTACTTAAAATAGTCTGTCTCAAAGAAATGTTGAAATAAATAAGCTGTCCTCTGAGTACAACAGCAACATGTGCGTGCTTAGTAAGGAGGAGGAATGACGGGTAGTTGATTTGGTGGAGTGGGGAAAACACATGTTCTGTAATCACTTTCACTTAAGGTCAAATGCACTTACTCTTCCTAATGTACTAATTGCAGTTGCAAAAAAACAGTCTTTTTCCATTTGGAGGGAGATGCTCAATATCTGAATAGCAAACTCAATCCCAGTGGATAGGAGGATTAGAATCAAGCCTTGTGAATAAGGAAGAGGAAATGAATTTGGGAAAGCATGTGAGAAGACAGCAGTAGTTACAAAAACAGGCAGTCAGAATCCCCACTTGAGAGCTCATGCGAGTGGCTACTCCACCCTCGGTATGTGATCAGAACTGGTATGAGAATCTTTGCTGAAATTCCATATCTTGTTTATTGATAATTTTTGACATAATTTTCAGAAAGCCTATGTTGACGTGAAGCATGCAACAAGCCTATAGGGTGCTTTTGGTTTTTAATAATGCGAGTGGCCAGCAGGTTTGTGTTAGCTGTGCTTGGGGCAGGAAAGCTGGATTCACTCTCTTTCTTTGTGTTTTATAGATGTCCGCTGGAGGCAGGGCTGCACAGCAGCAGCAAGGTGACGATACATGAATGTGATGAAGGGTCAGAGCCCTTGGGATTCTGGGACGCATTAGGAAGGAGAGATCGAAAGGCCTATGATTGCATGTTGCAAGGTAGACCCGCATTCCTGGATTTGGCACTCACATTTTACTTTACTGGTCTACGGTACTGTGAGATTTAATGTAAAGCTTTTGAAGAACTTGGTAGTTGAGATGATCCCTTCAGAGAGGGATCATCCACTAAGTAATACTGTTCTAGAAGGAAATTGCTGGAAAACAAAGTGTTTCATTTTGTTCTCTCCCTCTTCTGCAGCCCCTCTGTATTCATGCAGCACAGAGCAACAGTTAACACTGTTACCAACACATTTTGCTTCTCTTCTGAAGGGATTTAGGAGGCAGTTCTGCACGCATTCTTGTCCAGTCTTTGCTTTGAGACTGCCAACAAAGGTAGCAAGGGGATTGATTTACCAAGTGGAAAATTTTTCAGCTAAAAAGTAAACTCTTAGACGGGCTTGCTTCACTTAAGCTGCAAAACAGCCAGTTATGAAACGGCTGATAGTAACTAGCCGGGATCAGATTCAAACTGATGGCAGCCAACCTTTTAGCTCAAGTTCTTCACAGCTGTTGCTAGTCCCCCAGGACATCTGGTCATCTCTTGATTTTTAAAAAAATCAGAGAATTTACAGTCACTTTAAAAGTTGATTTTTTTTGTTTTTATTTTTTTACGTTCATCTCTGACATTTTCTATAGGAAATCTTCTTAATTTTTGTTCTTTAAAGATCCTGGAAAGTTTAATTTCACCCCCCGCCTGTTCAGCCTCAGTAGTTCATCAGGAGAATTCTCAGCCACGGAGTATGTTTACCCTTCAAGGGACCCTGCGGTCATCAATTCCATGCCATTCTTGCAAGAGGATCTTTACACTGCCCCACAGCCAGGTATATGCTTTAAAATACTTAAGTAACAAGAAAACAGATACCTGTATCCTGCATTGGGCAGTGATTCAGTAACTATAATCACTTTTGACTTGATTTATCACAGGAAGATGCGTGCACGTGATGCTTATACAGCATTAAGCAATAACTAATTTTCCCGTGATAAAGATGCTGAGAACTAATCAAACGTACATGAATCCCAAAAGCTTGCTATAAAAATACATTGTTTGTATCAGAGAATATGAGTTCAGCTGAGGCTCAGATGAATGAATAACAAAAAGCTTTGAAATTATCCTGTCTTGATGCTGACAAGCATGTAAGACCGGGGTTATTTAGGGGATTCCAAGAACTAATGGGTTGCTGCTGATGGATTTGTTACTTTTTGGCTGTGTAGCACTGTTCCTTGTTGACAATCACCATGAAGTGTACCTGTGGCAAGGCTGGTGGCCTGTGGAAAACAAAATCGCTGGATCAGCTCGAATCAGGTGGGCTACAGACAGGAAATGCGCCATGGAGACAGTGCTCCAGTACTGCAAAGGTAACAGATTGCTGTGCTGGCTGTTCTGAGTGCGTCATACCTTGCCATGCCTTACTGTCCTGAGTTGAAAGGCACTCAGGTGCTTCCCCAATGGCACCGTTAAATATCAGTGTATTTGAAGATACATTCTCCACTCTTTCTTAGCAAACCATTTGTGTAGTGATGGCATTGTTCCCAAATTGCCAAGATACTCTGCTGACTCAATTCTCAGAGGAAAGGCTTTATTTCTTTTCTGTGCACCCACTGTGGGAGAATAGTTCAGACTTTCTGCCTAGCTCCTTTTATATTTCATAAGCTTCTGTGTATCAAAAGACTGAATGAAGATACTGTTTGCTGCTGTAACTGGGTTTGCATTTAGTGGAGGAGGTGGAAAGACTTTGAAGATCGAGAACAAGTCTCACATGGAAACAGGTGGCCATTGGAAATGCTGGAGCTCATTTTTACAAGACAGTTATTGTCACTCAGTGTGCAGTGAGTCAGGCTGCAACTGGTGATCACGTAAAAGTACGTTGACCAGATTATTTTCTGCACAGAGTTTCCTTGAGACACTCTAATGCTTTACTTGCACTTCATCTAAAGTTATGTGAGGCTGGCAACAGACCTTGCATCTTCTGATGGAGAATGAATAAAGAAAGGTGTGGGATTATCATCCAGAGAAGAGGGCATAAGTAACATCCCTATTCTGTTAGTTCAGAGCAATTTCCCACTGTGAATAAGTCACTAGGGCTTAACTGGTGCAAACTATGCCCTCTTGCAAGGAAAGCCAGATTGCTTATAGACCTTCAGACCTCATGATGCCACTGACGACTTCTGTAGCAAATAAACTTTACAACTTGTGACACAGCTGGTGGTATCTGTCGTCATCTCCTATAGACATTTGTATATTTTAAGAGGGAAAGCAATACCCTTGTTGGATTCCACCCTTTTGAGGAAAGCCAGTCTCCTTCCCAGTCTGCAGGTCAAATAGGAGTAGGTGCAAGTGTTCCATTTCTACTCAGCTGTCTCATGTCACTCACGGGAGGTGGTAACACCTGCGGGAGACAGCTGAAAATAAGTACTGGAGACACTGAAATGTGACTTTTGTTGGACTGCATTATTGCTCTAATGGTTCATCTTCTGGTGTCCCTAGCGCTGCCCTGCCAAACGGCAGCTTTTGTTTAGGAATGGGCTGCTAAAGACAGGGCCGTAATTGGAAGAGTCTTTGGCAGTAACTGCTGAATTCCTAAAGAGGAGGGCAGCTACTTATTCTCCCCCACCCCCAGTTTTTGCAAGTCAGAAGGAGTGATAAGATGCATTTCTTTGAAATCATTTCATACAACGTGCTTCATAGCAGACGTGAACATCAGTATAGAGGAACAGAGCCCCATGCAATGAAGTGCCCAGAGCTGCTCAGCAGGCTAGTGAGAGAGATGGAAGTAAGATCCTGGTCTCAGTGTTTCTGGTGCAGTGCTGTAATCTTCTGGTAATGAAAATCATGTTTTCTGGCCCCAGCAGAGATGGAATCAGATACACATGCTGAGGTTTGGATACTTTTCCAGATTCCTTGAACTTCATCAAGTTTGATGATGGGAAAAGGGATTACTACCTTCTGCACTGGAGTGAATTTGCTGCGTCTGAGTTTGCACAGTGGAAAACTTTTTAGTGACTCCTTATAGGCCTGAAGTTTAGCATATGTATCATAGGACAAGTGTTTTTGCCGGGTGCTCATTTCTTTAGCGCTGGCTGCGATTTTGCAGCAGTTGTGGCTTTATCCTCTTTGGCATGGGGTAGTTCTCAAAAGCTTTGGGCTGTGTGGTTCGACAGGTACAGAGCAAGTTTGCTACTGTTAAAAACCGATTCTACTTGTACTATTTCTATGCTAAAGCTGATGTGAACTTCTTTAGCAGTTTTTTTACTGTTCAAACTAAGCTGTTCTGGTGGTCTATCACTTTCATGATCTGGGATTCTGTCAACCACTTCAAAATTTCATTGCATCAAGCTGTCAGGGCTGACTAGCTCTTAGGTGTTGTTACTTATCAGGGTGGAGAAATTGAATTTCAGGAGATACCAATGCTGCTGCACTTATTTTGACTACCAGAATATAGCTGAGTGATCAGAAGCTCTAAAACACTTTTCTCTTATTTCTCTTTCCTCATCTATGTCCCTCTCTCCTTGCCTCCCCCCCTCCTCCCCCCATTTTTTTTTCTTTTCCTGGTTTGCAGTGTTTAACTACATGATGGTATGAAAGAGATTGATTAGAAACTCTGGGTATCCCTTAAATATACCTAGCAGTTCTCCATGTGCATAAATCTTATTTAACTTGTCAAAATGTCTTGAAAGTTTTTCTGTGGTTTTATCTGCTAAATCAGCAGTCTGGAGAGCTGAGCTGCAGACCGCTAGGAGAGGGAAGAATCTGGTTTACCCTTCAGTGACTCTTAATGAGGAGATCAGCTTGTGCTGAGGGCAGAGTTCATGCAATGAAAGTGTTTCTCCACTTAACATACAAAATCACCTTGCCTATATGGGAACGTTAGTAAACGCTACTCTGCTTTTACCTCTTGACTGAATTACTGAGAGTGGAGCAGTGCAACTAGAGCAGATTCTCACACACACTTTTTAAATGCAAAGTTTTTCATTCATGGTAGAACAAACAAATAAACCATGGTGAAAATATGTGGAAGAGAAGAGAAGAGAAGAGAAGGCTGAAAATCAAGTATTCAAATGATAAATCTCCTGTATAAATTGTACAGTTAAAGCACTTGTATTCTAATATGTTTGTTAGACTACTCCACAGAGCTTTTACCTCTACTGTTCAGAGTTTCATGTGAAGGTATTCTCCGTAATCGGTTTGCTCCCAACATCTGGTGTAAAGCCAAACCTGTAACGTTCAGCTTTTGCAAACCGAATGGAACGATGATGTCCAGCCAGGCTCTCCGTTTGCATTCAGCACAGGTGTTGCTTCGCTTCCCTGGGGGGGTGCTCGGCAATGGGGAGGAGGGGGATGTGTTCTTTTAGGCCCTCCTGCCTGACAGCCCATGCGCATGAAGTGCAGGTCGGGACTACAGTAAAAAACAGGGTCTTCCATAACGGATTTATGTGCTCTGGAGGAAATCTTAGTGCATTTAAGATGCTCTGAGATTGAATGTAGGGAATAACAGAACTTTGCAAGAAGCAGTTTTTAGGGAAGCTACAGCCCTCTGAAGTGAGGTGGTGTCATGTTGCTCTGTTAATTTCACCTGATTCTGGACTTCGCAACATCTTCAGCTTTTCCATTGCTTATCTGGAAGAAAGATTTGATTAGACTGAGTTGTTTGAATCCAAGTAAGATGAAGGTACAATTTTTTTTTTTGAATGATAGCTCCTCCCAGTCCCTGACTGCCTATCTACCTCTTTCCAATAATATTTGGAGTTTATCAGTGCTTTTGAATCTTTGGGGAATGAAATCATTCAACCAATAGGGCCTTTTTTCACCAGTACTTGGTATAATGACTTTAACCACTTAATCTCATACAGCATCACGCCGAGGAGGGGTTGTGTCCATGTCCGATATAGCGCGCACATGTACGTGTTTTAAAGAAGCAGGACTGTCTTTGAAAATCATCAGTAATTACCATCCAGATATTGCAATACCTCTGTCAACTTTCAGATCCCATTCCTTTGAATTTGTATTAACAAAATGATTGTATTAGAGCTCAGTATCCTGTTAAGTTAAGAACAGTTTAAATATTCTCACTTAGGCCTCCAAGCTTAAGCTTTATTTGCTGCTGGCAGGACACTTCTGAGCATACCAGAAGGTTTTATTTACCTGAATTTGGCTAATTTCAGACCATCACACTCTGCTTACTCTATTCTAACTCTGTTTTTGTAAGATAAGAAGTATATTGGGTTAAGGAAGTAACTGTGAGGGATTTTCAGCATACATGGCTTGATCTTTGTGGTCAGATAGAGTAAAAGGCAGATTTAAGAATACTGAAAACCATGTTAAAAGATGCCATACTACATTTAAAAAAAATCCTGGTGAAATTTATTCCTACTGCCTTAAATTTCTTGAGCTTTTCAGGAAAGAATCAATTAAACGTGCTAATGAAGTAGCTTTGGCTAATTCCATTGCAACTAACCTCATTGCAAAATAGGTACTGTTTGTAATTTCTCTCTTTTTCTTGTATTTTGCCTGTTTTTAGGAAAAAACGTAAAGAAGCCCCCAAAATCCTATCTAATTCATGCTGGCCTAGAGCCTCTGACCTTCACTAATATGTTCCCAAGTTGGGAACACAGGGAAGACATCGCAGAGATCACAGAAATGGTAAATCTGCATTGCACAGACTGTTTCCTGATGCTAGTAATTTTGTCTTGTGTTGTCAGTAATGTTGCTTGTTTGTGTTGTCAAGCCATCCAGAGGATGAACTTACAAAAGTCCAGTTCAGGAGTCTGCACAGGAAAAATATAACCACACAGGTGAATTCTGACTAGGAGTGTGGATATCACAGGCATTCCTGGTTGTTTTTTCATATAACTTCTCATATTCTTTTTTGTTAAAAACAGGAGCAAGGTGTTACCTGAATCATCTGTTAAAAGAGACGTTCTAGAGTTTAGTAGAACAACTGTTTCAGTTGTGTGAAACGGGCAGCAAGGTGCAGTTCTGGTCTGTCTTCCAGTCTCAAAGTGCAGGGGGGCAAAATGCCCCGCCAGGGATCAGCTGGGTCCAGGAGCTCCAGCAGAGTCACAGCTGAATTACATGTGGCTGCTTTAAAAGCCTTCAGTGAAGGGGCATCTCAAGGCCAATGACATTGTCTGCTTTGTAAGTCTCCTGCAGCCATCCTTAGTGGAAAATGCTGGTTTTGTGACTAAACACAGAATTCAGCCTTAAACTGAGATTCTGAGAGTACAGGATGTCCTTCTGCTAAGTGCAGACCTTTTTTTTAGCTGTGAAATTGTTGCAGGGCAGGTCTGTTCCCCTACGTGCGGACCTGGGCAGTGCGGGTTGATCCCCTGCCATCTGCAGTGGGAGCAGTTGGTGGTTTCAGCTTTATGATCCTGTGTTCTCTGTTTTCCTTTCTCCCTACAGGATGCTGACGTTTCTAATCAGATAATCCTTGTAGAGGACGTGCTGGCCAAGCTGTGTAAAACGGTGTATCCACTAGCAGATCTCTTAGCTAGACCTCTGCCTGAGGGAGTTGATCCACTGAAGCTTGAAATTTATCTTTCAGATGAGGACTTTGAGGTAAGGAGAGAATGGGCACATTGTTAATCTCCGCATGTGTGTCTAATCGTACTGTGAAGTCATTTGACAATTTTGCTACTTCTAAGTGTTTTTACTAATGGCATATCGTCTCCTTTTAAATGCAGGTTGCATTAGAGATGACGAGAGAAGAGTACAATGCACTGCCATCTTGGAAGCAGGTTAATCTGAAGAAGGCAAAAGGACTTTTCTAAGTTGTGTTTATTGGAGTGAGCACTAAAGGGATGTCTGTTTTCACTTTCTATGCCCTTTAGAGGAATTATACCCCACACTTACAGAATAAATAGAAATAATCTGAAGTTATTAGTGACTACCTATCTGGAGGTGTGTAATATTGTAAACGGCCAAGAGAACTCTTTGGAAATGGAATTCAATTTTGACTTCTAAAAGGTAATGTGTTTAAGCTCTGCTCTCCTATGCACTTAAACAGTAGTTTCTTGAGCTACTGCAGCAGGTGTCCTTTGGCTACATACAATACTTGCCATTTTTGTTTTGAAGAAGTTCTCTTTGTAAAGTGTTATTTTGTTAGTTTGTGGATTACAAAGAATTTATATTTATATAAACACATAGAACAAGTATGTATTTAACAATGCAATATATATATTCACTTTCAAGACTTTCATGTCAAAACTACAGAGAAGTAGCTGGATGGCAGTTGCTTGTACTGAATTAGCTATACCACCAATATGTATCTCTTAAGCATTCTGAAAAGTTTCTCTTTGCAATAGGTAATGAATTGTTCTCAGTGCTGCTTCAGGTGCTAAACTGAACAAAGCGTTTGTATTTATAGCATGGATTTCTTGAGGAACTATGCGAATCAACCTTTATACTTTATTATCCAAAAATGTATAGTGCCTTGTTTTTTGTGTACAGTTTATATACAAAAAAAAGATTGGTCTGCATTTTGAAGATGGCTTAGAACGGTCTCCTATGTTACTTTTATAATAGTAGAAATAAAAACATCTCAGTTTCTAATACTTGTTGTAAACATTAAACATGTCTTTTGTGATATAAGAACTGAAAGTAAAAGCTTCTGAATAAACTCTTAGCAATGCTCTGACTTGTCATTATTTTGTACTGTAATCTGTACTAAGTCATTGGAATCTTCCATAACGTGGTATTTTATCAAAATATTTTAACCTTAAATATCTGCGGGTGTTGTACAGAGTTATAAATTGAGAAGCAGATAATGTAGAAAAAAAATAATGTATGAGATAAAATTAGGTTGTGCAACACTTTAATGCTGAACATTGGAACGGTTACACAACTCCTGTATCCCTTGGGTTTTATACATGAAACCAAAATTATTATGCTGATTTTCAAACTTTGAAAAAAAAATCTTTTCAACCTTTGTGCAATTGAGAGTAAAACTTGAACTGAAAATGAGTATGGCATCGTGTCCATTCTTTCCATAAGCACCTGAGTTGAAATCATTTTCATTCAGCTAATTAAAATACTGAATAGAGTAATCAAGTAAACATTTGTTATTGTTTGAAATGTTTTTCAGGCATCTGGCACTTCTGTAACAACTTGTGTGGTTCCCCTGTGGTAGCCCAGTGGATTTCACATTCTCATTCCTGCCAGCATAAGTTTCCTTCTGCTGTTCAGGGCTCCTTCTGTCTCGGTAAAAAGTGATCTCCCACGATGGTGCCTGTTGCTGCTCTTGTCGTTCTCCTAGGCCCAGGGAAGCAAAGTAGGATCTTTGGATGTGTGAGGTGTAGATTTCATCAAGATCTACAGTAAATATTGCACCATAGTTAAAATTAGTCTTGTTTTGACAGATGGTTAATAAATTGTAAGGTAGCCTTTAAGTAAATAAACCAAAAGTCTAGAAATACACAAGTACTATTCACCTCACCTGAGATAGTACAGGTGAATTTTCATCACTGGTGTATTTCCTTTCATGACTGGTTTCTGTCAAGAACTGAAATTAAATAACCCAAGAAAAGGGTAGCACCAGTATTCAGAGCCAGGATACTTCTTACATAGCGTCCAGCAAAAAGCAAGTTGTTTACATGTCTGATAGCTCCTCAGAGGTCCTCAGCTGTGTCTTCTGCATGGGGGACATTCTTAGTTTGAAAATGCAGGGCCTTTATAGCAACAAGTTTATTTTTCAAGCACTGAGATGTTTCCAGAGTCACTGCTGTATTCATCTAAGTGTTTTTGCTTCCATATATTTTCCTCTTTCACCTTCTCTGGTGATAAAATCAAGCAGGAATTAAGTTTTGTTTATTCATGTTCAATCTGTACGTGGGGGTAGCAGGTTCCTCTGTTTTGATTTTTCTCTCCAACAGAGAGCTGATTTGCATAGCATGATTGACCTTGTTTTTCCCTCTGGCAGGGTGGTATCATTTGCTTTTGTTTTTTGAAAACACCGTCAGTCCTCCAAGTGCTGCTGAAGGGCAACATCCACCCACCTTTAAAGCCTTTAGAATCTTAGCTAAAAGACAAGCCAAGCCGGCATGGGGACCTGCAGGCAGTGAAACATAATTCAGTGCTGTCAGCTCTCTCAGGTACCGTAATTTTTACACAATGTGATATCTTGAGTCTCAGTTACAGGAACCATAGCCCAGAACCCAGCTTCCTACTTTGCTCTAACGTTGCCTGGGAAAGCTTCAAGGTTTCTCAGAAAATAAAGTAATTTTTTTTTTTTGTCCTTAATATACTTGTTATTTATGGAAACGCTCTCCTCAAGTGTGAAGCTGACAACAGAAGGCAAGTCAGCATAAGGCCTCAGACAGATCTGAGGGTTATGTTTTAATTTTCTGCACCTCTCCACTGTGGACATGCCATTTATGGTTGGAAATTGGAAAGGGCCCCTTTCCTTGAACTGTTTTTGCAGCCCTTCATGGCAAATACAGCTGAAACAGGGTCTGTCTGGGTTATGGGCAGGGGGTTGTTTGCTTGTTTGGATTTTATCTAATGTTGTTTGCTTGTTTCAGATAGACCCCCAAGAACACACTTAATGTCTTGGGTGAATTCAAAGTCAAAGTATCTGGTACAGGGACTCTGTATGGGAAAAAGGCAGTACCTTGAACGTGGCATTCGGCATTTTCTGCCAGTCTCGCAGCTTCCAGGCCTTGAGCCATGATTCTTATCTCCTGTGGTTTTAAACTGCTCAATCCTGACTCTTAAAAATATTGCACTTTGATTACACAAACATTCCTGCACATGTAAGGATTTGTTAGCAGTGAAATGGGCTGGAAATGTGAATACATTACTATGCCAAAACGGCAAATAAAACATTGTGTCTGAAAAATCTGCAACCCGTATGCTTCAGCCAGAAGAGGAGGGGAAACAGAGGGTAGGTAGGGGAACAAAACCCAAAACTAATCTTTAACAGTTTGGGAGAGCTTGTTTCTGTCCACCACTGTCCCGCCAGTCTCACAAATGGGTATTTAGCTGAGCAGGAGTTGTGGACCCATGTGCGCAACGGGTAAAAGCTGATTCTGAGCTTCTCTGAAAGCCCCTGGTGCTGTCGTGGGAGGGGGCGGTGGCAGGCGCAGAGTAACCTCCTGCGCGATGGGGCTCCGAGGCTGGTCCTGTGGAGCCCGTGTGCTGGAGAGCCCTCTGGGACCAGTCTCTGCTACTAACCCTCGGTCTAAATTTCCCTTTTGCCTTTCAGATAAAGTGGCAGATGAGGAGAAACAGCTCAAATAATAACGTTCTCCAGTGTGCCTGCTTTCCACATCCCCTTGTCTGGAAACAAAAGCAGGTTTGCAATAATGTGTCATTGCAGCCCAGAAGTAGGAGAAGGCAGCCCATACACCTAAGTCACCACTCAAACATGTGAAGCCCCTGTTCACCTGATGCACTCTCCCAGTATGTTGCTGGGAGCTGATGCTGCAAGGAAATTCCTTTCGGGCACAGGGTGAGGATCATGCTCAGCCAGTCAGTGCTTTGCTCCTCACAGGGCAACAGCATGGGGTCGATCACACAAGCTTGAGAGGCTGCCATGGGTAGATGAACACCTTTAACCTTCCTCCTGAGACTGAATGTGTGAATTGATCTTTGATGGGGATGAAGGAGGTTGGGCTGCAGTGTTTGAAATGCCAGGTTGGTTTTCCCTCCTCTGGTCTTGTATTTATAAGCCCTGTAAGGTTAATGCTGATTCTGTGTTGTTTTCCTGTGATTTGATCAGTGGAGTAAGACAAGCGCCTGAAGAACAGCTCACTGTGAGCAACTCCTCTTTCCGCTGCGTCCTGGTTTCAGCTGGGAAAAAGTTAATTCCTCTTTCTAGTGATTGCTCTGAAAGGAATGTCAATAATACCTGCTGTTTTCAGTTGTTGCTAAGTGATGTTTACATTATTCAAGGACTTTTTTTCAGCTTCCCATTGAAGAATAGACAGAATATTGGAATGGCCAATGAAATATTCCATACCATAGACATCATGCTCAGTATTTAAATGGGGCTTAGCTGGGGCGGGGGAATCAGTGATCACTGCTTGGGACACAGTGAAGGTGTCTGGTGTTATTATTGTTATTATTATTAGTGTTATTTTTCCTTTTCTGACATTTTTCCATTAATCTGTCTTTATCTCAACCCATGAGCTTTTTTTCTTTCCATTCCTTTTCTCCCTTCTCCCTTGCCAGGGGGAGAAGGGGGTGAGGGAGCATCTGTGTGGTGGGGGTTAAACCACGACATGCTGCTGTCCTGGGGAGTTGGTAGCTGCAACTGCCTGGAGAACAGTCTGGAGAGTCAGTGCAGGTTCCTGATTCATGCTGGCTTTGTGGCCAAGTTTTGTTAAAACCTGTGACTGTTAGTTTTTCTCTATCTAATCCAACTACCCTGGTCCTATAATAAGAATACAAAAAAAACCAGCTAAAATATTTTAATAATATTTTTCCCTTCACAGTAAGCCTTAGCATGTGAGCTGTACTGGCTTCTTGCTAGCAGTATTTTTCTGGGCACTGACTTCTGAACTTGGAGGAAAACAAGTGTGAAACCTTTCCATGGACAGAGGCATGGCCCAAATAGCGAGCATTAGTATGGCCGGTCACACCAGAAAGAAAAGGGTGAAGCAGCAGCTCTTCCTGCCGGCAGGCAGGAGGGCAATCCCAGAGATCGTGCTGGTCAGCCACTGCCCTACCTGTGAGGGAATCCACTGCTCTCACACCTGGTACCTGCCCACAGTGCCTCTCCCCTTCAAAATCAGCATCTCCTGTTTTAGCAGAGGTGCTGGCTGCAGGGCATCCCACCTGCTCTGTGACTCGCAGGTGGTCTTAAACTCTTCATTTGTCAGCCCCAGGACCTGCTCTGTATCAGGAATGTTCCATGGGAGATTTTCCCATTTGTTTTTGTGAGACTTGGGAGTGGTGCGCTTGCAGCCCGGAAGGCTGGCTGCATCAAAAGCAGCGGGGCCAGCAGGGCGAGGGAGGGGATTCTGCCCCTCTGCTCTGCTCTGGTGAGACCCCACCGGGAGTACTGTGTCCAGCCCTGGAGCCCTCAGCACAGGAAAGACATGGGCCTGTTGGAGCAGGTGCAGGAGGGCCACAAAGGTGATCCAAGGGCTGGAGCACCTCTCCTATGAAGACAGGCTGAGAGAGCTGGGGTTGTTCAGCCTGGAGAGGAGAAGGCTCCAGGGAAGCCTGATAGCAGCCTTCCAGAATCTGAAGGGGGCCTACAAGAAAGCTGGAGAGGGACTTTTTACACGGGTATGCACTCTCCATAACAGTGTGCAGCCCAAGCGGCAAAGATGACCCCATCCTGTTTCTACAGCCACAGTCGTAAGGGCAGCCCCATGACTTGAGGGCCACATGCAGTCCTGATGCACTGACAAAGCAGAAAGCACCAGTTCCTCTCTTGGCAAGACCATAAAGTGCTGCCCATACAGAGTTTTGTAAATCACTCCTGCTCAGTGTTGCACTCAGTCTAGTGCAGGAATATATTTTCACAGCAAGTACCAGACCCTGGACAAAGTTCTTGCATCCTGTTGCTAAAAGATACAATATTTACTCAAAAAAAAACAAAACAAAACAAAAACCAGCTTTTTTTTTCTGCTGTCATCGCAGTAAGCAACCGGGGCATTGAAGAAAACTTTATCTTCTCAAGCAGAAGGTAGAGTCAGTTGTAGAGATTCATGGTAAAAGCTACTGAATGTATCTGAGGTCCCTGGCTCTGCTACACGTGGCTGCATACACACAGTCCAGGCCTTGCGCTGGCAAATTCTACATTTGTGGCTCTACCAATCCAACCAAGCTGGAAGAGTCCCTGAGGGCTTATCTGTCCTGGCTGCCTACACCATGGCTGCAAACAGGACCTGCATCACCCCAAACTTCTGCTCTCGCCTCTGCAGGGACCTGTCCATGGAACTACCCACCAAGTTACTGAACCAGAGAAAAATCCTAGAGCACATGCACTGCTGGAAGAGCAAGGGGAGGCAGAAGAAAGCAACCTGTAGTATCCCCATTTTCCATATTACTAGCTGATATCTGTTCAACTTCGATTTTACACCCCCCTAAAGGGTGGTGTTCACTCAGGCTGCCCCTCTGCAGCCTGTGGGTTCCAGGCTGTGCTAACCAGCACATTTGTTTTCCAGTGGCAATTGCTGAGCCACTTGTGCCGTGAGAGCAGTACTCTGATATTTAATCCCTTTAATTTAGAAATATGCTGTATAAACGGGTAACTGTTTACTTGTGGGGCTACTAATTTTCTTTACACAGCCAGTAAACATATAGCAGCCTCGATACGATTGCTACTCAGTAATGGCGACTTGCTGTGAAGAAAGGCACCTGCTTTCGAGCTCCGGAAATCGGATGCTGTATATAATAAAGTTGTTGAAGTGGTAACACTTTATTATTAAAGTGCCTCTGTTGCCACAGAAATCGTTGTTCATTCTATGTTTTATAAATTGCTCATGACTTATAGACA
This sequence comes from Dromas ardeola, assembly GCA_013398915.1. Classification (NCBI taxonomy): domain Eukaryota; kingdom Metazoa; phylum Chordata; class Aves; order Charadriiformes; family Dromadidae; genus Dromas; species Dromas ardeola. Next base: position 61,078 of record VYZM01020848.1, read on the forward strand.
GAAAAGTAATTGATTTGTGTTGGTTTGTTTATGGGGGCCCAGGCAATATTTTATTGTTTCACTTCTATAGCTTTTTTTGAACTTAAGTCATTTATATAAGTAGTTTCCAAGTAAAATCTCAGCTAGTTCTAATGGTTTTTTCTTTTTCCAACTCTGACTGCTACTTCCATTTCACTGAACTCTTGCAATTTAAATATTATTAATATTAACAATGCTAACTTTTGTATTTCAGGAATATGATTGCTGGTGTTTTACTGCACAGTTGTGGGTGAGGGATTTTCATCCGCTCAATTCTTTCTAAGTGGTTTATTGGTGATCTGGGAAAGATGATTCTCTATTTCAGAAAAGATTTTCAAAATTTGGCTGCAGACCAGAAGTGGAACCGTACCGCACCATACCACACCACACCAGTGGAATAAATACATAGAGCACTTCACAAAAGGAAAACTACCAGAAATAGTCTGAGGTTTTGACTTTATCCAGAAGACTCTGGTTTACTTCAGTATCAAAATTTCCAGCAAAACAGACTTGATTTTTGCAGTGCTTTTTGATTGAGATAGAGCCATGCGTTCTGCCAACACACAATTGCTGGATGAGCGAACACTTGCAAGACGGACTTTGCAGAAGCAGATGCAGCACTTAAGGCTGGGAGTGACGTGAGGCACAGAAGGACTGGCCAAAATTACTCAGAGCAGCAACAGGAATGAACTTCGGGAGCCCAGAGTCTGAGCAACAGAGGGACAAGACAGAGCCCTTCAAGAATGACCTGTGAAGATGAGATCCTCTGGAACCACCACTGGTCTTGGTACCAGTTTGGACAGAGTAGATACTACAGAAGAAAATCTACAGTTTGTCCTTTGCCCCCTCTACTCTGCCTTGGTGAGGCCACACCTCGAGTACTGTGTCCAGTTCTGGGCTCCCCAGCTCAAGAAGGACAGGGAACTGCTGGAGAGGGTGCAGCATAGGGCTACTAAGATGATTAGGGGACTGGAACACCTCTCTTATGAGGAAAGGCTGAGGGAATTGGGTCTGTTTAGTCTGGCAAGAAGACAGCTGAGGGGTGACCTAATTAATGTGTACAAATACTTAAAGGGTGGGTGTCAGGAGGATGGGGCCAGGCTCTTTTCACTGGTGCCCAGTGACAGGACAAGAGGTAATGGGCACAAACTCGAGTATAGGAAGTTCCACCTAAACATGAGGAGGAACTTCTTTACTTTGAGGGTGGCAGAGCACTGGAAGAGGCTGCCCAGAGAGGTGGTGGAGTCTCCATCTCTGGAGACATTCAAAACCCGCCTGGACGCATTCCTGTGCAACCTGCTCTAAGGTGACCCTGCTCTGGCAGGGGGGTTGGACTAGATGATCTCCAGAGGTCCCTTCCAACCCTGTGATTCTGTAAAATATGTGCAAAGCCTCTTTAAGGTGAGGTTTATGAGGAACACATATTGCTTGGTCAAGTAAGATACCACCTTTCCCAACACACCTCACTTGTTGATGTCCATAGACCATAAGACCAAGTAATAGAAGGTTATAAGGGTTTGTATTTGAGGAACTCACCGCAGCTGCCTCATTTCTGATGACACAGAACAGGCAACAGTCTGTGAGAGCCTGGTAGCAGCAGATTCACTCCCAGGTTATCTCTCTAGAGAGAGATGGCCCTCATCAGACACAAACAAGTGAAAGTGGAGCTTTTGGAAACACACCTGCAAATGCAGCCTCCTCACTCTGTCCTCTGAGGGATCTCTTATGGGCTTGTTTCTTCCTGAAAGATATACACCAAACATTCCCCTTTCTTAGCCAAACTCATTAAGAAAAGTTAGAAAACCCTTAAAGCTGCATTTTCCAAAGAAGGGACTGAGCCATGTGTGGGGAGGCAGGCAGAGCCCAGTGAAGGCAGGCGGAGGATGTTTGCTAATGAGAAGGCGCCCCTGGTAGATGGGATAATGATGGAGCCTTCTTGGAAAGGAAGAGATGAGGAAAAACTGTTGGAAAAACGCCAGCATGGAGTGATTAAAATGTCTTTTCCTTTATATTTAGAAGTGGATGAAGGCTGCCAGCCTTGTTTTAATTTAATAGCAACTTGTCCTTGTCCTGTGTTCACGCCATGTCATGTGAGCTGTGGCCATAGGACCTAGCAGATGACTGGGCAGATGACTGGCTACTGCACTACACAAAACATGGCTGGCAAACATTGTGCCTTCTGTTCACCGTGAGTAATGTGGGTAACGTGGGTGCATCACTGTGCTCCTGCCCCGCTACCACTGGTTTCATGCCCCTTGCTTGCTGTGAGGACATCATCCACGTGGAAGCTCATGTCCTTCCTCTGGCTAAGCCTGAGCTGGGCGCAGGTGATTGTATTGCCTCGGGGGACTTCACCAGGTGCCCTTCTCCTGGTGAAGGTTTAAAAATCCCAGGGTGAGAGGTGAGGCAGGGGACATGAGAGCTGCCTGTCCCTGGGGCAGTCCGAGCACCCCTCACCACAGCATGGGGGGGTCGGTGTTTGCAGGGCTGAGCAGCTGCTTGCTCAGGCCCAGCGCTGCCAGCCTGCATTTCCCTCTGTGACTGGTCCACGGTGCCTGTAATTAATTGCCAGGCGAGCATTAAGCTATGGCCACAGGAGAACTGTGACGCAGAGCAGGAGAGCGTCACTGCCTGGCTGTCACCTCTCCTGCCCTCACACCACTTTGAAGCCGTCCTTCACCCTTGAAGGGACGGAGAGCAGCCCTGCCGAGAAGGACTTGGGGGTACTGGTGAATGAAAAGCTGGACATGAGCCGGTGACGTGCGCTCACAGCCCTGAATGCCAGCCGTATCCTGGGCTGCATCACAAGTGTGGCCAGCAGGTCCAGGGAGGTGATTCTGCCCCTCTGCTCCGCTCTGGTGAGACCCCACCGGGAGTACTGTGTCCAGCTCTGGAGCCCTCAGCACAGGAAAGACATGGACCTGTTGGAGTGGGTCCAGAGGAGGCCACGGAGATGATCAAAGGGTGGAGCACCTCTGCTGTGAGGACAGGCTGAGAGAGCTGGGGCTGTTCAGCCTGGAGAAGAGAAGGCTCCGGGGAGACCTAATTGCGGCCTTTCAGTACATAAAGGGACATAAAGTACATCTTTATGAGAAAGATGGGGATAGACTTTCTAGCAGGGCCTGTTGCAACAGGACAAGGGGTAATGGTTTTAAACTAAAAGAGGGGAGATTTAGACTATATTTAAGAAGAAATTTTTTACGCTGAGGGGGGTGAAACACTGGCACAGGTTGCCCAGAGGGGTGGTAGATGCCCCATCCCTGGAAACATTCGAGGTCAGGTTGGACGGGGCTCTGAGCAGCCTTCAATCTGGTTGAAGATGTCCCTGCTCATGCCAGGGGGCTTGGACTGGATGGCCTTTAAAGGCCCCTTCCAACCCAAACTATTCGATGACTCTATGATCCCCCTCTGTGCCGGGCTGCCGTTAACGGCCGCGGGCCTGGGGCGCCTTGCCTCACCCCGCCCTCCGGCCGGCCCTTCGGGGGTCCCCCCACAGCGCCCAGCCCTAAGGCGGGAGGCGGCGGGAGGCACCCCGAAAGCCCGTCTCAGCCCGCACCGCGGGGCTGAACCCTCGGCCCCCTTCGCCCGCGGGCCCGGCCGCTCCCTCCCCGCCGTGGAGCCCCGCGGCC
>VYZM01020848.1:66171-128821 GCA_013398915.1 Dromas ardeola
AAGAGAGGGAGAAGCACCTGCTGGCGTTAGGGGCTTGGGTTGAGAGCAGTGCTGTGCTGAACACATACACCCTTATTGCAGTGTTCGGGGGTAGACGAGTTGGAGAGGGGCTTTTATTCCACTCCTGAAGTATTCAGCCAGATCACAGAGNTTATTTTTAAGCACTTAATGTGCTGAATACTCAAGTATTTTTTACCTTGCAGTGGGAACACTGTTAGGAAGGGCTAAATGCAGTAACCAACAGCAGCCTTCTCGCCCTGTTACACTGGTGATAGTGTGTATTGGCACCTGCATATATCATGTCTCTTGAAAGCATTTTGGGACCACGACAATTTCAACTTGTAAGACACATTTTAAAACCTAGGAGGGGGCAGGAGGTCTCTAACATCAAGTGAGAAGTGAAGGACATTTGTCCAGGACGTTGTGAACTAACAGAGTGAGGTTAAACTACTCATGCCAGAGGGTTGTTGGCAGTTTGCTCATTTCCAAGGCATATATCCAAATGGATGTCCAAAACCAGGCTTGGACATTCTCTCTCTCACTTCCTGTGACTTTTTCATGGAGTTTATTACTGTATAGAAGGGGAGGGAGATGGGCCTTGCACATTTGGCCTGAAGCAAGTAGTGGTTATGAGCCCCGTACACTCCAAACCAGGCAGCAGTCCAGGGCTGCCCACGCACAGAGAGCCGGTAACGACACGAGGTGCAGCCCGGTGTCGCGCAGGCGTAGCAGTGGGTCTGACGGCAGCACTGACGCATTCGCCTGGCATCGCACCTGAGCTAATAAGCTCTGGGTCTGTTAGCTTGGGCACAGCACTGCCCTGACATCAGGGGCCCTGCTCTGGCTCCCAGCCCACCAACCAGGATCCCTCTGGGCTGTTTCCCCCAATTCTGGGGCTGAGTAAGCCCAGACAACTTGAGGGCCAGGACAGCTACCTCATTCAAAGTCTCCCTTCCTCACTTTTTGCAGCACTTACTGAAGCTGAAGGCCCAGTAGTTCCTCAGCTTTTGCTCCTGCCTACAAGAGGAGATGGCCAGGAATGGGTAAGCTAAGGGAGGGCATGGAAGCAGCTCTAAATGGCTCTGTCACCGTGACCACTGCAATGCCCTGCCTACCGACTCTTCCTTTTGTCCATTTCCAGCCTTCAGACTTGCAGAGCATCTTGCACCTCAGTTCGCCTCATGGCTCCACACAGGGGCTAAGAGGAGGTTTTGGGGAAGCAATCACCACTGTCTAGTTCTGTAGTCAGCAGAGCTCTACTTGGTTCAGTTGCTGGATTCTAGGATTGGAGTCACCTCATCCAAAAGGAGGCAGGTAAATCAAGTCAGGTGAATGGTATCCAAAAGGATTTTCCCTCTCCCCATTGCCTGTAAAGGAGCCTGGGGTGTATGGCTCCACTATGGAGTGAGGAGAGGAATCCCACTGTTGCAGTCTGGAGGTGCTTAAGTTTTCCCAGTAAACCCATGGCTCTGCGCTGGAGGTCTGCCCTGAGCCCTTGCCTTTGCAGCAGGACTCCTCACCTTCTCACCTAGAGATGTGCAGGAGCTTGGGGTCCTCCTCCCCTCCCTGAGGGACTCCGAGGCACAGGGGTCTCCACTAATGATCTCTATGCAAGGCACACCAGCCCTGGCTGCTGTGAGGCTGGCGGAGGCAGCACTACCTTGCGTTTACCCCGTAACACTGTAGTTAGAGTTGTTGAGAAATTTGGATTTGACATCTGGCCTGAGGGGCTGCAGGTCACCTTCCTGCCCATCCGATGTGAGCCTGCTGGGCCAAGGAGGGAGCAGCTCCTGGGGGACTGGGCTAACTCAAGGGAGGGCTTTGCCGGGTGATGACTCTGTGTCATTAAAGGTATTAAGGGCCTGGGGACCACATCACGTCAGGTGCTCCATGGAGCTGGCTCTGCCTGCCCAGGTGCCAGGCAGCCGGGTACCGGGAATGGTCCACAGGTTGAGTCCAACTTAGTAAATATTAGTTTGCAGGATCATTTGCAGTCTAGTGAAATGTAAGCCGTTTCCTCCTAAAGAGCCATTTTTCTAAAAGCTGAAGGCGGTGAAGTTAGGAACGCTCACTTGGCGTCGGCAGACGTGGTGCCTCAGTCATCAAGTGAGAAAAAGCCCCAAGGAAGTGAGAGGTGCAATGATGAAAGGCCATGAACAGCTGCTGAAAGTGTTCGTGAACCAGGAGTAACTTTACATAAAGAACTAAAACAAAAATAAAGCCCAGTTTGATTAAATGGTTGGACTCAGGAAAGCAGGTCACCTCCTGGAAAGCAGCTTATGTAGGTGTGAGGCGATTCAGGCTATTTCTGAAGATGGAAAATATGCAACAGCTTGCTGGCTAAAGCACAGGCCACCCCACTCCCAAGTAAGGCCACAGACTTCCAGTGACCCTTGTCATCACCCCTTCAGTCCCGGTGCTCTCGGGGAGTACTAATGTCCCTCTGCCTGGTCTCTGGTTCCAAAACCAGCACACACACACATACACACACAGACGAGGAAACAATTCCAAAATTACTGAAATTCATTCACCTACACAAAAGCAATTTCAGAGGTGAAATTCAAAGGTGGTGAACCTTTCTGCTCTCGGTCAAATCACACATGGAGCTCCATGCTTTAGGTAGCACGATGTCCAAAGTCACTGATGGAAACTACAAGCACTTGGCATCTGAAAATCAGAACACGCTCATTTTTGTGTCTAACCTCAAATAACTGCTTGGAAATATGCCTGATGATCTCCCCTGAGGACCCAGGGGCACCTTGCGGGTCATTGTAGGAGTTGGAAACCTTCTAGTCCCTGTGACCACGTGGGTCAGCTGGTGACCGGTACCGATCCTGCCTGTGGAAGCAGGTAGGCTGGGAAAAGAAAGGCCGTTTGCTAACTCACAGGCTGTCACTGCGACTTGTGAGAGGTGGGATCTTGGGGCCTGGGTGATTTCTCTGCAAAAAATGGTTGGCAGAGAGCCTGGATACACATCCTGGCTCATCTCTGCTTTCTCTGTAATTTGGCCCAAACAGTCGAAAGCAAATGAGGGAGGATGTAGCAATAATAGGGGGGAAGCTGGGGAGGTTAGAAATATGAGCAGGAAATAACCAAATTAGACAGCGCCTGGGAAAACTGAAGTTAATACATTTGGGGGAAATAATCTGAAACACCGCAGAGGAACCTGGAAAGCAGGCACGTCAGTGAGCAGCCGTTGCTGCAACGTGGGACGGGACAAGCCTGTGTGGTTTGGGGCTGCCCACGGAGGTATCACATCGCAGAGCGAGGGTGTGCTGGGGCTGCAAGAAGGGCTCTGCACCTGGGCTGTTGCAATCGGTGCTGTGCACCTTGGGCCCAGGGTGATGCAGCCAGGCTGGAGGGCTTTCAAAGAGCACTACCACAGATGAGAGGTGGGAGGGAATGGCTGGATGAGGAAAGCCTGAAAGAATTCAGCATAAACAACTTTTCCAAGTGATGACTAAAGGAGGAGGATATGATAACCCTCTGCAAGTATTCGAAGGCTATAAACACCAAGGGTGGCTCATTTGGGATGGGATTAGATGTAATGGGATGAATTTACAGACAGGAAAAAATGTGTTTTATGCAAGGACACAGGTACAAAGTAACAGAAGTTGGTGGAGTTTCCCAAAGTAGCGGTGGAAGTCCCCTTGGTGTATACAAAACTGCTCTGGGTATGGAAAGTAAACAAGGCCGTGTGCTGTCAGAGCAGTCCAGCGTAGGAGAAGTAAATGAGGTAACTCCTCTACCTTCAGGTCTTTTTGCTGTGAGACTTGCTGTTCTGTAGAAAAGAAAAACTTACATTCATTGCCTTGCTTAAAATTCCCCCCAGAAGCAAGCTGAGTACAAAAGTAGGTGCCAAGGTTCTCTTCCCAGGTTACAGAATCACAGAATCACAGAATGGTAGGGGTTGGAAGGGACCTCTGGAGATCACCTAGTCCAAAGCCCTGCCAGAGCAGGGTCACCTAGAGCAGGTTGCACAGGAACGTGTCCAGGCGGGTTTTGAATGTCTCCAGAGATGGAGACTCCACCACCTCTCTGGGCAGCCTCTTCCAGTGCTCTGCCACCCTCAAAGTAAAGAAGTTCCTCCTCGTGTTTAGATGGAACTTCCAATACTCAAGTTTGTGCCCATTACCTCTTGTCCTGTCACTGGGCACCACTGAAAAGAGCCTGGCCCCATCCTCCTGACACCCACCCTTTAAGTATTTATAAGCATTGATAAGATCCCCCCTCAGTCCTCATTTTTACATACTGAAGAGACCCAAATCCCTCAGCCTTTCTTCATAAGACAGATGTTTCAGTCCCCTCATCATCTTTGTAGGCTAGATTGGTGAAAGACATTGCTCATCAAAACCTGGAACTTTCCCTGCTTGTACAAAGAAGGAGGTGCGATGTCCTGCGTTACGTGGGCTTTGCTGAGGATGTCCAAGAGGACATAAAAAGGGACAGTTGGCTGCAGCCAGCTATCACCTGCGTCACTGGCAGCACTCCAGCAGTGGCGAGGTGATTTCATCACACACTGCATTCTTCCTGGAAATGAAATTCAAATTAAGTCAGGGTGGTAGTGGCAAAATGTTTCTCCCGTCCCGTGGCAGTTGACTACACTCTGAGAAATGAGGTGAATAGGCTTCGTACATTTTCAAAAGGAACTTCCGTGCTGGGGTCAGTGGCATAAAAATTAAGTTTGCAGTCTTGTTCCTGGTCTCAACAGAGAGCAAGGGCTGGTTGGACCCCTTCCCATTCATGGAGGGAAAGAGATCCTCATACTGAAGTTTTTCCCAGCAGTGGCTGGGCAATTTTAGAGAGGCAGGAGGCACATACAGCCCTTAATTGAGAGGTCCAATCTACCTGGCTGCCAGCGCACCTTGCACTGTGCTATCAGATGTAAGATGTCCTAGCACTGCAGGCCCCAGCGGTGGCAGGTCATCTCTGGCCAGCACAGTGAACAAAAAGAGAAAAAAAGAAAAGTAAAAAAAAAAAAAGCCCAAAACAGTTTCAGAGAGATTTACTTCATCTTACAAACGGTGAGGTGGCTCATGAGAGGAGCACAGATCCTTTTACCTCCCACTTGAATGGACACAGAAGTTGAAGTCTCACCTCCTGCCTTTCAACACCTGTCTTGGATATCCTGGGTCAGCCTTTGGGTGTCATTTGTGGTCCTGTGATCACAGAGACAACTCGGGTGCTCAGCTTCAGGTGCCCTGAGCTGTACTGCAACGTGACTGTCAAACAAATACAGTACAAACATCCACTGTATTTATTTGTTTTCCAAATAGAGCCAATGGCCAGGCACTCTGTGATTTAAGTAGAACAGGTCTTTTGTTAGGAAAAAAAAGTTGTGAGACAATTAAATCTAGAAATAAATTTTCCATACAATACGAGTGTTTGTTAGCCGGGTACCCAGTGTCCAAGTTGTAATTAATCCCTGGGAATGCAGCTACAGTCGAACCGGGGAAGGGGCGCTCCTGTTCCACTGCTAAATTTTCTTCACAGTAGAAGTGAGACAAAATTTTTCACCTCATGTTTTATTCAGACCCTTTGCAGGCTCTGGCGTTTTGAAGGAAAGATTCAAGACTTGGATCCAATCCTATCACCTGCTGATGGCTCTCTCCACTCCAGTGGTGTAAAGCTAGGGAAAAAATAGGTTTTTTTTTTTTCTTCTCTGCCTCTCTCTTCTTCTCCCACTCTCCTAAATCTGTGTAATCTATAGAGGCCAGGGTATTCAGTGCTGCTCAGATCCTGTCCTGTGGCTCATTAAAATGTCAGACTCACCACCGCAGACCCAGGGCGCTCATTCCTATTGACATCAGCGGACAATGAAGTTGGTGGGAGCTGGGGAAGTAGAAAAAGCCCACAACTTTATTTATGATGAGATTAGTGATCAGACTAGCTTTAAATTACATTAAACTCCTCTCGTGTCATTAAGCAGAGTTTTCAGGCTGTCCGGTCCAACACAAACACACAATTTCAATAAGTTTTCCCTTCTTGTGTGACTCGGGAAAGAAACGTGTGTCTGACACTCACCCGCGCTTTGGTGACGGGCTGTGCCAAGGCTTTCATGCCGCTGGTGATCGGCAGTACATGATGAAAAAGGATTTTTTCTGCTGTGTTTCCAGCTTTTACAATGCATCACACAAACGGTTTAATAAATTAGAGTAAAGTGAGAAATAAGTCATTCTGAGAGAAGCCTGAGGTGCTCTGAAAGCTGAGCACAAAGCTGTCACTCCGCTTCTCTGGGACAAAACCCTTCCGTCCCTTGTTTTCAGACTACAGAATTGAGTTAGCAGCTACCACACACTCAGTTGTTCTTTACCAAGTTGCAACCTGGATCTTTTTCTTGCAAACCTTATCTAACATATTTCTTAATGGGAAAACAAGACTGCTCACAGAAATAATGGAGAACCTGAAAATAAGCATTGACCAGAGCTAAAATTTCAGTTTGGGAAACTGAACTATTGCTGTCTGTCACCTTCCTCACATTTATAAGGATCTCTCTGCTTTTACATTCAGACAAATACATGCCTTTCCCATGAATGGGACTTTTATATCCCCAAATATGTCTAATAAACTTTTCCAGTTTGACTCTGGAAATTATTTTAATGAGCACTGTCTCTCTTCTGATAAACCGATACAATGGAAGCTCATTAAATCTAATCGAAAGGTTTCTCATTTAATAAATCATCATAATATTTTATCGTGTATGAAAGCGTAGGTGATTCTCAGCACTGCTAAATGTCCCATACGTGAACTGCTCTTCCAGGATATTACTGAGGAATTATTTTTTCCATGGCTTTTCCCCAAAGAAAAGCAAAGAGTTAATGCTTCTGCTTCAGGCCTCATTTTCTGCTGCACCAGACGTTTCTTCGGGAAGCCGCAGGTTCGGTCCCGGTGCGAGGCGGCGGCGGGCAGCTCTGCTGCTCCAGCGCGGGCACGGCACCGGCTCCTCGGGGAATTTTCAAGTAAGTGCTAAAAGGGGCCAGTGCCTGTGTGGCACAAGGCATTTAATTAGCATGTTAAATACTCACATGTATGTGTCAAAACAGTGCTAGCTGAGCAGGAAAGCAGCGTAACTCACAGGTTGAAGGAAACAATCATATTTGCAAACATTTTTTCTCCCCCTAGGTCGACTGTTGCCTTTTGAATAGTAAAGGGGAATATGGTATTTTGGAAGCAGAACATACATTGAAGTCCCTTATTAAATCAGCTGGCTGAACTGCAACTGCTGGAGGCAATGGTGAGAACTCGCCAGCTTCTTTTGAAAAGCATCCTCTTGTTCTGGGCATGGTTTAGGCTATGCAAGTTTATTGCAGATGCAGAACTCTCCCCCAGAGGGTAGGGGCACGCACTTCGGCGTACATCATTACACATTTCTGGGACACTGAAAGGCTGCCAGAACAAGTTATCTTGCTCCACCTGGAACCAAGTGAAAAGGAGATTTCTTTCTCTTTGATTCCTCGGTGTCTCAGCCAGATGAACTTGGAAACACAACCTGCCAAATTCACATGGTTTGAGAAGGTTCAGATTAAACCTATGGGACCTTACTGTGCTTTCCAGAGCTTTCACCTCACATTCTTCCTCTAGCAATTCCTTCCAGCTCTGTTGGCCTGAGGGCCTGACACAAAAGATCCTGAGAAATACGCCTCAGTCCCAGTCCTTTAGCTGTCACCTGGCACGAAGTTGGCCCATCACACACAGACTCTTCTCCTGTTTGGGCCATTTTCACTGCCAAGCAGCAGTGTCCTGTGCGGGCAGCAGAGGGCAAGCAGGTATCTCACCTGGCGTTGGTTAGAAACAGGCATGGACCCACTGCAGCCTCTGTTGCCCTGCAAGCATTTGTACCTGGGACATAACGTGCTCACACTTTAAAAAAACCTCAAACATAAAAACCCCACAAATAAAAAAAAAAAGCCAAACCCATGAGCCCCCCACCAAGCTATATTTTGGAGATATTCTGTGCTGGTTTAAGTGTAAGGAGTAGCACTGACATTCGAATCATGGGTCTAGGAATTGCAAAGTGCTGCTCCCCCGGTTAGATGGTCACTGGTTAGGAGGACCAGGAGTGCAGCCTCGCTGGTAGGTGCTCCGGGGCCCCACAGGGAGGGAATTAATACATCCTGCCACATTCCCTTCCCCGTTATTGTGGAGAGGTAGCCAAAAGAAAAGCTGCTGTCAGTGGAGAAGAGGGACCTGTAGTGACAGGACAAGGGACGGCGCTTTTAAATGGAAAGAGGGTAGGTTTAGACTGGACATAAGGATGAATTTTTTTTGCCATGAGTGTGGTGAGACACTGGAACAGGTTGCCCAGAGCAGTTGTGGATGCCCCATCCCTGGAAGTGTTCAAGACCAGGCTGGATGGGGCTTTGAGCAACCTGGTCTAGTGGAAGGTGTCCCTACCCGTGGCAGGGGGGTTGGATTAGGTGATCTTCAAAGTTCCCTTCCAACCCAAACCATGCTATGTTTCTAAGAGCCACCTGCAGACGAGTGCCAGCCAGGGGGGAGCTGAGGGTGCTGGGCACATTGCAGACAAGACCCTGCAAGGCAGCCTTGACCGGGCATGTTTTGGCCATTGATTACTGGTCATTTGGACTCAATACACACTAAAAACATATTAGATGACAAGGTCCTGGCTGCTGGGAGCTGATGAAAATGAGAAGGCACCTGGGGAAATATGGGAGCAGCAATAAAACAGGAGGTTGGAGACAAAACTGCAATTTTTAAATCCCTTTCTTCTCTAGAGTTTCACAGTCTACTAGGTTTGGCCTAAGCTGACATGAAAGATCCTGTGTTTCCTGTTACACGTGAAAAATGACATACGCACCAGTAACATCAATATTATTATAATTTTTTAAAATTGGACTTCACACATAATTTTAACTAAAAATATGTATTTTGAGATTTATAGTTCATCCTAGCCTGGCTTTCCTCATTGAGCGTGACTGGAGTTTCGGGAAGAGTGATGTGATACTGCGTCTCCCAGGCAATGCCCATCGCTGCCCAGAGCTGAGTCAGTAGTGCCAACGTACCACCTGCATCTTTAATAATGTCAAACGCCTTCAAAACACTGACATCTGCTCATGAAGTTTGCAGTTTAAGTGATTTCTCAGATACGCAAGTCAACACTCTCTACCTGGAACCTTGCTCGGAAAATGTTTGCCATTTCTATAGCAGGCATTTGCTCACTTAGGAAAAAATTATCCAGAGAAAATAAGGGTTTTGCTGCTCAGCCAATTCTTACGCACACCACAAGTGAGCTCCCCCATCCTCTCTTTTCTCTGCGTTGTCATGTTTCTACAAGAGAGAGACGCACCACGGCCATCAAACTGCCTGCGGGCTTTTCCCCTCCCACAGCAACTCTGCTTCAGTGCTCAAACACTGGCATATTTTGTTTTATTTTCGCTTGACAACTCACTAGCAGAACACCAGTAAAACTGGGTTTTTTTTTCATTATTTAACTAGGGATACTTATTGCTCAATAATGTAACAAATCTTGTAAGGGGATTTCAATTTTCAACCAAATATCAAAATCCCTGGCAGAAATTCAGTATTTCTTACAATTTAAGCAGGCCTTTTTAAAGCCTGACTGCAACTTATAATGTCTCATCTTTTTTTAATAGCTTTGTGTACGTACTGTGGGGATTGGGCCATATAATCACATAAAGACTTGGACAAAGTCCAACCCAGATCAGCTGCTGTTACAGGAACGAATCAAACAGGGTTGGTTTTTTTCCCTTTTCTCAAAACAAGAAACGGGGCTGGAGCTGCATCGGCTGCCAGCAGGTCGGAGGTTAACCCCGGCATGCCAAATCTGTGGTTAGGTTCATCTTTTACCACCAGGCATATTGGCCAAGAAGGGGGGGGGGTGCTGCCATCGTGCTCACACACACACACAGAGGGGGCAAACAACACGATGGCTGTGCATGGCCATGTACCAAAAAACCCCCAAACCTGCCCCATGCACCAAAACGGGGCTGTTTGATGCTGAGGTGGTTATAAAGCCAGGCTGCAGTCAGCGCCCTGCTTGCTCAGCAACTCAAGATGTATTCAGCAACTTGCCGAATCAAGCCCTCTCAGTGCTTGAGTAAATCCCAGCAGCAGCACCAGCAACCCCAGTGCAGATGTGGGGGGAGCTCCTGTCCCTGCTCTCCCCATCGCGGCTTTCCCAGCCCCCAGCTCTGCTTCAAGCCCCATACATGGTCCAAACACATATTTCTTCCTTATAAAACCACAGAACAAGGCATTTGGCTTCTGTTACCAGAGGCCTGGGGTATAATTAATCCACCCTATCTTGCATTTTTAATTACATCTCCACTCAAGTATCCGAGTCTTTCACAATCCCAAGACTTTTAAGATGCGGGAAAAATATTACAGCCCTGTTTTCACAGGGAGAGAGGCCATGGCATAGAGACTCGGAGTAAGTAGGGCAAACTTCAGAGAAAACCTGGAGCACGAGTGAGAACAGAACCCAGATGTACCCAGGGCTCATGCTTTGCTTTAAATACAGCACTAGGATCCCTCTCGTTCATGATGCCAGTATAATGGTATTTCCTCTCCTGGAATGGTGCTTTCGGCTTTGGCCAGCACCTCTCTCTCTCTCTCTTGAAAAGTCAGAGGGAGAGAGGGAGAAAAAGGCCAGAGAAGCACAACCAAAACAATTACCATTGTGCAGAGGACCTCCATACAAGGCGAGGAAGACGCTCAGGAGCGTGTGGAGGACTGCGGAGTGCTCCATGCCTGGGGGAGCCATGGGCAGACCGGCGAGCTGGTGGCATGGGGCTGGGCTTCAGCCAGCCACAGGGTACCACTGCTCGGTGGTATTCTTTTGTCAAATCTTTATTGTTCCAGCCTGACCTGTCTCAAGTACCCCCACACTTAACTATGCAATGGTAAAACAACTTTTACCCAAAGGAAAAAGAAAAAAAAAACTTCAAAGACTTGAAATATAGACAAGAAAATAAGCTAATAGGGCCAAAATAGACTCTTCAATGTGTTAGGGAAACACCTCCCAGAAGGATTTGAAAAAAATTTTCTTTCTTTAACAGAGCTTTTGACACCGTATAACTTTGTGGACCCCTTCCAGTTTATCCTTGCAACCTACAAAAAAGGGCATCTTGTTTAACAAAAATCATTTTTAGAAAGCCACATGGCTCGATATTAGAGTTGGGAAGATGCACAGTTTTATTGAGGACACTGGTTTTGACTCCAGGCCTGTGTAAGAGTCACTAAAATGCAGGTACATTGCGTGCTGTGCTGCAAGGTAGCTGAGCAAGGCTCACAGCCCAGGCTTGGAGGACAAAGATTGCCTCAGTAGTGTGGAGAAGGACCCAATGGGCCTCCTCGCCCAAACTGGCTGCATCACTGTGTCCTCCAGCCAATGGTGAGCCTTCAGAGGAGCAGGCAGCATACAGCCCATGCCATGTGTACCTGACAACCCCCTCTTCCTCCTGCTTCCTTCCACTAACTTCAGCCACACACAAGGAATTAAATGAAGAAGTCATGGCTGACATCTCAATGGAGGCCGTGCAGTGTTCCATGCAGAGCTGTCAGACAGGCGGTGGTGCAACGGTGGGATTGAGAAATGATAGCCTTGATCTTGCAGGCACAGATACAGGCACCAATGATGCTATGGCCATCAATAAGATCAAGCTACCCAGGATCATACCCAGCATCCCCAGTGGGTTGCAGACACACACGCCAAACCAGATGCTGCCATGCCGTCAGCTTTTTTGCTCGCTCAGGCATGCCTGCCTGTGCCAGTCCTGCCAGACTGCCAAGCCACTGGACCATGAAGTAGGACAGAAATGAAGTTCTCCATGAATTTTGAACCCCAAAGCAGTGGCTCTTCAGGGCATTCCTCCCAAACACAGACTGGGAAACGTAGTCCCCAAGTTTCCAGGTACTTTTTCTAGGCAGTATTCCCGTGCCACTCCATGAGGGTCTAATGAACGTGGCAGTGGGGAAAGTCATTAGACATTAGGCAGGATGGGTGCCTTAGGCACAAGGCCGCTGGACAGAGGTGGTTCAGCCCTCCATCAGCAGAGCAGCTCAGGGCTGTCAGCACCTGTCTCTGTGTTTGGAGATGGGGGAGGCCAGGAGATCCCAGAGCTGCATCAGAGCCCAGGGCTTCAGCTCTTTCATCTTAAACACCAGAAACCCCAAAAGCATCCTCTTCTCCACCGCATCCAGATTCTTTATTGTCTCTGGACGCCCAGATGACCTTGCCTTCTTGACACCATGTCCTTTGACTTGCACCTTTGTCTCCAAGAAATCCTGTTTTCTATTAAGGCGTATGCAGTGGCCTTAGCAATTTGTTTTCCATAAAGCCAAGGGCCCTCTGTGAGAAAGCATCTTTTCCCACATCTGCAGGTCTCATACTCACTTTGAAATCTGAGATATACTTACGGTTCTGCTCCATTGCTTTGTGCACACGTTAATGCGAATGTGGGATTTCCATGCAACTTGAGAGGGAGATTTTCTTTGGTAACCACATCCATGATCTGCCTGAACCCTGTAGCTTAGGGATCGCTTTGGCAGCCTCTATCACCCATTTTTAGTTTGCACAGCTCCTTCGTCTACCATTTACCCTCTCATGTTTGCGAGGATCTTCCTATAAACATTTCTCCATTATCTCTAAAACTCTCTTCTGCATGATACTTATGAAAAGCTTTCTCAAGACCAGTGTTCACTGTTTATGATGCTAATTCTCTCTCCCTGTTTCCTCAGCCCCAGACCTGCCTATGCTGTAAACTGCTGGGCAGGACCAACGCTTGTCCTTTCTTTGGCACAAGGGGAGGATGGTCCAGGATAAATGATGCTCTGTGGTCCAATAATGAAAGTGGTAAACAAATAATCAAACTAATGCAAGGAAAAGTACTTAGTGGAACATTGGTAGGAGAGATCAAGCAATTCCTCTAAAAAGCAAGTTATTCCAAATACCATTTTCCTTCACCCAAATCAAGCCATCAGGACCTACACTGGTTTGACTGACCACGTTTGCCCTCATCAGAACCTGCTTCCCCACTAACTCTTCAACTTCTGATACTCTTCACATTGAGAGCCCACAAACATAAATCAATTAGAAATAAAACTTAATTTACAACATCAAAACCAGTCACATTTGGAAACAGTCTAATTCCCTGATGCTCAAAAGCACATCACATTATAATTTATCAACCATCACATTTTTAATGATGTCAGACATTTGTCATAAAATCACCATTAAATTGGTATCTAATGGCTTCTAATAAATGTCAAAATGAACTTGAAGATGCCTATTTGAAATATATTAGGAGCCATTAAACAGCAATTAAAAGGAAGTTTCACAAATAATATTTTATATTAGATATGTCGCAGAGCCCTGCAAGGAAGGGACAGTGACATTTTGAGGAACCTCTGAAAACGCTCCCTTGTGCCACGTATTTGTGCAATGACGGACTGTGTGCGTCCCCAGAGAGCAGCCCACGCTTTTGGGGCATCCAGAGCCTGCCCTGACGGATGAGGCCCTGGCCGCTCGTGATGTGGATGGTGTCAGTCACTGCTTTAAGGACCAGCATGGATGGAATGTGGGGTAATGGCGTTATCCCCTCTCTCCCTCATCCCCTTCTGCTCTGGAGGCAGAAATATCTCCCAGGCCCTTCCCCAGCGTTGCCCTCCAGGCTGCTAGGAGGGATGTGGGGTGGGAGGGGAGAGCCACAGCGTGGGGAGAGACAAACAGGCATTTGCTGGCATTTGGAGGGTTCAGGCAGGAGAAGATCTCCAAGGGATGTGCAGAAGGTTTTGGGATGGATGAATGGAGAAGGAGATATGAACAGCCATTCTCCCTCTGCAAGAGCGAGGTGAGTGAGAAAGAGGGTTACGAAGTTGGGCAGAGGGAGAACCTGAGGCCACCTCGTACTGAAGTTTGCATGTGCACTAAACCCTGAAGCATGCACAGTTTACTACTGACTCATAGAAAAGAGCTCACACCACTGGTACTACCCACCATACCATCTTTTTCTCCAGTTCACATATCAAGAAACCTCACGCTGTGTGGTTGGTGCAGTCTGGGATGAGCACATCCCGGGGTCTCTCAGGAGGGCACTGAAGATCACCTTTGCCTTCTGGCTGAAAGCTCTCCAGAAGCAGCTGCGCGCTGAGAGGCACCGATGGCCCATGTGATGCCCATGTGTCCATGTTCTGTTCTGGAGTTGTGGTTTATAAGGTGCATCTTATGTACATGTGAAGTATATGTATACATGTATATATGATTTATATAAAACATACAGCTGGTTAAAAATATGCCCAGGTATGATGCACAAAGTTTACTTTCATCTGCCATAGAATCATAGAATCATTTAGGAAAAGACCTTTAAGATCATCGAGTCTAACCATTAACCTAACACTGCTAAGTCCACCACTAAACCATGTCCCTATGCCTTCAAAATGACAGACAGACACGTAACCTTGACACATTAAAAAGAATTTCGTAGTATCCACATGCCTATATCAGTCCGTCCACAGCTTAGAAACAGTTAAAAAGAACTTAATCCCAGCTTGCTCCATTCCAGTGTCAGGTTCTCTTAAAAGAGCAGTTTGCTTTCTCCCTTTTTTTTCTTTTTTTTTTTTTTTTTTTTTTCACATTAGCCCTCACAAACAGGAGGGAGGGAGGGATGAGACTAGATGTGACCATTAATCCTGCCGGGGCTCAGGCCAGTGCGGTGAGAATTAGGTAAGCGGGAGGCTGCGGAGCCCGATGGGGACAGCACGTTCTGGCGTGGTCGGGAGAGCGAGCAGCAAACCGGCGCCTTGCACAAGTAGGTATCAGCAGCCAGTAATAGATCCATTGTGTCAGTACACAAATATGTTGTTATGCTCCACCTTCCATCCTATTTGTTTCTTACAGTACTATGGCTACTTTCCTCTCCCATTTATGTAGCCGAGAACTGGTCCTGACTCAGAAAAGCAAGGAAAGAAATCCCCCCACCCTCCCCATCGCTCACGCTGTAAAGGACCTGTTTATACAACTGTGGAAGAGGGTGTGTATTTGCATATTAAATGGGATCAAGAAAATATGTAACATATGTTGCAAACAGAACTAATGTCTAAACACACATGTAAACCTGGGCTAACGGGTCCTGCCAAAATATTTTAACCATCTGTTTTTACTTAGCTGTTTTTGAACAAATTATGTTTATTATGTTAATTTATTTTACTGTCAACAACACCAAATGACAGAGTTGCCGCTAAACAACATCATTATATATCACATTCTGGCATAATACCAGCAGGTTTTTTTTAATGCGACAGGAATAAATGCATATTAAAATGTCAATTTGTTTAAAATCTAGTTCAGGATGGTAAATACATCTGCACAAATTCATCGTGTTCCAACAGACGCTGTTTGCACGAAGACTCCTTAAAGATAAGGCGCTTTGACAGGACTTGGAGAAAGGCTGGAGTGCGGCGGTCCTGCCTGGACTCCTGGCTCCAGCATTGAGGTTGATCCCAGGAGGAGCGGAAGGGAAGGAGCAAAGGGGAGGCTAATTCACATTTTGAGAAGTTGTGATTAAACTTCCCGCGAGTCTATCTTCATTTGCAGCATCCAGGAAATCTCCCTTAGATGAAGAAAAACCGAAATGGAGATCAACCACGAAATAATATTGATCTTTGTCACAGGTCTACACCTATTCCCCATCATTCGCTGTTTGTGTCCGGGCAGGAGTCTCTGCCCCCAGGCTTTTCCCCTGGGCTGATGCAGGACAGGGGCACCCAGTGCCCCAAGCCTGTGTCCAGCACATGAGGACAGTGAGGGATGCTCTGGAGGCCCCAACATCCTCCCCCAGCAAATAAGTTGCATGGTATCTTCTGGATCAGCTCCTCTCTGTTGCCCAAAGAACTTTCTGCTCGTTTCCCAAAAGAAAATCTTTGTTTCAGCAGGATTTTTTTGCTGATCCCCTAAGAAGAGATCTCCTCTCTGGAAGGGGAGGGTCCATCAGTGGCTTCCTCACCCTCCTGACTGCCCCCCTTCACTGTCCACAAGCACTGCCCAGGCAAAATCATTCCTCTTCCCATTTCCAAAGTCAGTACCTGTTCTCCTAAATCAGCCTGCTTCCCCTAGTCTTGTTCCCATGTAGATAGTTGCTCGCACCTTCCCTAACAGAAACAACTTGTTCTGCAAGTAAGCGGTGCTAAACCCCATCTTCTCCCACGCAGGCAGTGTGATCTTCTCCTTTGGACATGTTTCCCTTCCAGTACTATTCATGGAATGGTGTAGGCTGCTTCTAGTGCCAGAGAGTAGAAACGCAGCAACTGGGACATGGTTGGACAGGCTATGACATTTTCCCTGGTGGTTTTATATGGACCTCAGTAAGAGAGGAGGAGGTGAAAATGAGCCTGAATTCTTCAGAAGAAGATTTCTGAAGAACCAAAATGGAACAAGATGAAAGTGGAGCAAGCGTCAAAGCCTAAGACGAGACCACAAGTGCAACGAATGCTCTACTGGCTGTCGTGAACCACTGCACTTCCAACCGTTTGCTCCGGGAGCTGAAGGAACCCATGACATATAAGCCAGTGACAATATGATATATTACAGGATATGGTACAACATAAAATACAATCAGACCACGGTCCTGCACAGACCCGCGCGTGTGAGTAACGGTGCACATGAGCGGTCCTGCTGAGGCCCGAGGAATTACTCCTGCGCAGATGGTTGAACACATGCACAAAACCTTGCAGAGCCAGAGCTCGGGAGAGGTATGGTCAAGGAGGAGCCCTCAGGCCCTGAGAAATCCTAACACAGCCTAACGCTGCCTCTGACGTTGAAACAATTAGCTGAGAAGCAACCAGTAAGGAAATACAATATTGTTTTCTGGGGATTAAGGAGCAGGCATCTTGGGACAAGATTTTGTTTAAGACAAGGAACAGGCTCCTTTTGATTAACCTCAGCCTTTTGAGAAGTATAGCAAAGAAATACTGTGCACATAAATATTTTGATATCTCGCTAGCAAATATTATAAGCCATGCCACCTTTGTTTAAATGCCCTTCCCCGTCTTGACAGGGGCTGTTGATGCAGGATGGTAAAGGAATCATTGTTTATAGTGGCCACTATAGCACTAGACTTTGTCAACTGCAGCGACATGTGAGAGGCAAAGCCACGCAGTGCAAAGCTTGGGGGAATTCCCCCTCCCCTCTCTAAACTCTGGTTTTATGAAGAGAAAGGTTACATGGTTTATATTTCAGGAGTTGAAGTCCTGAGAAAATAAACCTCGGTCCAAGTACTTGTCCAGCATGCAACAGATATTCCATAAAATGTATGGGCTGATTTCACGCATATGGCTGCTCATTTTACAAGGGGATGATTAAGATGGTCATGGTTATGTTGGCTTTTAGTCCACAAATGCCTCAGCTGTTCTGGATTCATTTAAAATCGTAATGTACCTCTGTGTGCAGAAAGCGAGCAGCCAGCACTCCTCTGCTCTCGCCGTCCTGCAAATCCAGCCCTTTGCTTTTGACGGTGTTTCCAACACGGTTCATTAGTCGCTATTGACTTACGCGGTCCATCTCTTCCTTCTCGCAGCCTGCCATCTCCCTCGGCTCTGGCACCAGAGAGACCCATGGAGTGGGCAGGGCTGCCTTTGGGAAGAGATGAATTTTTATTGCAGTTTGCTGGCTTCCACCCCCCTTCCTGCTGCCCTTCTTGCTCTTTTATGTCTCCCGACTGGCATTTCGCAGCCTGCCTCCCGAGGGATGCCAGCCTGCCCTGCCCCGGCCCTCCAGCCAGAACGCACCGAGCTGCTCTGCTGGCACTTTCGGAAGAGTAATTTGTTGAGAAGAAATGTTACCAGTGGGAGTGCAGTTCAAAAGTGCTTTTTCCTCCCCCCAAGACTAAAATTTCAGTATTTGCACCCCAACCCAAAAGAGAAATGCGCCTGGCACCCATGGGGAGGACCAGCTGAGTGGGGGACCCAGGGGGACCACCCCTGGGAATGGAGAAGGCTTTTGCCTTCGTTGCCTTTGGTCTGGGTGGTGCAGCATCATGCGGTGTTAGTCCTGACGTACCCCATCCCCTCCCCAGGAGAGTAATTAAAATGTCAGGCTGTGACTCAAGAAACATAACCACCTTTTCCCATTTTAATCTGATTTGGTCATCTCAGGCTTTTCACGCACGCTCTATTTGATACTTCCTGCTTCAGAGGGTTTTCTTGCTGCAGCTGCGCGGCATCCCTTCCCCTCACCCTCCTCCACATCTTTTCCTGCACTTAGTTTATCTCTTCACTGTAAAGAGGAAAGGCATTTATTGCTTCATTCACATTAAGTGATTATCATGTAACAGAAATAAACTGCTTGTTCCGATATAATCATAGATCGCTTTACAGAACACAGGCTTCAAACAGCAGAGGTAGAAATCTGCAATGTTTTCCTCTGAAGCAATCTTTGTTTCTTTAAAAAAAACACAACAAAACAAACCCTAAAACCCATAAGTCAGTGTCTTCCCGCAACTGCAGCTGATTTCCTGTGTAAACTAAAACCATGTGATATTCCATAAATGCTTCCAGCTCTAAATTACAGGAAATGAAAACCATCATGGAAAAGGAAAGCTTTGGACTAAATTCCCAGATCAGATATCATTATAACTCCGTTTCAGTCTGATTACAATTTGGATGCTTTCTAGCGTACCTGTTAGTAATTAAAGGAGCTGATAACAGCTGATAGAGTGCAATGTCACCCAGGGCCCCGCTGCAGGACACAGACACCTTCCACACCCAGGGCAGTGCCTCAGAGGTGCCACAGCCAAAATCGTGAGCTGAGGTTGATCAAGGGAAGTATTTTTATGTAGCCCTTGTGAAGGTCAGGCTCTGAACTTTCAACTGTATTAAATTGCGTGTGCCATACGCAGTCACAGGCTGCAATTAGCTGGCCACACACCCTCATCTGCGCATGTACGTGCTGTTTTACCATCAAGGGCTTAA
Organism: Dromas ardeola; assembly: GCA_013398915.1. Classification (NCBI taxonomy): domain Eukaryota; kingdom Metazoa; phylum Chordata; class Aves; order Charadriiformes; family Dromadidae; genus Dromas; species Dromas ardeola. Next base: position 85,117 of record VYZM01020848.1, read on the forward strand.
TGGCTGTGCAGCTCTTCATTGCTCAGTAACATGTTTTTTGCAATAAGAAAGAGAGAGTTGTGCAAGGGAACATGAGCCAGCGCCGGTACACAGCATATACATTACTAGAACATAGGAAAAGGGAGGAACCGACCTCACCCCATCCCACCTGAATTTGGGATGTATGCTTAGTCCTTCGGCAGTGGTGCTGTCTACCTCTGCTTAGAGCCTGAGGGCTGCTCTAATCCCACGGAAAGCTGTGGGAGAGACTGAAGCCGCATTTGCATGCTACTGTGATACGCACCATGCAGTCTGAATGTACAGGAGATCTCCATGTTTTCCCCATCGGTCCCTTGACAGAGAGCACCCACAGCCCCTCGTAGCTGCCATGAATGCACCGCGTAGCAAACAGCCCTCCGCCTTTCAGGTGGATTCTCCGTAGCTCTGACTTGCTGGCAAGTCAAGTGGCCAAGCTGAGATTTATGGACACTTGTCCCGGTGTTCTCATCCCGTAAATGACTGCAGAAAGGGGATTTTCATTCCTGTGACCAGCGCATTCTCTTCATCTCTGCAGAGTATCTGTGTCCTTCAAGGCACTAAATCAGCCTGGCACTGCTAAGAAATAGGGACTTCAATTAAATAAATTAATTGCAATGCTCTTATGCAATTTGTTAATTGATACGCTAGGAGTTTTTTTATTTTTTTCAGCCAAGGTCATGCAAATTTTCCTTTTGAACTGATGCAGTGAATAGTTATCAGACTGAAAAAAAAGTTGAGGCAAAGTACTCGTTTTAAGGACAGTTCTTGGGTGCACCATCATTCCTTTCTTATTTCAAATGCCACAGGAACAAAGCATCACTCTTGCTACGGAAGGGAGTCTTGCTGGGTGTCAGACCGATGCCTGTACACCACAGTCACCCTTTCAGACGTTCTTCACACATAAAACATTTGGGGCAGCCCCTGGCACCTCTGGATGTTAAATTCTAGGCTGTCCTGTTCCTGGTATTATGAAAGCATTTCTATAAACAAGAGTATCTCAGCCATCAATATATCATGCACATTTAGGCCTGCATTGATTTCTGTCTCGTTACCAGAATGAGGCAGATGCTCCAGTGGGGCAGAGGGTCACACGTCCGCTGCCAAAGGAACCGAGACAATTTGCTCAAATGGAGGACTTCAGCCAGTACTTGTTATAAGCTGTTCTTGATGAACGTCCCAAATGAGAGGCTTCAGTGCCAGCAAAATCATTAAAGTGAACAGCTTTGCCTTGTTCCCTACCCAGCAGACATTTCTGTTAGGGTAGGTCATTAGTTATTCCTGAGGTTGTTAGGTTATCGCATTGAATCTTAATCCATCTAATTCATCCCAGCACACTCCCATTTGTTTCTAGTGCTTGCCTTTTAAAATACCATTAAATCATGTCAAAGGCCTTCTCTGCACCTGCCAAGAAAGCTGCATGCATTCTCCGATTTTCTTTGCCAGGTGAATTCTATTTAGTATATTCCTGGAGAAGACAGCTCATTGCAAATCCTATTTCTCCGTCTCGTATTTCTTCTTCCCAAGCACACTTCCTCACACGCACGGGGGGATTTTAACTTTAAGATACCCAGCTCAGCCTGGGCTCAAGTCAATCAGCGTTGTCCTGAACAGATGCTGGTGGGTTTCCATTGCCTTGAGCGCGCCTGGGTGTCCCACTTTCTCTTGCTGAGGTAAGAAGTTAGCAGGAGGCAGAAAGAGGAAACTATTTGCCTTTGATAGTGTAATGCGAAAATAAAGAAACCCCAACAAAACCTGCCCTTCTTGTGCATAAAACCCTTTGGTTAAAAATTCTTAGCAGGATACTAAAAATAGAGAAACTCCACTGAGATCAGTGCACAGCTTTAAACCAAACATATAAATTAGTAAAGAAATGGCATTCTCAGTCCTAGACAGCTTGTAGTGAATTAGACCAAAGCTTTTACAGAACAAAGGAAACTAAAAAAACCCTAATCTCACTTTGAAGGAAAAAATTCTCTGATCACTCCACCTGCCACTTTTCTCTGTGCCAAGAAAAACCCGAGTACACACCAAAAATACTAAAGGAGAGTTGAGTGTTGCGTTAAATTTATGTACCACTAGAGACTAGGGTTGAATGTGCTGACTGAACTTATTCTGATAACTTAGATGGGAAAAATCCATACTGCAAATCACCTTACTTAGGTTGGTTTAACAATTTTATTTACCCAAGAAAGAAAAAACCCCGGAGTTCTGATTGCTTTCTTTCTTACCCAAGAAGCAAGAAATACACATGGCCAGAGCCTGATAATTTTTTCTAGCTGCAAAATACAGCAGAAGAGGAAGGAGAGTAGTTTGTTAGACCAGGTAAAGGATTTTCCACAGAAAACAAACAGGACCTGCAGAGAGCTCGTGTTTGTGCATGTGTCATTGATTAAATGTTTACAATTGGTCCAAGATTTGAAGGCACGCAGGGAACCAGGACATCCTGGGGTTGTGCTAATGTTGCCTCAGTCATCATGGTGAACCTTGGGGAGCGCAGTGCACCTTGTGTTTCTGAGTCCATGCCATTGGGGCAGAATTCCATGCTCTTGGGCCGTACTGTGCCTGTTAACTTATGGCAAATGCTTGTTTGCAGTCTCTCACCTTATGGATGTGCTTACACCGTGGATCTTGGTCTGGGGGAGTGGGCAAGGGGCCCGGGCTGGAGGTGGATGAAGTACACCAATGCAGGGGGTAAATGGGTTGCTGCAGCTGCATTCATTGCCAGTGATTACAGGGCAAAAGTCACCTCCACCCTCAATTACAATACCTGAAGAGAGCAGACCCCTAATCTCGCATGGCCAGGCCTGCTTCCCATACTTTTTCCAGTGAGATCCATGCGTGGAGGTCTGGTCTGACCTGCAGGCGGGGATGAGGAATTAGGGAGCACCCTTGGGAGGACCTGGGGAATGTGGGGAAGAGGGAGGGAGAAGGGGCTAAAGCTAAAGCAGGGCCCTGGGGAGGCTCAGCACCAAAGTTGGGCAAACCTGCTTTAATTAAAAATTCATGACTTCACAACCTTGATGGGAAGCCAGAGTGTCTGAGGGAGACCCTTGCTGCAGTCGTGGTCTGTAGCAGCTTGTTCGATGCCTGTGCCCGCCCAGGGGTCTCTGTTGAAATTGCCAGGGAGGTTTCCAATTAGCACCAATTGAGGCAAGTTATTTTGGGGTTTTAATCGGGCAGACACGCCTCCCCTGGGAAGCAGTGTGAGACCACCCGCTCGCATTGCGTAAGCCACCAAAAAACCATTAAACTTATAGTAACCATTCTCAATCACTACCAACCCACTCCAGATTTGAACCATCCACTGCAAGGTGAAAGGTTAATGTGAGCTAATTTTTTTAATCATTGCTGTAACATTAGGAAGAAGCTCTGTTAACCTTTTGGGGACTGCTGACTTACTGCCTGGTGTTCATTTGGCTGATCCTACGGGCTACAATCATGGTAGGGTAGTTTCCCAAGAGAGCAAATAAAATCCAAGAGGTACATTTTTCTTCTGAGCGCTTGCCTGCTGTAATACTGAACCCTTCATTAAAAATGTGATAAGCCATGCAATATATTTTCCTGTATATTATAGGCTTTAATCTTTAATGTTAATGACAGAAATGTTACCATTAGCAGGACTGTATTTTGCTCCACACTTTAGACATTCTTTTCTAACCACGTTTTCCTGTCCTCTTTCAGGCAGATGGTAACTATTTCAGCTTGAATTCCTTTTTATATTAACATAAAGAGAATTTGAAAAAACAAACTAAGCTATAACTAAAATAGAAGAACTTACGGCAGCGAAATGTCACACTTTTTCCCTAGCCATGACCACCCTTTGACTTCGCTGTTACTGGGTGTGTGTGTCTTGAAACTGAAGTCAGTTTTGTAAATACCGCTGACAAAGAGGAATCAATCCACCTCAATCCCCAAGTCATGCTGACTTGACTTGTGCACAAATGTTAGAGGACAAATTATTGGCTGATCAATAGGAAAATTTGTGTGTTTACCAAGCATGTAAAAGCCATATTGGAGAGTAGGGCTTGGTCCAGCGACTAATAAGAAGGCTGGTAAAGAAGCAATTCCTGAAGTCTAATCCCAGCTACATGTTTCTCTGTGTCCTTTACACAAGTTTTTGCAGCTTCCTTTGTAGCTTTGACCTTTGTAGCTGTTAAATGCAGATAATATCACTGATACCTGTATGTCACACCAGTTTTGCAAGGAGTCATTCACTGTGTTGTATCTACTTACAAGGTTAGCATCACATTTCAAATACAGTTGCAGCCAACACCCGAAAAGTGCTATGGGATTAACCACACTCCTCAAGGTAGGAAAGCAGTCATGAAGAAATACGTCAAACCTGAGGTGGGGACCAGGGGGTGGGTGCACAAGGAACGTCTCTCTTATTTATGTGCAGGGTGCCAAGCATAACAGGATCCAGTCTACTGCGTGCCATTGCTGTGCTGACATGGGAGGAATAAGGAAAATTTCAGTCCTCACCCTGATCCAGAAAGGGTTTCCTTTAAAAATCATCTTTCAAGCACGAGGCTTGGGGGTGCGCGATACCCTCCCACCACTGCCCAGCCCCTTCCAGCAGGCAGTTCCTCGGTCCTCGGGGGTGGCCGAGGGGTACTTGGGGCACCAAGGTGTGTGCTGGGCAGGAGGCACCCTTGGACTTGAAAGGCCAGTCTGGGAGACGGCCGGGGACCAGTGTTCTGCATGACAGGCAGTGGTCGGTCTTCACAGCTCCTGAACTTCCTGCAGGTATCAGAGCAGGGACAGATTTTAAGGAAGATGGACATTTGGGTACTATGGCCTCCAATGATTTCCGTTCCGTCATTAAGGCTAAGGAAGGGGATGGGGCACCATGTGATGACAGACATTAGTGACACTATTGCAGACAAGGACAAGTGATAACAGAGCAGAGGGGAAAAGGTCTGCTCCTGCAGTGGCCCCGCTTTCCTCTTCTTCTCTGGACCCTGGACTTGTGGCCTGAGACATCTATCTCCTCATGACACTGATCCGCAGGAGGAGGGCAAGTACAGTTCCTCCTGCTTTGAATCATAGTTTAATCCTGTTAGCATGGGCTGTATATATTATCCTTGAAAATAATGACATCTTAGCGCTAAAAACTTTCTGCCAGCACCACAGCTCCCTGGAGCAACACTCCTCCATGCCAGGGCTGTAACGTGAGCTGGAGCCACGGCGCAGCGGGGCTGTGTGGGGAGCCCACAGCTGTGTGCCACTCAGCATGAAGCTGTAGGCATGAGGAAACCTGAGGTTTGTGAGCAGCTCTTGCCTGGTCAACATGTGCCTGGTGAGACATGGGCTCTCCCCGGCAGGGCGCAGGTCGGCTGGTGACTGGTGAGCTGCTGGCAGCGTGCCTTTCTCCTTCTGATGGTGGGTTTGGGTGACAGGGACAGGACAAAGCCTTTCTAGGGCCAATAGCAGAGGCAAAACTTGGTGAAACTCTTCAATGCAGGCAGGCACGGGGTCACCTCTGCTTGAGGAAAGCCCAGGTGCTCTCCAGCCCCTTGGCCAGCAGCAGAAGCAGGACCAGGACTTCCCTTCCCAGCTGGGGGGAAATCCAGCTAAATGGAGATGCTGCCAACAAGCACACCAGTCCTCATGGTCACAAGGCACTCACCCCTGCTGAGCTACATAAACCTGAGCCCAGTGCTTCTCCCCCCACCAAAACAGGGAAAGAGCTCTGGCTCGTGCCAGCATCATCACCTGAGCTGCTGCTGGTTATTTTGCAGAGTCAGGGGCCTGAAGGCTAATGCAGCCATCTGATGGGAGCAAGAACCACCAAGGATAACAGTCCTCCTTACCCTGAATTAACAGAAAAGTGCATCTTTCACAAGCTGGAGTAATCCAAAACTAATGGAGGATGTCCAGCTCTTTCACAATACATTAAGCCTTCAGAAATGTTTCACCTTAATGCTACTAACAACACTTTACTGAGTTGGATCACAGCACTCACATTTGACTAGTTTTTATGTTTTAAGTGTGAGCTCTGCTTTTGATGTCTCTACTCATAGATGTGCATGTGTGCTTAGCTATAGCAGCGTAGCCATTATACGCCTACATGACCTTGGAGGGAATGCAAAATTAGGCAGACATGGATTATTAGGAGTCTTATTTTGAGAAGCTGTTCGCACGTGTCCAGACATACTCTACTTAATATATGTAATGAATTCTGGGGGAATAGGTAGACAGGTGTATTTATTTATCGCTACTTATGATTAGACACTGTAAACCAGGATGTGTCTTCCCTACTTACCAGACTTTGACCCTAGGAATATAGTAGTTCAGATAAAAAATCAGCTTCTCAGAGTATCAGGTTACACTGAGAAATTTGTTCGGGTATTTTGAATTTTTTTTTTTTTTAAAGTTATTAATTCGAAAGCAATCGCAGCCACTTGCTCTGCCTTGGCCTTACAGGGAGAGCACCTGAGCCACGAGGGCAGCAGGGAAGAGGCATCTGCCTCTGTTGGGGATTTTTATGGTTTTCGGCATTTTTTTTTTAAGGCAGGGACCATTACTGCTCTACTGAATTTAATGCTGGCAGTGAGTGCAAATGAGATCTGAATATCAAATCAAACCTTTCCTGAATTAGGCTCAGCTGAGATGGGACAGGTGCTGTGCAACAGGGGACTTCAGAGGCTTTCTGAAAATATAAGCCCCTACAACCCACCAGGCTTCTGCATAGTTAGATGATTTTTTCCCCATTTTTTTTCTATACTAGATTTGGTCCTGAATGCCACACATTTTAGGCACTGATGGGCCTTTTCTGCCTCTTATCTGTAACTTTTACTATTAATCTTAAACCCACAAAGCTAATATTTGAAGATCAGCAGCCTCACATCCACAGTCCTTTTCTGAGGAAAAGCCTGAACTTTTCAAAATTCCATTTAAAATTCCAGTGGTAGCAGTGCGTACGGACTGTAACTACCGAGGGTCCTGCACTACTGGGACAGCCCCAAGTAGCCATTCAATGGAAGGATGCTCTCATTAAAGCCTTCATGTGCCTGACCCAATAAATCAGTATTGTTTCAATCTTCTGTTTTCATTAACAGCTCTATATTATAGGGTTGACATCATAAATCTTAGCGGCCGCTGAGGCTTGGTTGTGATTGATAGTGTCTATGTTTTTCTGTTACTTGCGCTTGCAGCTATCGTCGGTGTGATCCCTGCTACCGTGTTTGAAGGGTATTTTATATTACACCGAATATTGTAGTTAAGTGGAATATTCCTTACAGCTGTAATGCAGTAGCAGTGATCCGTATCTAGCATAGTAAACATTAAATCAGCAATGGGCTTAATTAGCACAAGGCGAGAAACTTTTCCCCTCCAAGGAGCTGGCAGGGCTCTTCCTTGGGAAGGGAGGGAAGCATACGGACCCTCCTTGCTGTCCTCAGTTCTGTTACGATTTATTTTGTTAGATAAAGTTCCTGTCTGGGGGATTTTGTCTGTATATTTCCCTGTAAATCAGTATGCACTTGAGCTCAGTAAATGATAACAATAAATATTAATTATAGGCAGTTCTGGTTTTATCACACCATATCTGTCAAAAGCCAAAACTTTACCTCATCCTTTACTATAATATTATAAAATAATTACTCAGTTTTCCAATCTTTTACCGGACGGCTGAATATAAGTAACCTCCCATTTTTGTTCCTTGGACTCTCAGCAGCTTGATCTCTGCTACTAATGTCTTCTTATATCTCCAGAGGGAATAAAGCAGAAGAAAGACGATAATGATTTAATCAAAGACAACTAACTCAAACGGTAGTTTTGCTGTGCAGACATAAACAGAGTTATGGGTTCTCTCAGGATTCCTTTTTAAGAACCATAAAAAAAATACCGCACTTAAAAAGTAAGAGTTAATACACACTTTTAAGAAGTGTTTTTCTATTTGAGGAAAGGATTGAAGTCTAATACATTATTGGTTGAATCTTAAAACATTAATGATGTTGTGAAGACAAGGTTTTTATTATACATTTTATCTTCACTTCTTCATTTATTCCTTACAGTAAAATCAAATAATCAGTAATAGCCTGGTATTTTGCTGCTGTAAAATGGATCCTATGCAACCCGTGAAAGTGGAAAATTGTTCAAGTAACGTGTGAACCTTTAGTGATCGAACCTTAACTAAGTAATGGACTATAGGAGGTACCGATCAGACGTTTTACGTTACTCCAAGGTCTGTTTCTCTCATTTTAAAGTGCTACTGGCATAAACAAGTACGGAGAAGTCTTCACACCGTTAGCATTGTTGGAGCAGTAGCATTTTCAAAATGGGTTTCCCGTAAGTCTTCTTTTCTACTTGGGAGAAAATGGTACGATCAAAGCTATCGTATGAAGGATATCAGATAACTACAAAAGAGGTATCTCCTTACTTTCCAGCAGCAAAAATATGTGCATTACTGAGACAATTTATTTCAAGACTCCTTTCTCACTTTTTAATGGTGTTAACTGGAAATTACTGGGGAACTTCCAAGTGTAAATTTGGTCTGAATTGCTGGAGGCTAAGCAAATTAAAGGTGACTTTAGAGTAAAAATAGTATAAGCAGCTTAAAGGCTTATAACTATAGATGAAAGATTATATTCTGCATGGGAGTTTTGCAGGCAACTCAGGCAAAACTGTTCAATATCACTAACCAGTTTGTCACTTTCCATCACAAAAAAATGTATATTTTAGGATGAGAAACCTCAACAAATAAAGATGGAAATTTTTCAAGCTGCTGGAATACCTAATTTTCTTTTAACCCTGTACCATTTTACAGGCACTTTTTTAGTTCTCTTTCTAAAAAATAAATAAATGCAGACTGTGCTACTTAATAGCATTAAGAGCATCAGTCTGCTCTGCTGGCTGGGTCTGGATCAAACAGTGGAGATCAAAAAGAATATAAATGTACCTGATATTCCAGCATATCCAGAAATAAACTGTATGCGATAGAAGGACTAAAAGGAAGAAGAATATATGTTGAGTATTTTTATTTCCAATGTTCCTTCACAGTTGCTGGATTAACTCACCCTTCATCCCTTCTTTACTCATTCAGATCTTGACTCTTTTATCCTCTGCTGGCAAATTGAAGGTCTGCCTTGTGGTCAGAGGTCACTGAATTAATCACTTTAAACAAGAGCTTTGCTGAGGTTTCAGAATTTCTAGTGTGACCTATTTCTCCTTTCTGTTTTCCACAGCTTTCCCAGCTTTTCCCCTGTTGTCTGTAAAGGAAAAAATCAGTGGAATAAGATCAAGAGTCAGAAAGTGCCAGGAAGTGAGCGGTGTTGTGGCCCAGCTTACAGGAAAGCGAGTGGCTGGTATTCCCAAGCCAGGAGGGCTGGTGTGGTTGCCAGCATCTCTGCGGTGCAGGATCTGGCAGCAGCAGTAGCAGGAGGTAGCAACACACAGTGCCGGGCTGGCCACCGGTGGGACTTGCAGGCTGAGTGATGCAGGCTCTGCAGAAAACCCCTGGATGACAAGTCTCCTCCTGACGTTAACATCGGCATCCACCCTCTAGTCCCAGCAGATGCAGAGAGAAGATCCCCACCCAGGTACCCGGTTCAACCAACTGGAAATGCAAGATTCTTAATCTCCCACCCAATATAGTTTTCCAATTACCATTATATGAGCATTGGAGTTGTTTAGGATTTGGTGGTTTTCTTTGTTAGATACAAGTAGTCGGCTCTGCAGGGAGCAAATCACTAAAATAAAAGAAATCCTCGGACCAAAATGTTTTGGGAGCCTGAACTGTGACCAGACAAGATGAATCACGAGGAATTCATGCCTGGTCTGCTACAGAAGTGGAGCCATGGGGACCGCACTGACAGAGCGGTACTGTTCGGAGAGCGGTCGAGTCTCTTCAGTGCAGACACTGCAGTGCAGTGTGTGTGCACAGGGATGAGCGTCAGCTAAACTATCGCCCGGCTCTTCTCTACAGCAAAAATGTGTCCCCTTTCGTGCATTGTATGTACTATCTCTATAGCTAAGCAGTAAGTCAAAGACAGAAGTCACCATCCTGCATGTCTACACCGTGTTCCTAATATGAAAGTGCTGTGTGCACCTTACCTAGAGACCAGACAAAAATGAGGGTATAGATATATATTTACTTTCACAGTGGCTTATCCCACATGGGCAAGAGTAAGTAAACTGGAAGAAAACCAGCCTTCCTTTTTTTTCCCTCGAGTTCATTTTCCAGCGGGATCCATCCCCCTTTGCAGGTCCCCAGTGCAAGTGCACAAATGGACGTGTGCTGGGGCAGGGGGGACAGAGAGGTCTTGCAAGGGACCCAGGGATGTGTGGGCAGGACTGTCCTTGGATGTCAAAATACTCCTAGTACCTCATTTATTGACTTATCCGTTGGTCCAGAGGCTTCCCCTTTTGCAGCCGTCTCCTCTCCTGTAACATGGGGGGAGGGGGCAATTTCCATGTGCATTAATATTCCAGGGGCATCACGGGAGCAGCAAATCCTTTGAAGAGTAGAGAAGCTCTTTTTAGCTGTTTCCCTTTGGAGCCGATTCCAAGGCAAATCCGCGGCTGAACAACTGTCCAGTGACTAATGCAACAATTGTACCTTGACCAGTTGCAATATTGCGCTCAGGACTTTTGTATATACTCAGTTTTCACTGAACCAAATAGGATTTAAAGAAAGCACTGTAAGATTTCGTGAAATGAGGGTTGTGTTTGGGAGCCAGGGCCCAAGCAAATTGTCCCTTGTTTTATAGTCTATTCAGATATAGGGAAGGTACTGAAAAAAAAAAATCATTTCTCACTCATACACACAGGGCAGTTGATGTCGATGGGAAGCAAAGGGCTCAGCCCTTGCCCCATCGCACCCTCTCACCCGCCGGCATTGCTCTCAGGCATTCTGCAAGCATTAACTGCCTTTATAACGGGATTACTGAATTTTCTACTCCTTCGGTCTCCAGTACACCTTGAAAGATTGCATTTAAAATGTAAAATAAAGAAAAGAACTAATTCCATTAACTCAAAATAGGTCTCTAATTGACCTCTTAATACAGTGTATTTAACATGACACCGTACCATTTTCATATGTAAAGGGGATGATCCTTAATAATTCAGTGCTTCTATTTTCATTCTATAGAATACACCTTCCAAGGGAGCGGGGAGAAAATTGTGAATTCCTGTCATTTATCACTCCGCCACAGAAATTAAACTGCAGCTGACACCGGGATGAAACAGTACATTTTACACCTGCCTTCCTGTGCTTTGCTTTTGCACTGTTGGATTCCAAAAATGTATACTTTTGATATTAATAAACATATTGGAAACATGTATGTCAACATACTTTGTCTTAATCTTTTCAGTACCAGGAGGGAGAAGGTGTGGACAATCAGCATTTCCTATCGCAGGATTCAGCTCACAATTATTCTGAGCTCAGACTTACAATTATTCTGAGGAATAAAATGTACACAGAGCAGAATTAGTTAATTTGATTCCACGTCAGGTTCGTACTCAGCGTCTCCCCCCGCCACGTCCCTCTCCCCAGCCGGCCCATCCCCTCCACCCCCGGGACGACACTTCGCATTTAATCTAAACCCTCTCAGATTAAGCGGGCGTGTAATTTACTCCCACAGCAAGGTCCAGTGCAGCTGCGGAGGTGAGGTAAAGGGGAGTTTGTTTAAACGAGCCCCCGATCCTTAACGTTAAACCCGCAGACCCGCGTGAAAGCCCCTCTTGTTCAGGCTGTCGGCAAAGCCTGTAATTTGCATTTGGGCTTGCATTCATCTGGGATCGGTGTGTGGTGGTGACTGATGTTTTATTATTGTTTGGTAGATAAGAAACATTTAAATGCAGAACAACTGAGTTGCAGGAAGGGCTTTACACCGTGATCCCAACATGCTTCTCCCGCTGCTGTGAGCGTAGGAGGCATGGTATTTTTCAACCACTTAACGTGCAAAGTCTGACATATTTTAAGATTATCAAACTGTAGCTTTAGAAATCACCTTAAACATAGAAACAAACAAACAAATCAATGGTCTTTCGACAATTTCCCCCAGCTAAACTCTTTCAATATGCTATTTTTACTTTTATTACTCCTTTCTGCCTTTGGGTGCTGGGGAGGATGGGGACACATAGCAGAGCAGGCCCTTTTCACCCAAATAGGGTATAACGGACCATGAAAGTGGGATATACATCCTCCAAAACCAAACGTCAGCTGCAGTTAAGGTGAGCTGCTCCATTTTAAGAGGCAGCAAGTTTCCTCGTGCTTCCCTGGAAACCTCAGCACCAGTGCGAGAGGGGAACCGGGAAAGGAGGTGGGTCTTCATCAAGATGGAGTGTGACAGCTCTCGGGCCACTGGTGCCGCCTTGTTCGGGAACGCTTCATTAGAGAACACACAAGGGAAAGCATCATGCTCAGCTCTTCAGTGTTTCCTCTTCTCACGGACTGTGTATTTTCCATAGCTGACAGTGTGTTTGGTACAAACCTACCTTCAGATGCGTGCCGACAGGACACGCTGGAAACTGTGCCCCCAGACCAGGGGATTTCTTAACCGTAGTCCTCCGACATCTGCTGCACACTTGTTGCATGGCTGGAACACGAACAGAGCTTTTAATTTCGCTCTTTGAATTTTGCATTCCTGTTTTTAAATGCTGTTTGTGTAATTTATGCCTTGCAAGCCCACAGAAGTTTGGTGGAAAGGAACCTCTTCTTTATTTGAACTCTCTGAAGTGCAATATTTCTCTTGGCTTAATTTTTCCCTCCTTCTAAGCTTATGTATTATCGCCTGACAAATTGGATCCATTCTTTTCCAGCAAGTTATTTGAACATGTACTTGTAGCTGCTTTTAAGAACAGTACAGCTTTCAGATAATTTCATTGTTATTTTATGTGCCAGATGTGGTTTGTTTTCCACAGCTGGAGTATTAAAAGAATGTTGCATAACATCCGCCCATTCTCTTACAAATAGAAATTAAAATCTACAGATAAATGATAAGTCCTGCAGAACCCAATACTGCCTTATTTCACTTGTCTCTTTGTGCTGAAGTCACCTCCCTGCCAAAATACAGGCTCATTGCTCATCTTCCCTCTCCCAGGGCTTCCCCAGCCATTCTGCATCTCTCCACTTCACTGACTGCATTGGGCTTAACGTGCCCATTGACCAGAATTTGAAGCACCGAAATAAAGCCTTCTTTATTCAAACCTTCAAAGCAAGTTCAGTAAGCCTTTTGATTACTCTCCATCGACTAGCGTCACCCACATCGCCAGATTTACTTTTGATATTTAGAGTTACATTGAAAGGTAAGATGTGCCCCGAAGCTTATCCACACCCTGTGCAACCTCTTTTTATTTCTTTCTTTCAGGAGTTAGAGGAAAAGCTGGTGTCTCTAAGTTGTTATAAAGTGCCCTGAATACCACCTCTGGGGGCTGTGGGATAAAGCCATGGAAGGATCCCCCCGGCTCGGCACAGAGAGACGATGCGTTGCTGGATTCTCAGTCCCTTCAAAGGAGGTTAAATGCAAACACACCCATTTAGCTCAGCGGGGATCAAACAGGCCAGCCAACATGTGCATCCAGCTGAGAGCTCTGTGAGGTCTGGGTGACACTGACTTTCTTCAAAAGACGGAAACAAACTGATTTTATGAAACCCATGAAAGCCGCCTTTGCAAATCACAACTAAAGAAATGGAGGTATCGCTTTGGCAGAAAGCTAAATTTACTCCCAAACTCCACAATAACAGCGGCTGGTCTGTCTTTGAGAACTGCTTGTCCGTGTGTATCTGTGTGTGCACTGCTTCAATTGTTCACGAGATGGCATTTGTCACTGTGTGTTCCCTTTGCAAAGCGTCCCGTCTCTCCGGGGCGGTGCACGGAGTGGCGGGGCTGCCGCGGGCCATGTTTCAGTTGAGGACAAGAGTAAACAGCCCGGCACAACATGCGAAGCCAGACCGTGCATAAATTACTGACATGCCCAATCTGCAGAAATCTACAAAGCAGCATCCTTGAAACATTCTACAGGTTCTAACATTTTAATTTAATACACGTTTTATGCATTCATGCCGTAAGTACTTTCTGGTCACTGACTCTGCAGACTTCTGGACTTAAAACCTCCAAGGGGTACTATCCTTGTTTGCCCAAACCAAGACAGGTACAAAAGGGAATACCCCACACACAGGAGAAGGGGAGTCTTCTTCAGATGCCAGGACTCAATATCTTTCTGTTTTATTTTTAATTTTATAGATAGAGTGGATCAGGAATTCACAGACCAAGTCACTAGGTCTTCAAAAGGTTTAAATGCAAGCCACTTTGGCATTAGAAAAATACGTTGAGTACATATGCAGCATTTTCTGTTTTCAAGGTGCCACAAATGTTAATTAACTAATCTTGCTTGCCTTAGCTAGAAAAGTCCCTCTGTCAGTCTTGGACTTTCCCCCAAAAACCAACAGCAAAGGCCTTTATTGTAACTGCCGGCGTGGCACTGGGCACAGATCATGCCTTGACTAACGGGATGTGATGCAATAAAAAGCTTTAGAGATAATGAAACCATCTCTTAAAAGTAGCGCATTGAGAGGAGGCAGGACTCCATTACAGGAAATTATGTATCTCCCTGCCCGTGCTCCCGGCAGGCAGGACCTTGTAGGCAGCTCTCTCTTCACCCCACCACAAACCCACCCGCCAACAGCAGTTTCGCTGCTGCTGACTGAAAAACTGTGTGTCGAATGGGCCAAAAGACATTCCGCCACTTTGGCACCCGCCCCTTGGAGGCCAGACTAGTCTGGGTCTGTAGCATGGGGGCGGAAAGCCTTGTGCGCTGCTTATTTCACTGTCCCCAATCTGTTTACGCGGGGATATAAAGACATGAAGTGTCTCACAGACAAGTGCCAGAGGTGGTCCCTGATTCCTTGGGGAATCTGCGTCATGGACAATTCATGGGTGGAGTTGCCATGAGAGTGGGTTCTCAGCAGAAAAGGAAAGATGAGTTTTAACCAAACAGCTTCAATATATTTAGGTTACAGCTCCAAGGTTCCTCGGTTTCTAAACTATATTTCCTGCAGGAATTTAGAGGTAGCCCATGGGGAAAGCAAAACAGAGGAATTAGGTCTTGAAAAGGAAAGGGAGCTGCAGCTCTCCTTGTTTATCAAAGATGTTCTTGGTGGCAACCTAATGGAAGTACAAGAAGGAGGGGGGAGCACAAGGAGGTGGGTATCACATATGAGCAAGAGAGGTTTGCCAAGGAGTTTGGAAGGCGCAGTCCGTGGCTATACAGAACGCAAAAGCGAGGCTGGGAGATGCAGAGTGAGGAAGGTGGATGACAAAGTCAGAATAGAGGAAAATTATTTAATTGGGACCAGTTTGGGTAAGACAGAATTGTCAGACTCAAGGTGAGGCAGAGAAGAAAGAGGCTGAAGAAACAGGTTGCACCAAACTGCACCACAAGGTAACGTGCCATAGGAAAGGATTCTGCCTGTGCATTTCCTTATATCTCCGTTACAATTCTATGCCAACCTGTTGTATAGGTAAATCTTAAACTCGTTGGGGCTGAGAGCTGATTTTCCTAATTATCTCTGTTGGCTCTGCATCACTATAATTGAAGGTTCTGCTCTTTTCACAGCATGAGCTCCACACCAAGTACAAGTTGTTAAAGAGGAGCCGATGTGCAAGCACATGCCAGGAGGAGGAACTGACAGCTCATGGTGCCGCTCAGCCACTGGCACAGAACCAGCGCTCAGCTGAGCAGGGAGCACGCACTGCGTTTCTCTGATTACATGATTTCTTAATACAAATATCTCGAGAAGAAAAACATTAATCTGACTTCGACAGGACATTTCTTCCCCTGATCTCAAAGCACACTGGTATCTCATGGTGGCATCTAGTCACAGTTAGAACCGGACACTGAGAAATTCAGCAAGTCTGTGCATCCAGACCTAGATCACTGCAAACTTTTCAGGAATGCTAGTTGGGAAGAGGAGGGGATCAAAACACTATTGCCCCTAGCATCTGCCAACAAAATGTGCTTCTTGGTTTTACAAGCTCTAATGTGAGAAACCACATTAACACCTGAATGCTGCCTCATTGCATTGTGCAAAGCATTTCTAAGATTTAATTTCATGCATTATTCAGATTCATATCACTAACCTGCAATCATGCTGGTCAATAAGTTCTTTGATTTTGATGTTAACTTTGTAGTATCCCACTAATTAACTCTCAAGAGAATTACAGTTAGTGCTCACTGTAGTGGAGCACTGAAGAACTGCAACTATTACAATCTTTTCAAATCAAGATCACTTGAAAAAATGAAATGTTTTTAAGGACCTGAGATAAAGCACAGGATTAAAAGAACAGACTAATGAAATTATTATAGACAGCATCTCCATTTCATTCTGACCAGTACCTTGTGATGAAACACAACACCTTGCATGTGCTGTACGACAAACATTTATTTTAAAGAGAAGTTCCACTGGGCAGGTAAGCACTACACTGAATTAAAAAGTACCTCTCTGTTTCCTATAAAACTTAAAATGAATAACCTAGGGAAAATAATTGCCTGACTGCTGAGAAATGTTACATAAAGCACGGCCATAAACGCGTGGTATACTCTGTGTACGAATTTAAATGTTCCCTAGTTACCTCTGATTACAGCTTGCCACATCAACAAAACATCTGGTCTGTTATTTTTCTTACATTGAAACCTCTTGGCCAAGCAGGAATTTTTATCTCAAAAGCAGCTGAAACCTTTGTTTACCATCTCATAGGACATGCTGTTAGACTCTCGTGCTGAAGATCTTTTTTAATAACGTGCTTGATGGGACTGAACAGTGTATGTTCACCAGCTTTCACCTTCACTATTAATAACAGCACAGTTCCTATCTGAAATGTCTTCTATAATTGTGCAATTACACACCTCATTTATCCAATTGTTAAGCCAAGAGTCTGATTAAATATTAACAACCGCTTGGTTCTCCTGGTGTCATTAGTTGGAAAGCAACCCTGTAATCTCAGGTAACACATGACGGTAATTATCCTTCACAGTCACACTTAGCTGAAAATCCAGCACCATCACAGCAGATAAGGTTGCCCAGCAGAAAACGCATTACCTCGCTCTTCCTCCTTACCTCAGCACTGCCCGAGCCGTGTACCGCGTGCATGGACTTTCCACGGTAGCAAAGCAAACAGGTAGAGAGCCCTGCGGAGGAGGGCACTGGCTGGTGTTGCTCCTCCGATCCCACGCCGCAGGATGAGAAACTGCAGCCTGGCTTCCCAAGGTGTAATGTCATTTTTTTACTTCAAGTCAAAGAAGGGCCAGTTTGGTTTTGCCCAGACATCCCTTCCCACAGAAAGCAAAGGGGAGAGCGGAGCGGCTTGGCATGCAGCTGCCAGTGCAAAGGCTGGGAACGATGGTCTTGCATCAGAGACGCAAGTGCTCTGCGAACTTCACAAATTATTAGGCAACCTTAGCTGAAATGCATAAACCAGGAGCAAGCTGCACTTCGGTCGCACCCTGCATGGGAGTATCACCAGGCTCCTTAAAATAAAATGTTGCAGAAGAGAGCACCAAAATGCTATAAACAACCCAAAGTGATGGCAAACAGCTGTTTTGTTCGGTGGCAGCCCAGGATCTCCAAGAAGCACGGTGCAATACTGCCCACAGCCCTCACCGAAGAGTTCGGGACCCCAGGGACCCTCAGCTGGGCAGCGGGAACGGCTGGGCACCCTCTGCCACCGGGAGCGGGACCACACTGGGAGGTGTGTGTGTGAATTGGAGACCCTGAGCCACCGGCACAGGGGGATGCGTGGGGGCGATCCTTGCGGAAACCAATCCAGCAGATCCCCCTTTCCCAGATGCTGTGGTGGCGTTAATAGAGGACCACCTGGAGCAGCGGGGCTTTCCCCCCGTTAACATCTTATTACGATGAAAGGAGCAGTTTATACCTCCCAGAGTTATTGCTTCCAGGCTGTCTGTAAACTCAGGTGAAACCGTGCATCTGGTTCAGGTTTTCAGCCTTTCTGTTGCAGTGGAGAGGACGGGGACCATAATGAGTGTTGGGCTGGGACGGGGGCCTTGCCACCCACCAAGCTGGGGCCACCAAGCCACTGCCACCAAGCCACTGCCTGAGGTCTGCTGTGCACAGCTCCTCATCGCCCCTCTCCAGCGGTGCAACACGGTGTTGGGCACAGCCGTGTGTGTGAGGGGAAGGGGTCAGGGTTTGCTCTGAGACCTCTCAGAGCATCAGGGTGGGCTGCTCCGGAGCAGGGGACCCCGAGGGGATTTGCAGCTGGTGGCACTAGGAAGCCCACGAGAGAGCTCTCTCATCCGTAATGCACTGCGGTTCAGCTCAGGCTCCCAGGACAGCCCTGGCAGGTGATGAATTTGAAATAAGATTTGCAGGATCAGAGTCAGAAATCAATAAACTCCATCAGCCAGGATCTAGCAGCTGCCTGAAACAACAGGTTACAGCAGCTGATGAATACTTTAAGGTGGGGGAAATGAATTAAAAATAAGACCAAAAATATGATGAGAAAGCATGCTTTCCAGCTGCTAGCCCTACAGGAGAGCAAAACCCAAGAGAAATAATTACATTCAGGTATATCCCTTAAAATACAGCTAAAGCAACCTCTTCAAGAGTGGATAATACCTTTATGTGGTGGGCAGGTTATGCTACAAGTTACCAAATAGCTCCTTGTTCAAGTTCTAGCTGCTCAGTTTTGTAATTCATAAAACTGAATTATAAATTCCTGTATTCTTTCTGAAATCCACTGTAAACAACGCACATCCAGCCCTCTGCAATAATCTTTCTGTGGTACTTGCACCAGTTACGTAAAGAAAGGCTTCAGTGAAATACTATCAATACTTGTGACTCTCAGGGATGTTTTTGGAAGCTGAGTAAATGCTGGAGCTCGCCTCACGAGCATGCAGCTTGCAGGTGGGACATGCAATAGGACATGTGCCGGCCTGGGAAGCATCAGGGAATCCCCACACAGTCTCTAGTGTACCAGCATATGGCAGAAGACTCCATCTCCATCATTTTCCTTTCCAGCCAAAGCCATAAGAAATGGGATTTAAGCCAAAAGATGTTAAATATGGACAAGAAAGGCAGCAGAACACCAACGTGTCTGGGAGGCAGGGGTGGCCCCTGAGGCACTCCTGGGGAAATTGGAGAAACCTCCATCCTCCAGGACCAGAGTGGGAGTTTCCCAGCTTCTCCAGCATGGACTGGGACACAGCGCTGGGACCTGCCGCGGCCAAGCCAGACTGGGTGGGGAAGCCCCAGACTTCACTCTCACTGGAAGCATTGCCTCAAAGCCTGCGAGAGGGACACCCATCAGTCTGAGAAGAATTAATTTGTCATGAATTTGTAACACCAGCCGGGTACTTGGGTGGCTGCAGTTCCCCCCGTGTTGCCCAGGTCACCCACAGAAGGAACCCTGCAGGCACCTGTGGACAGAAGCGTGGAGCTGCGAACTTGTGTGCTTACTTCCCACCAGGGTCACAGAGTTGGGGTGGATGGGCAAATGAAGCCTTTGTGGTCAATGGATGAAAAGCATGGGAAATATTGGCAAGGACACCTCTTTCCAGCTATGCTCGATACCTTTCGTGGGCTCCGAATGACTAGAAAGATCATCTCAGGAAAGCAAGCGCTGACGTGGCCACCGTTCCTGGAGAGGTCTCTGGCTCATTAAAATCTTTGTGCGTTACACTAAATAAACCACTTAAAATTATTTTGTTGCTATTTAAAGGGATTATAACAATTGATCATCAGAAAACATCTAATAGGCCTCTGGTGAAAAGTCAAAGAGAATATACATAAAACTAGATTTTTGTAGCACATCATTCTCTATCTCCTGTATTGTCACATGAAGTTTCACGGAAAAATAAAAACACCTGAAGGAATACATTTGTTCAGTTAAGGCTGACCTGGATACAAGGCTTTTTTTTTTTTCCCTTCTGGCCTTGCACAGACATTTTACAAACAATTGTTTTCCAGAACAGCATATCGATCTTCACCAGTTACTGATACTGAGGCTACGTGCCAGGAGCCTGCTCATCCTCCTGGTGATGCAGAGGATCCGAGACCGCGATCGCCACTCTGCAGCAAAATTGCCCATTTCCTCAGCAAGACGTGACCAGCCATTCAGAAAGCCAAAGCATGGCTGAGGAGCCTTTCAGAGGAAGCACAGACACACCACCCTGAAAGACAACTCGTGCTCCTTCTGCTGCCTTCACATCTGCAGCACCAGCTGCAGCCAGCACCAGCCCGAGCAAGGAGGCGATTCCAGCAAACGGAGACGTATGATCTCAGGGAGCCACCTGCAAAAGCCCACACAAAAGTGCTCCCCAGAAACCTTCCGGCCTCGTAAACCTCTCACGGGCCCCCGAAGGCCATAAATCCTGCACAGCCTCTCACAACTCTTTCAAAACACTTAATGTTTTCCTTCTGCTCTGTGGTTTCCCTGCCCACGGTGGGGATCTCTGCACCCACCTGATACTGAGCCTGGCCGAGTATTGCTCCATATGCCGAAACCCTCTGTGGAATTGAGCTAAATTGTCTTAGCTGATGTCCATCTAGGTAAGACATCAATGTTTCCTTATGACTTGATTTGTTCTAAATTTAAAGTGGAAAAAAAAAAAGCAGTTGAGATAAGTATTGGAGTCAGATTTTCAATTTCTAATGTCAAGCTTTAAGAAATCAGTGAAACAGATTCATGAAATCAGCTGAACTGAAGAATCTGAGTGTGGGACAAGCATGACATTTCTCTCCATAAATGTAAAAATGCTATCTAAAAACCAGTATCCCAAAGATGGAGAAAAAGCTTCTAAGGAAGATGCCTTATCGTGCCATCTCAGAGAGGGTAGCAGGAGTAAGCACTGAATACAAAACTGATTGGCAAAGCAAAGTTAACTCTTATAGAGTTAACAAACCCAGTTAGACCCTGCAAAGGAAATTAAATGGGAGTGTGAATGTAAAACTGGAAGTGCCTATATCCCACCTGAAAAAGATTTTGTTGCACAGAAACTGGGAATAGCCAATGTGTCTCTGATGCAAAACATCTATCAAACAAAAAGTATCAAAAAGTGAGCCAACAATACATCATAACGAGGGAAAACGAAGCAATCTCAACAACTGTAGCCATTTCAGTTCGTCCTCAATATTGAACTATGATTTGGAAACATTTGTGGTGTCAAAAGGTAATGAAAGACATGAAGGTCTGTATATACTCCCCAAAGTTGTCTACCCTCGACCTAATCTCACCCCATTCTTCAGTAAAATGGGCGACCTCTTGCCCCGTGAGGTGTGTTGGGTGTAAGCTGCCTGCACCTCAGTTAGGAGGTGCCATACAGAAACTACTTATTTAACCAAATACTTTTGCCGTGGGCAGAAGCTGGCCAAGGAGATGACCGTGGGCTGTGCCAAGATGGGAGCCATCAGGTAAAGATGGGTACCACCATTCTTGAAGGCTCAGCATTTCAGGTTATTTTATTTAATATTTTTTTTATTAACTAGGTAGGAGAATTGTAATGAAATCTGTGGATCTGGAAGAGTTGATTGTTATTGTAAGGGTGATGGGAATACCAGAGTATGAGACTTAGATGACTCTGTGGGTTGGAATATTAGAAATGGATTAAATTTGATAGCACCAACTCCACATCATACATCTGGAGACACCTAAGTGGAACTGTAGCATTCACACGGGGACTTGTTATTTGGCTTTGGCAGCGAATGAGGAGGGCTATTAGCTCACAAGATGATTATGAGCTACCAGGGCAATGAGGCAGTAAGGAAGGAGATCAAACTTTATGACCTAAGAAGTTTATTCCTATTGCTGTGAGCCTCACCCGTGATCACTCAGGCTTTCTTCTACCAGGCGCTGAAATGGCCCTGTTTTTCCCTACTGGCTGCAGCGCCTGTGGGAGCTGCCGTAACCCCCCCGTCCGGCAGCGGCAGAGCTCCCGGGGCTGTTTGCAGGGCGAGCCGGTCTCTCCTCCAGCTCCAGCTCAGGCCACTCGCACCTGAGAACGAGGGACAATGCGGAGAACGAGAGACAACCAAATAAACCCACAGGAACTGTCTGGGAAGCTCGGCTGAGTCTGTAGGCCATCCTCCCAGCATGGCAGTGAAAGTGATGGGCTGCTCTTCCCAACCTGCCACCATCTCCAAAATCCTGCCCGCCTTTCCCCCCAGCATCCCAGGGCTCGGGGGCGAAGGAGGGGCTCATTAACCACAGCGCTTCGGGTGCTGAACTATCGAAGTGCAGCAAACTGAACTTTACATCAATTATTTTAACATGAGGCCTGTATCAGATTTCATGAGCAAAGCGTTTCATGGGGATAAAAAGGATTCTGTTCCCAGCAATGAGTCACTTTTTTCTAATTCGGAGACTGATGGAGCCTGCAAACAGCTCCGGCGGTGGTAACGCTGGGCCTGGGAAGGCCCCGGCTCCACAGCGATGGAAAACTTGCAGTAACAGCAGTAGATTCGGTGTGTTCATACCTCTCCCTTTCCCTGGACACATGTCCCCAATGGAAAAGGGATTCCAGTACATTGGCCCACTCCATTCAACTTTGATGCTCAGCTTTACCACATGGTAAAAAAATGCCAGGATTTTAGTTTGTTCATTTCTAATATTTTTCCCCAAAGTTTCTTATACTTTGAATGATGAGAAGGGATTTTGCTGGAAAGGGCTGTTGCACGCAGGCAGGAGGGGGATACAGCTAGAAGGACAACAAAAAATACTGTTTGCCACAGCACATCTGAAACCCAAGCTGCTATTACATTTTCAAGGCTGTTTCTCCAAGTGTATTTCAATCTTTCTCTATTTGAAAACCCTGAAAATACTTCCAGACCTGCTTGTCTTCATTACTTTTCCCAGGCCGTCTATAAAACATCAGTCAATAACCAATGCTACAGGTAGGAGAACTGTGCAAGGGAGAAAAATCTTAAGCAAACAATGTATTTTTTAAGTCCGTGAAAAAGATCATTCTGTGGCCATCCATGGCCAGTCATTCTTCAATTAGTAATTTTTACTTAGCATCAAGTACTGCTATTCTTTGCAGAGACTATCTGGGATTTTTCTCAGAAGAAAATGGTAATAAGGGATTTTTTCTGCGCTGTACCTAGAGCAACCAACCCCCCCGCCCCTGCTGCAGCCGGACGAGCCCATACACTGCGCACCCCTGCGGAGTCTTTGCAGGTGGGATACAATCATGTGCGAAAGAGCAAACAGGAGGGGGGGGGAAAGCTCCCCAGAAAATTTAACCTCAGATGAGGCACCAAATACTCATTCCTTTTAATCCCTTGCAGTGACTTTGGCAGATATAAAAAAAAAAAAAAAAATACTTTTTCAGTTATCTTTATTTGCCTTCATTCTTACCAAATATCCCACTCTGGAAATAGTTTTGAATTTCTTCAGCTCCTCTCCAGCTTTTATTGCCCTGCTTCCGTACTTTCTGCAAACTGCAGAAAGGTGGGTGAATTCAGACCAATTTATTCTAACTTGTATCGTAATGGCATACAGCAATTAACTTCTCTCTCCGTAACTATGTAAGTGAGACTACTCCTCGGTTTTCCTCTGTCTCAGTTTAGGCTTCTTGACAGAACGTCATTCTTCATCCCGTAATTACTAACACTCACAGGATAATAACCTGCTGGTGAGGACATTCGCTGAAGTCCAAGCAAGGTTCTTGCAGTGGGATTTCTTGACCTGTTGTTCCGATCACTGTAATCAGCGCAAGGAACAGGATTTTTATTGTTACACACACAATTTTCTCATGAATTAATTAGAATAGATAAGATACACTGCTCCGTAATTCAAATTAATTCTCCCTTTCTATCCTACACTCTCCTGCAGTCGCCCAGCGGCTGTTGGCTCATGGGCAACCACCACAGGTCAGAAGGGGCCGGGTGCCACAGATGTCACACCACGGGTGTCAGTCCTGCGGAGGCTTGCAATGAGAACACCACTGACTGCCACAGAAATACCCAAAGTGCCTATAAAAATGAAGTCTTTGCAGGATCTGCTCGAAGCGCCCGCTGCAGCGCTCCCCTCCATAGGCAGCTCCTCCCGGAGGGTCCGCAGCCAGAGGCAGCCCCACGCTGAGACCCGGCGCCGGCTGAGCAAATGGGGCAGAGCGGATCGAGTCCCCTGCAGCTACAGCCCCCCACTATGGGGAGAAGGCGGAGGCTGGGACGGGACTGCCAGGCTCCGCGGGGGGCTCGCGTGGGAGCAGGCAAGCCCAGGCGCACGGCGACCTTGGCCCCTCCTGAACCAATCTGGCTCCTGAGACGCATCAGCCCTTTGCGGTCTATGAAAATGTTTCCAATAGGTAATATTAATATTCCACCAGTCGAAATACGGAGCAGCTTGAAGTTCTCCCACCCAGTTACAGTTCTGGCCATTAGTGCAGCAAGCTAGTAAAACCAAGTTAAAAAAGGAAGGTGGCAGCATTCACCATGCTGCTTTATTTCTCCGAAGCGTGGCATTTAGAAATAAACTAATCACTTCAATTTGACAGCCAGCAAAGCACTGTTTGCTGTGTGGTCTGAAAGCCTTGAGAAG
Organism: Dromas ardeola; assembly: GCA_013398915.1. Lineage (NCBI taxonomy): Eukaryota > Metazoa > Chordata > Aves > Charadriiformes > Dromadidae > Dromas > Dromas ardeola. Next base: position 109,638 of record VYZM01020848.1, read on the forward strand.
GATTTGGGTACATTTAAAGGTTTATTAGAATAGTGAAAGAGTTTGCCTGTACAGAGCAAGGATGCTGGAGGGCTGGGCTGAATTAATACTGATGTATATTAAATCTAACACTGATATAACGAGGGCCAGGAAACTTGAAAGGTTAAAAGGTGAATGACAAGAGACTTAAGGCTTCATTATAATGGCTCTTTTTTGCTTTCTTTTTTTTTTTTTTTAAACCAGAGTGTTCTGTCACCGTAAAATGAAGATTTAATCGCTTTGCAGACTTAGCAGCGTTTAAAGTTCTAGCATCTATTCTCCACAGCAAAGCACTACTATGGCATTACAGCAAAGAGAAGAATATTGCAAACAAATGCTGCACAGAGAACTGAGCAATGATTCGAAGTGACAAACTTCCTATCTGCCCCTTTCTCCTGCTGCAGGGAGAAGTTACCTTCTCAGTTCCCCAAAGCTAAAAGATCTACCGTTTTCTTCTGGTTTGAAAGGAGTTCTTAATTATATTGCAGTTTCATCAGAGCAGTGAGCAGCGAGTCTACTCTGCCATGAATTTTATCTGAAATAAGTTATTTACACTCAGATAGCCTGCACATGTTGGGGATTTTTTTGTTGATTATTTTCTCGAGGCTTTATTACGCCGAGTTTACTCTTTTTTTTTCATTTTTTTTTTCCCAGCCTGGTGTTTTTCAAAACCACTGCCACATTTTAGGTACTCCAAAAGGATTGTGACTGAGAACAAACCCCTGAATTTTCTAAGTGTGAATGCATCTTAACAACTTCATGAGCTAGAACGCTTTAAACCTGAGAACGCCTTCCCATGCCTCACCGCAGCCGCATCTCCTAGAACAAAACCTTATCGAGTGCTGAGTAAACAATAATGCACTTCCCCCCTCTCAAATCTAACTTGTGGATTTATCATCTTACTTTCCTTGGACACAACTGCAAAAAGGGGAATTATTTTTCACAGCTGACAGTGGGAATGCGGAGCCCAGGAGGCAGCGAGCCCCGGAGACCTGACAGTCTGCTTGAACTGTGCCTGCAAAATGTGATTCATCGGAACGCTGCGGAGAGGAGTGGGGGGAAAAAAGGATGAGCCTAATTGGTCCTGACTATAAAAGTCAGATCTTGGTTTTCTCTAGAGATGTGCATTGCAGGAAACACTGGATCCCTTTTAAAAGGGCTAATTTAATCAAGCGCTACAATAATTTAAGAATGTGACACTGTTCGGAGATTTACATATAATATTTGACAGTAAAAACTATCAAATGTTTGTCATTCAATGACACTGAATGAATCATTTGGGAGAAAGACGATGGGTATTAGCGGTAGCCAAAGGGAGCGGCCTCGCAGATGATGAAGCTTCAGAACAGACAATTTGTTGAGCGCTAATTTGAGCCCAGATCCTACCTATTATGCACAAAATGGAAACACGAGGCAAAAGCTCACTGAATAAAGGCTGCCTACCATGAAGGTGTGGGAACGACTTATTAGCAAGTGATGGGCGAAATGAGTTTGGTGTCAAAATACCCTTTTGTGCTGCTCAAGATGCTGAATGTTTCCAAATGGGAACTCCGGGCTGCCATGAGGAGCTTTTCCCAGCCGGCTGGGCGCAGCCAGCGGGTTCCCATCGTGCTTGAGGCCGGCAGGGATGGAAACCGCATCAGATTTACCCCACGTTCCTTGGCCCGCGTGTGGAGCTTTCAGACGGATCCTCTAAGGGCTTCAGGCTTCTCATTTTTTCAATCTCTCACCTTACATAAGCACTTCATTTATCAAAAAGGAAGGGGAAAAAATCCATTCCGTGTTGAAATAGACTGCCACCTGCATTGCTTCCTAATGTAAGCAAATCCCAGTGGAACGGTTTAGCACCAGACTTTCCTGCTGGACCAATAAATCACTCACAGTAATATCGTTTCAACCCTACATGTGGTGTTAACCAGCAGGAGTAGCACACTTTTTAAAAGAAATTCCAACAATTCAACAATTAATCCAATTTCCTGGAAGAACACAGGTGGCCACTGTGCATTTCAGGGTTCAGATCAGCCATAGATGTATTAGCGATACAATAATGACGCTGTTACTGCATTTTAATAAAAGAAAAATTACTGGAATACACTGTACAGTGTGACACTAACACACACGTTGAAAATGTTCCACAGACTTAATCCATTTATAGTTCTGTGTGTGATGGTGTGCGTGTGCCTGCATAAAGACACTGGAAACGCTGCTCTCGAACGACATGAGACTATTAACCTGTGCAGACATCGTGGCTGTCTCCTGGAGTGCCAGTATCCCATCCATTTATCAGCCCGGCTGCCTCATCAGGTACAAATAAAATGGTGCTCTGAGTTTAACAGGACGCAATCGACTTAGGAAGCGTGGCCGGGCTCCGCTCTGCTGTCCTCGGGAGAGTCGAAGAAGTGGATTAGGAAAGCAGCACATAAAATAGCACGAAAATAACCCAAATCTTCCCCAGAAAACTTCCCCTCCAATTAGTCACAAAAGAGAATAAAAATAAGCGAGCTTTGAAACAATCTGTACCGCTTCTCTACTTTATAGTTCTTTATAGCTATAATGCTATAGTACTTTATAGCATTAACTTGCATCATTTAGATGGCCCGAATTCTAGAGCCGGTTCCCTTTACAAAAAAGCCTTCTCGCAAACTTTGATTAGCTCCAGAGCGAAGATGGCAGACGACTTTAAATGGCATGAAGGTGGATTCATTGGCAAGAGTGTCAGGTTTGCACTTAGCAAGTAACTGGCAGATAGCAGAAAACGGCTGGACAGGATTCAAACTCCAAGGACTCTGCGCTGAAAAAGGATTTATTTGAATACCAATGTACAGCAGTCTATTTACTTCAGTTAAAATTAATAAAAGCTTTTAACTAAAAACATGAAGAAATTAAACTTCCAGTGGAAAGCAACTGCATTGCTTCAAAGGTACGGTCACGGGGATATTTATTGCCTTCCTCCCTCGCCGTGTCATTTATTGCTCCCAGCAATAGGAAGGTAGATGGATCTCCTTGATCGGATGTATGTTCAAAAGTCAGATTAAACCTGAAGCTGCACAAAATTACTTCGCACGCAGGAAATAAAACGCTTTATTTTTGTCCTAAATTAACTGTAGCAAAAAAGTAGTGTATTCATTGCATGAGAAAGGCACAGAGCCTGAAGTCCCGGGAAAAGCAGAGTAGTTGAAGGAGCGTGAGCTGCTTCGCACAGGTAGACAAGAGGCTTGGCCACGGTCTGCAACAACAAAACCAACAGGGTTTTGTGCCAAAAGAAGTTCTCACTCCTGAAGGATCACCAGCTGAAACTGTAGCTTTCTTTGGTTTTGGGGGGAACTTTTTTGTCCCAAGATTTGCGCTTCCTTTAAAAATGTCACAAAATTGCTTACGACTGTTTAAAGTATCAGCTACCCTAGTAAAACCTTGTTTACGCTCATGACTCCACCACCAGAGATGAACCAGTGGGAACGGCAACCGAAATGGTTTCCAAAAGGCCAAGCGTTGCCCTGCTCCCGGGCTGGTGCCAAGCCCTGCTCCGGGGGGAGGCCGGCCCGGCTCACCGACCTGCTCCCCTGCAACCAACGCTTCCTTGTGAAACATTCTGCCAAACAGCCTTCACAGCTGCTCGATCCCAGGCTTTTGGCTAGTAGCAAAGATACCAGACACAATGCTGACTTTGTCGAATCAAACATTTATAAATTGCGTTCAGCCAGAACAGCTCACAGAGGGTGCTGAAAAGGTAGGGTGGCTAAAAAGGGAAATGGAAAGAGAAAAAGCAAAAATAGCAAAAAGAGAAGGGAAAAGAGGGGAGAAAAGGGAGAGAGGGGAGAGAGGGACAAGAGGGAAAAGAGGGAAAAAGAAAAATCTCGGTCATGGTGTCTCTGAATTGCTGCTTCACACCATCAGATCTGCATGAGACACTTCTATGGAACTTCCCTGACTCCAGTTTACAATTCTAACTTGGTGATGGGACATTCTAGTCTTTTCCAACAGCACATAGACCCCAAATCACATATAGCAGCTTTTTTTTTCTCATAGCAGCCATCCACTTTTTTTCCTACTACTTATCAGCGTTGTATATGCAGGAAACTGAGTGAGCCATTTTCTTACTTTGGCAAAAACTGATGCAGCACTTGATTTCACTTTTATGGACTAAAGCTAAAAGATGCTTTCCATAGTAAACTGAAAGTCTCAAGTCTGGCAGCAGCTGCTCTCAGCAGCCAGCATGTGGCTCACCTAACTACGAGCGTGTAACTGAGACACCAAAAGAAGAGGACATTCACAAAGTCAGCTATACCATTTGGAAGAGCTTGTGCTCAAGGAAGCCAACGATGCTGCCGACTGACGTACCTCAACTGGGAGCAGACTCCGGAACCATGTAACCACAGGGGGCGGAAGGGAGAAGTTCAGACTAAGGCTACTGTACTGAGGCTCATCTACAGGCTAAGGCTTCCACATATACAGACCATCAAAGGTTAGTCATACTGAAACTTGACCTTATATTCAATACGTTGTGCCAACCTTCACCATCGCCACTTCCTTCGCGTATTTCTTCCCCCTTCCTCCACTGAAATATGCTATCAGTCCCCTTGAAAGTGTTTGAGTATCTACATGCCTTGGACCATGATCTGGACCGGCACAGCAGTAGAAATATTTAACAAAATTCAAGTCAAAGAGAAGGTAAGGACATTTTTTAATTGTTACTTCCCTTGACCACTCTGAATAACTCCGTATCAGAACAAACTGTTTGTATCTACTAGTAGAAAACCTATCATCTATAAATTTCATCTACAGTGGTGTAATTGCGCAGAGGAATCCACGTATGGGACAGTTTGCTTACATATCTCTCTCCAACAGAATTTTCTTTTCAGTGGTTTCATCTGTTATTCCAGATTAAATTGGAAATTTCTACAAAATAACTTCAGAATAATGTTTCCGGGCAGCAGAAATCACAATTCATCCCATCATTTCTAATGCTTACAGGGAAAAAGTCAACAAAATGTGAAAAAAATGGAAGGGAGAAAGCTTCCTTTGTACTTGATAGCACCAGACCTACCATATTTTAGAACAGTCCTGGTACTACTACATCAATAAAATTGTTAAACAAAGCACAAGTAGGGAGCTATGCTATTGTCATTTTTTAGGATGTCTTGAAAGTTTGCCAATAAGGTATTAGAAATTCACTCAAGTCTGAAAACCAAGTTATTTTTACACTCAAATTTGCGGTTTCTTCGTTGTAACTGCAGAATGGGCAGCCACATAAAGTCATACGTTGAAGTCCCAAATCTTGCACGTTGCCCCACATTGTGCATGTACATATGTAAGGCCACCAAACTATTTTCACAGACGTGTCCATCTGTATGGAGAAAGGAAGTAAACACATTTTTTTCCTGAAACTTGCAAGCTCAAGTCTTCTCCAGCATTCCTAACCAAGAAAAATTATGGCAATTTAATAAAACATGAAGAAAATCCTACAATGTGACAGATCAGCTATAAAAGCACACACTGAAATGAGAAAACCTTTAAGCCATCAGAATTTTCTTCATGAGACCAGATTTTTTCTGTGTCATACTCAGCACGCAGATTTTCATTCTTCAGAGCTATAAGGAATTTGACAAGTAAACCTAATATAGTTAATAGCATTTTAATCTTTATGCATAAGAATCACAAACTTACATTGTACAGGTTTGATAATAATAACTGACAGCTGAATTTGAAGTATACATTTTGTTCCAAAATAGATGCGCATGTAGGTGGATGTGTTGTAGAAATATAATATACTACATGGCTGAGCCTAGATAAGCTGGTGATTCTCAAACGTCAGCATCATCTGCACAAAGTTAGGGTTGAGATCTGCTCTCTTAAATACCTGTTCATCCTTCTTACAACACTTTCTCTAAAGAGCTCAGTGAACAGTAGATAAAATAAGTATCTAATGAGGTATGACAGAAACTCTGATGGAGCTAAACAGCAGAGATCTAAATTCTAATAAATAAATGAAGTAAAACATTTACTGCCAGCAACTATGTCAAGTTAGCCATAGGAAACTGTAGCTCTGCAGCTGGAGAAGGGCAATATTCTGCAAGCCAGAGAAGCGATGGAACTCCTCCAGCTTTGATTATTTATGGTGTGATGATGAAGGAACAACTTTCCATGTGAGGAACAGCTTTAAAGTCGAACAGTGAAGCTGAAACAGAGATTTAATGAAAAATCAGAGGGGAACAAAACTACAGCTACAAAAACAGTAACATTCGTTTTACCAATTTAAAAATATAATTTATGTGCAAAACCAGATGTTAACTTCTCCAGCTTCAAGGTAAACAGCAAACTGTATTCATAACAACCCTTCTGCTGAACAGCAAACACACACTATTTAATGTTGCTGTAAATAAGGCTCACTTCATACCTCCAAATGTTATCAAAATGAGCACAAATGCAAAACAAACATATTTTAAACAAAGGACACATCTGTATTTAATGCAAAGCTATTTTTGAAAATCCCAACCTTTCATAATCTACCATAATTGTAATAGCCTGAAACATAAGAATGCTTTCAGCCTCAGAAAAAAAGGCTTCTAATTTTAAACATTTACGAGGACACTGAGAAGTGGCTTAGAACCATGCTTTAAAATGTTTTCAGGCTTTAAATTGCTGAAAGCTGAGACCTCTTTACCCATTTGGCCTGGACTAGAGAAGGGGAGAGAAGCACAAAAATATGATCAAAAAGACTGTACGTGAAAATTTCCATTTTAAAAAAAAACGCAACCCACTCCCTCGTCCCAAACCTCCTTCCTCCCATGATTGAAACTCCCCCCTTTTACACGAAATGAAAGGGAGTGACTCTACTTGCCTGATAACCACCCCCAAACACAAAACATCTACATCACTGCCTCTGGTGCACCCCCACTTTTAACAAATACCATTTGAAAATATTTTTAAAGGACAACTCTGCCATCATTGGTGCTGTTCCTGAACAGGAGGGACTCAGAGCTGCATTCATTTCAGCTCATTTTAAACGATACCGAGAGAGGGGTGATTTTGCAAAAAATGTGAATTAATGTCTGTTTTAAATAATGAACGTGATCAAACCTTTGTTGCTCAACTCTTAAAATGTGTTCTTTATGCTGGGAATGAACTTCCCTTTGATATATTATAACTATGTGAAGGAGGGATTGTTCTCACATTTCTGTTTCAGAGAAAACACCAAGCTGTTTGATTTTGAAAGTTAAAGGCTTAAGTTGGGGGAAAAAAATGCTTCTAAATGCAAACATACTCTACTACATTAAATCTAGTCTCAGTTTGATAGGACTTTAAAATTAGTTATACCTTTCCAAATATGCCGTACATTCTCCTCCATATACCCAGTGAAAATAAATATGAATATATTGTAGGCATTAAAAGATGGGTGTGTCACACCCAAGAATAAATAGTATTTTTAAAGTAGTTCAACATACAAAAGTAACATACGAAAGCAAAGAAACAACCACAAATATGTATTTATAGCAACAGATAGTAGGAAGCAGTGAAAATCCACAGGGATTCTTCCACCTTACCAAGCACCTGTACAGTTCTATGAGCATCTTCCTTTTGTCTTTTATTTTTTTTTGGCTCTAATCCTATAGTTTGACTCCAAAGCAAAGCGCCATACAAGAAGAAATGACACACAAAGCTATTAGCTCATCAAAATTGCCTTTAATATTTAAAAACAAAAGACATACACAAAATATTGCAACAGCTCCTGGAATCCCACTCAGAAACCCCAACATTTTTAGATCTCTTCTCACGTTCTCATCACCACAACTTTTGCAAAACAGCGAGAGGCCACCCAGGGCATTTTAGGAATGACTTTCATCATTGCAATCCCTCTATTACAGTTTGACCGCAGGAAGGAATGAATACAGAAGTACCACAGAGACAGTACCGGTGTGTTTTTCAGTTTGCCCTCTGATGTGCTCTGACACCTGAATGGTGACATAGTGGCTTCTTACACTGTCTCCATTATTGCTCCCAAAATATTTCAGAGGTACATAAGGCTTTAAGTAACAGCAGTTTAACACCAATTTCAAACAAGATTCAATGGTTCAATGACTTTTTCATCAAAACTGAGCTCCAGAACTCCATGCCCTTACAGCCTGAACTGACTCGCCCCCTTGGAGATGTGCCGAATTGGTGACTTGCCATGCCTGCTCTGCAGCAGGGGACACGGCACAACTATTCCTGCACTACAGCCTGCTTTGCATCCTGGTAGGGCAACTGTCACTGGCTCCTGCATCGGAATCATAGAATCATAGAATCATAGGGTTGGAAGGGACCTCTGGAGATCATCTAGTCCAACCCCCCTGCCAGAGCAGGGTCCCCTTAGAGCAGGTTGCACAGGAACGCGTCCAGGCGGGTTTTGAATGTCTCCAGAGATGGAGACTCCACCACCTCTCTGGGCAGCCTCTTCCAGTGCTCTGCCACCCTCAAAGTAAAGAAGTTCCTCCTCGTGTTTAGGTGGAACTTCCTACACTCAAGTTTGTACCCATTACCTCTTGTCCTGAAGGTTAAGGTGCCACATGCAATTCCTCTAGTACAGTATATTCCTCTAGTACAGTATATCTGGCAACACAAGTGAAAAAAACTCATTACGTGTACCATAGACTCAGAAGTGCAGGAACAATTTCCCTTTAAAGCCCCAGACTGGGTCACCTGCAGAGGTACAAAAGCTATACACCAAGAGTGTGAAAGGCAGCGTGCTAACGGTGCTGGCAGCAGTAGTGCTGCTGTCACAGGAGGTGCAAGGAATATGCTAGAAGTTCACTGTGAATCATGCAGTCTATTGCAGAATGTCAAACTTCCCAGGAGTAACCAACTCAACTACTATTTTTAAAATAAACTTGTTTTTTCTTCATAAAGCAGTCAAGCTTTGAGGGTTCCATCTTCATGGGTGGCAACTAACTCGTCTTCAACCCAAAGAGTACAGGCGAAAAAAAAAAAAAATGTAGATTTTTCACTTCTGCTGTTACCAGGACAGAATATAACACTTAAAAGACCTGCCAATAACAAACCTGCAAGCAATGAACCTGGCTGAAGACACTGAAATCAAGAAAACAGGGATTAAAACTCTTTAATTACAGGTTACAAAGCTCCTGAATGCTGGTTGCATGTATGCGCATTCAAATGATTCAAAGAACTGCATGGAAATATATATTTGCCATAAAATCTGGAAGCGCAGTTGAAACGGAAATTACACTTTAGTCTGGTTTGTTATTTCATTCAAGATTGAGATTACTTCATATAAACTGATTTATTTCTGTGTGTATAGTATAATTTGAGAATCTTTTTCTTGATGTTAACCATTCATATTGAGTATTTGCTGCTGCTAAGTTCCTTAAGCATGAATTTTAAGTACAGTGTTTCATAATTGGCTTGCATGTACCCATCTGGAAGGATACTGGATAAATACATTTTCTATTTAAAAAAATAAAGGTTAGCATAACTTAAAAAACCCCAACAAACCCACCAAGCAAACCTCTGAAGTGATACATCTCTTGAGTTAGTTTAGCAACACAGCAAAAGACCATGAACGTTTTGGTAAGGTAGTTGATGTTTTTCGTATCATTGTAGAATAGAGCTTCAATATTCACCATTATTTGAAAGTTCAATAATTCCTTGTTTTGATAACAAACTAAAAATTCTCCATAAAGTGGAAGGGTCTTCACAGTTATGATGACTCTGCCAATGATTACAAAGATCCTCTTTTCTTTCAAATAACTGTTTGCATAAAATGCAGTTAAAGCCCACTTTTGACCGAATTTCTGGTTTTTTGTTTGGTGTACCAAAACCTACATTTTGCATCTTGGCTGCTTCACCGCTTCCTGACCGAGTCAGTTCGACGTTATTTTGATGGTGAAAGTGTATCTGTCTCTTCAGTTTTGGAAAAGTATAAAACTCTTCCTCATGGGCACTGCATTTTGCTAAATGTCTTCTCTCATTGTGCTGTTTCCAGAAGTGGGTTGTGTTTTTGATCAGTTCCCCCTTAGCTCCTCTGTTTCCTTGCAAAGCTCCTTCCTTTACTCTTCCCTGGATCTCTTCTCCATGAGAGCACAGTAAGTGAAACTTCATTTCACCAAAAGACTGTGCAATAAACTGGCATCGACCACATTTGATCTGTAATTTCACTTCTCCTGGGTTATGGAATAGGTCCTCAAGATTGCACTTATTTCCCCTGTTAAAAAAAGGACATAGGAACTATTTCAGTATTAGCCATGCACAGAATAGAGATGGCAATTTCTGTCCTTATAAGTTCCAAGAAGAAATGACATTCATGAAACATTCTTTTAATTAAGAACAGGCACTGTTGCTACAGTATCTAATTTATTTGGAACAGAAAAATAAAGAGAAATAAAATAATAATCAGGCTGATTAGAAAACAACTAAAAACAAATGTTATTGGACCCTGTTGAGTTTAAGAATTGCCTCCAAAATTAGCCTTGGTAGAAATAATCTTTTAACAACACTAACCTTTTAATAAAAGGTTAATAACGTTTTTTTACGTTCCTGATTTAGTGAGGTCAATCCAAATACTTCTAGCTCCGTGCTAAAAAAGTGAAAATGAGTATTACATGTATCATACTACTAAGAGAAACTAACTTGTTTACACTGAATGATCTAAGGTCAATTTAAGGCAAAACCACATGTCCCACCTCCCACTCCAAGACGGAAACAATGAAACTTCAAAGTTTCTTTTTTTTTTTTCCCCTAAAGGTTTGTAAGACAGCTTTAAACAGTTTAAATACCTAATTTACAATTGGGCAGCCCCTCTCATTGATTTAGGACAGCTCTGCAGTATAAAGGAAACAGCTACAAGCGGAGCTAGCAAGTCCCCGGTTTAAGTTAAGCCAATCAAAAGAAGCCCTCCGCAGAAACCTCACGATGTCTACAAAAAGGACCACATAATACTGTGCATTTATACACATTAGACCTATCACCAACAAAACAGATAAACTAAATGATTCATTGTAAGAAGGGTAGTAAGGCTGAAAGAAAAGCACCAGTGTTTCTCAGGTTCAATAGCTTAAAAATTTCTGATGCCCCAGAGAGTGGAGCTATGCAAAGCAAAACGTGTAAAACTGAACCGTAGCATCGTACTGAGGCATCAGGTTAAAGCCCTGAGCTTATTAAAGCGTACCTAAATGTAAGTAAATGCACAGTGGAACAAACGAAAAAAGCAACATTTATACCGTGTCAAGAAATGTCACCTCAAAATTATAATGCAGAAAAAAAAGAATGTTCTATCCGTCTTAATATGGTAAACGTTAACTTTTCTACTTGTCTAAGTGATCGCAAGAGCGGCAGTAATCAACGCACCAGACAGATTAGCTCACAGCACTCCAGAGAAGGAAATGGGATAATGATATTTAATAGGGTAAACAAACTACAAGCTAATACTGAAATATGAATTGCTTTGCACTTATTGCAGTTGGTTCACTTATCTTCTGGGGAGAACCCAAAATGGGTAGAACACAGAAGACAGCGCAGATTAACAGAAAAAGCCTTAGCTGTGAGAAATCAACTGATCAAAATAGCTCTGCTGGCAGTATACTGGGTATTACTAGAATACATGCAAAATTACTTTGGATATTCAAGTGTCAGTAATAATTTATATTCCACAAATCGGCTAAAATATACCAGATGGTCTAAACGGATTGACTAGATTCCTTAACAAAATATTTAAACCACTAGGAATCTCACTTCGGGGGGAAAAAAGATGAGGAAAAAGCAGTAATTTTCATAATGGTGATGTTTATGAACTTCCACTGACAACCTGAAATCCTGTTTTCATTAGCATTTAATTACTGAAAACACTCACCTCTCCGTTGCTTCTTCTGCTTCTTTTATATTTGTGTCCCTCTTCTTTAAAGCATCTTGCAGCTGTTGCTCGTTAGTAGAGGGCTCTGTGCTGATAACAACCCTGTGCACTTCTCTTAGGTGACCAAAATACACTTTTGCATGGCCAAAAACTTTAGCACAGAATTCACAACACACAAGTTTTTTGGGTTTGCCTTCGTTGTGATGAAGTTTCATATGCGTGCTCAGGCTTCCAGAGTGAATATACGCTTTCCGGCAAATTCGACAGCTGTAAGGCCGTTTGTTTGTGTGTGTGTTCATATGGTCCTGAAGATGGTGTTTAAACTGGAAGATATGGTTACAAACATGACATTTATGCGATGGCTTAGGTAGGGTTGAGCATGCATTTCTACTTAAATCACTTGATCTAGCTGATGTAGCATCACTATGCTTGTAACGTAAATATTTGTTGTGAAGTGAACTATTTAAAAAAATATCTTGGTCTAAATGGTCAGGAGATGGTGTCTCTACTATTGGTGCAGAAGTCAGTGGTGCAAAAGCCTGCACAACCACCACTGGTTTTGGTCTAATGTTACGGTATTTTTTCACTGCTTCTGCTCTTTTGTCTTCAGGTGGCTGAAGATCAACTTTCATCCTCTCTCTCCCTTCTCTAAACTTACTAATGATGCATTTCCTTCGCTTGGTCTGAAAAGCCAATAAATCATCTGTGGCTCTTCTTTTCCTGCCTCTTCTTTTAGAAGCTGCACTGTTCAATTTTTTAAGACTGTCGACATCCACTTTATTGGATGGAGAAAGGGTATTTTCTTGAATGGTTTGTTTGGGGACTTGCGTAAATGATACAGCTGGTCGTTTATCAGATGCTTTAGAAGGAACATGAAAGGGTTTTGCCAAAGCTGGTATCTTTTCACATTCAGATCTTGGTGAAGGACCAGATACATCTGTAATATTAGTATTCTGCTTAGATTTACACAACACTGAATTTTTCATCCTTGAGTAAGGCAAAATAGGAAGTTTTCCTTTTGGTGCTGATGGAGTCATCTGTATTAGACTGCCAAAAACTGCCGGTGACAGGACAGCAACAGAATTTGCAGAATTTGTCGGTTTTTCCTTTAGTTTCTCAGATGTTATGAATGACTCTCTTGTGGTTTCAGATGCTGTCTTCACAGACCGTAGACTTAGTTTCATGGGATTAATTGTACTTGCTGTCTTGGATAACGCGTCTTTAACTACAGATGGTCCAGTGACATTACCGTTAGCAGTTTCAGTTTTGTTCACTAAAGGAGATCCAGATTCCACGGAATTACTTTTACTTACTAATGTGGCAACCGTAATTTCAGCTGAGTCACGGTCTGTTAACATCACTTGCTCAGCTGAATCTGAATTAGAATGAGTTTCAGAACAGTCTTCAGTTAAAGTAGTCATGGGGGAAGTCTGTGATGAGATCGACGCTTTGGTAGGAATCTCATTATGTGCACCCAAAACAGAGATTTGTGCTGGTTTTTTGTCATTCAGCAATTTATTTCTTATAGATTGGTACCTAGGGATAGGCAGCTTTAGGTTTTCAGAAGGGGCCACATTTGGCTGCTGGACTTGCTGTGTTAGGGCAGGGGCAACATACGGCAAGGCCAACAGAGAAAAAGTCCCCTCATGACCAGCCACCTGCATGACAGCATAGTTTTGAGTTGGTACCACCAGCGGTTTAGAACCTGCAGCTGAAATGGATGCATTTTGCTCAGGCAAAGATGACTGAAGACAAGAAACCACTCCAGATGTTAAAATTTTTGGTACCATTTTTGGCGCAATGGTCCTAAACTGACTTTTCTTCTGAAAACTTCGTATTATATCCGAAGGGGATTTGTGTTTATCTGTAATAATAACATAACAAAGATGTAATAGAATATATAGCACTTCTTTTTAAAAAATTACTGTATTGAAAATAAAAATGCATACAAAGGATACTATTACACAAAAACTTATTAAAAATATTTAGGTATGTGAATGACCACTAAATTAAGTTTAGAATTGCAGAAGTTTAATGGAAAAAACAAAAATACTCCCTGAAGCAATGTGCTTGAATATAAATGCAAACCCCCTCTCTTTTAATCTCATCTTAAATGGATGCTTCATTCTAGGTTAGAAAAGACATGGCATTTAAGAACAAATACACTTATAAGCCCTTTCTGTCCTGAAAACGCTGCACTAGCATGCCAGCAATATTCAGCCAGGGGCAGCATTTAAACTCCATGATGCAGAACTTTTCTGAGCACCTGCTCTGATCATACCTCTCAACCACGTCGTGCTGTCTTTCAGAGTTTCTGTAACATTTAGAATTTGGAGGGTGTATCAGATACAGACCGAAGCTTACCTGATGAAGTCTTTTAAAAAATTCCTTCTATAAAACATGCAAATAATGTGTAATAAAATCAAAGAGGACTTGAGAGAAGATGTACCATTGTTAAATACCTAATCACACATAGTGCTTATGTGCCTTTAATGCACAATAGAACTACCGTAGTAAGTTATTAAAATATTTTCTTGAAAGATGCAATTTATCAAGGTTATATTACAGTTCCTTCCCATTTCTACTTGTGTTGGTAAACGTCACAAACATTTTTAGTAAAGAAGAATGTGAGGATAATTAAGTAAAACAAATAAAAGGAAAAAGGTAAAATGTGTAAGAGAAAGTCTGCATTGAGCAGCAGAGATACATGTTGACCTTTCAGACACTCCATAAAAAGGATTTGATATATAGTTAATTGTACCACTACCATTTCATGTAACAGCCCCATTATCCACTCTCAAATTCAACTACTGATGCTTCCAGTTCTCAAAAACTGGGATAGGTTTTCTGAAGAAAAAAATAGTAATTCCAATAATCTCAGTCACTGAAAATTCAACTACAAAGATCCCAAGAAAGGCAGTTTGTGAAGGCAACAGTGTAAGAAAAATTCGTTTTGAAAGAGGAATCACATTTGAATACAATATGTAAAAATAAATGCTGGGACCTTGAAATACTGCAATAAGGTAATTCCATAGGGAAGTTTCCATTCCTTGTCATTTTAAGGCCTTGCATTACAAATGCATTTACACATGGTTATGGACTTAAAGAGGTAACTGTGAATTACTACCAACACTGGAAACTCTAGTAAGTTTATCTTAATCCTGGATGTTCTTTTCAGATGTTACACACTTTGCAATGTGCACTGCAAGTGACAGAGCTATCACATTTCATGGCCAGAACTCCTGAACAGATTTATGTACGTACTCATGGTATGCACATGTGCAGTAAATCTACTGCCTTCAGGACATGCTACATCCACTGAGCAACCACATATAAACTGTACAGTTCATACACAGGAGGTCTGATGCTTCTCAAAACTCTCTGACCTACAGCAGGTTCATAGAGGTACTATGCAGGGCATAAAACTTTAATCCTTTTATTGCCATTTACAGCACCAAACCCCAAGTCTATTATGTACCTTCTTGATTGCCCAGTTAAGTGAAACCACTGGGCACCACCATAACTTACTTTCTGCTCAATGTTTGTAGAGATGTCCAGAATTTCTAGATATTCTGGGCAGAGTGGACTTAGCATACATATGGAAATCCTGCCCTAAAATAAAGAGAGATCCCTATAGATAGGGGTAAGTCCAGGCCCTACAAAGTTTGTCTAACCTGGAAAAAGCAGAAACATGGTAACTTTAAAATTCTGTTTCCCTACAGCCCCTCTTATTCTCCAAAAGCTAGAAGCATGTACTATTTCTCACTAAGAACTTCCATTTTTGCCAATCTACAATCACTACATATATAGAAACCTTTATGTTCTCAATTGCTAAGACTGCTAATAACAGTCAGATTATTTTTTCTTTCCTGCACGGTATCTTCTTGTTGCTGCTTTTGAGGAAACACTTTTCAGAGCTTCTGAGAAGTACAATAAAATGATGTAAAATATTGTAATCATTAACCAAACCAGCCCTGAATTTCAATGCTAGTTACAGGTCAAAGTGTACAGTTTAAATACAGTAGATGACAGAAGAAGTGTAGTTTTCTTTTAGGGGCCAGAGTCTGCTCTTATTTTCCAGATTATGCTTGCCATATAATGACATTAAAGACTTTTTCCAAATCAGCAGTTATTCAGCTTGCCACAATATTCAACACGAAGCAATTTCCATTCTCTCTTCATGTTTGGCTTGCACCTCTCCCTTTTTATTTCAGAATCTCATTCATTGATTTATACAAAATTTTTAGGAAAGCCAGCACTTCAGCAGACTGCTACCTGTGCTACTTTACACTCCAATTTATAGGGCACCGCTCTCCAACCAACAGTAAAAATTGGTATGAGGTCAGGCAAAGATGGAATGTTTGCTGTGGACATGCCATGTCTACAAAAATGCAGAAATGGTTGCCAAAGCACCACAAAAGAAAGGTAAATTTGAGGTTATGAGGAAATATTTGTAGAAATAATACATGACACTAGCTTTAAAAATAAGCATATGCTTGTCAAACACATTGACCTGACTACTGCAAAATTAGGCAGTAAAATCACTTTTCTTTAAAGAAAGCCTCTCCACATATTTTCTCAGCATTCCACAAGAAAGTATCATTCTGAAAACCAAGACCTTCATGAATATTAACCACAAAATGCTCCTTAAAACAAAGTCCATTTAGATCAACATTCTTCTTATGCAGTTAACACAATACTAAACATTGATGTAACTGTTTGAAAAGGGATTTTTATACTAGCAAAATTTTATCATAAATATATCTTCCAGTCAAGCTATGTTAGGTATCAGCCTTTAGTACAACTTCCCCCCCCCCAAGTTTACGTTAGACAGTTCAGTGTAGAAATATTCATTGCAGTGCCTCTGGTAAGCAAAGGAAACTCAACTCAGTATTTCCCTCTCATCCAACACAGCTGCTGTAGTTAAGCAGCTTAGCCAGCGTCTAAATATAGAGATGGGCTAGGTGCAGACTAGCTGTTTGACGATCCTCCAGACCCGGTTAAGACTGTGCTTGCGGACTGGGAAAGCTAACTGGAAGAACTGGTGGAAGACTGTTTAGCATCTTGGATCAGGAAAAGCAACCACAGACTGGAGGTCCTACTGACCCCACCCAGAGTGTGCAAGTACCATCCATGACCAAAACTATTTTTTCCATTTATACTTGGTGAAAAGGTTCAACAATTTCCTTTGTACACAGAGATCACCACAGTTATTCATGTCTTTGCCACCCTGACACTGAAGGACATGAATATGCTCTGGCTGTCTGGCTACCAGAAGGCCACTTGGAAACTTAATATGCATCTTTCAGGGACATTCCTCTTCTATTCCACGCCTTCTTCCAAATTATTTCTGTTTCTGATTCAAAGGACTCCTTTTGACTTGTCACTCGTGACCTGAGGAAAAGCCTTCATGCCTCTGCAAACCCATGACGTCTCGCATCTAAGAAGGGGAATTTTCAGTTAAGGTAGGATTAGCAATGGCATTTTTGAGGATGGCCCTTCGTTTTAGACAACATTCTTTCTACAAGTCAGCCTACGGGTCCTTCACTGGAAGACAACAATTTTTATACTTTCTCTAAAATTTTCATTAAGAATAAAGGAAATGAATGAAAACATTAGAATTAGTATCTGAATGACGTGAAGCTCATTTTTAACTGCTGTGTTCTCAGTCTTTCAAATAGGCATGCAGTTGGAGCAACAGGTAGACACTTTTAAATAATTAAGCACAAGGTTAAATCAAATGCAATTCAATCCATTTACTTTAAAAGTCTCTGTTAAAAGATTAATGGCTACCACGCTAGTACTTGCAAGTATCAAATCACTCAGAAACTTGCAGGATGTCATAAGCTTTCACTCCTTCTAAATAACCTTAAAATTGTATAGGACCGGACAGTGAAACACCAATAAAAAAAATCAATGATGCATCAAAGTCTCTGATACAGCCATGCTGGGAAAAGTCCTCTGGAGCAATGAAAGTCCTCCACGGGTCTGCTGTTCATTCATGGTTCCCCTTCCTTCTTAAATCATTCAAGTCTGGTCTACTCCAGCCTGTTCTGCCTTGTTTTTGTACCTCCTCCAGTTTGTTCTCTATGTAAAGCACGTAACACTGCTGAACTCACATGCTGTAGAAAGCATCAGAAGAAATTTCATTTTCCCCGCTAATCTGGTCTATTTTGAACATTAAAATAAACCACCAAAATGCGAGAAACCACTGTGTGTTAGCTTTTAAAACAATCCTTGCAGGACCACCTCACTTGTGCAGGTATGTATTTAATTTGTGTATGATTGGACAAGTGATAGAACATAATACAAAAAAAGGATCATCTTGGTTGGAAGGGAAAAGCAGAATACAGATGAAAAAGATTAATGAAATATTTTATTAACTGCACGTTTACATTGCTGAGTCTTTTGCTGACTTTGAAAAGAAGAATATGTGTTCTTTGGGAAAGAAAAAAATGCACAACATCCTAACAGACAATACTAGATTTATTTCTGTCAATGATAGTTAACGATTCATTTTACCAAATCTCCATACACACTAAATACCTGTGGATACTGTCTTTCCAGCACAAGTTTCTTGTTTTTGCTGACCCAGCATACTTTGTTGGACACAATGTTTCTCTGCAGGATTAGCATGCAAAAAAACACCACCTGCAAAAGTGCTTCAGTCAGTTATAAATAGATCCCAGGACATAGAAACAAACCCAAACAACACCCAAAACCAACAAAACCCAGAAAAAGACAATATAAAGCTACAATATAAAACATTAACTTCCAGTTAATGCACTAAGAAAGCTACTGCTCCTTCCTCTTTGCCATTTTTCTTTCCTCAAAAAAGCGTTTTAAAGTCTAATATATTACATGCCAAATGCAAAGTGATAGCTTACTAATTGAGTAAAGCTGGTTGATATGGTAAACAGATGGGATGCTTTAGCTTCAGTGTCATGGCAGACAGTCAACCGCAACAAAACAAAAAGCTCAGAAAAATGAAGATTCAGTAGCGTTAGTGAGGCTTTTAAATACAGGGATAAATTCTATGCTAATATTCTAGAAAATAGAATTTGGCCTTCTATGTTCAAAACTACTTTTGCAACACACCTATATGAAATAAGGTTGGTAATAAAGCCTACAAATCAGGAGTTCTATATATTCTATATATATTCTATATTCTATATATTGTAACGATTAATTTGCAGTTGTTCCTATCTTTACCTAATAATAACTTTGGGTAGAATGTTCTGTTCTGGCTATTTGCCTCAGATAATTTTCTACAATTAATTTCAACAGAAAATGCAGGCCACCCCAAGGTATGTCTGCATTAAAAAAA
>VYZM01020848.1:128872-170870 GCA_013398915.1 Dromas ardeola
AGAATAATCTAGTAACACATCTGTGCATTAGACAAAGACCTTGATGTTTGACACAGCAATGTCTCTTTTGTCTGTGAAAAGCTGCCCAAATCTGGCAAAGTTGTAAGCTCCTGGCACGTGTTCAATAGACACTTTAAGCAGCTATTGAACATGCTGCTGCTTCAGGGAGCTGGATTTTTCCTAAAACTACAGCTTTAGGTCCAAACACCCAAGCTGGAATGAGGAAATGGCCTCTCCTTAACTGCCGAGCCAACAGTGTGGAAGAGAAACTCGGATATATACAGGGCAAGCAGGAAAAGGACAAGAGAACTAGAAATGAGACTCGGAAAGTAGCTAGGCCAAAGAGTCAGGGTGGGATATGGGAATTCACGACAGGCTTAAGATGGGTAACGAACATTACTATTACATGTAATTTGGAAAGGAGAGCATTTCAGCCACAGGGATAATCTCGTATCTTGCATTTCTTACCTTTTTAGTACTTGATTTTTTAAAGAGGAATATAATTACGTCTACATAGGAGTCATTTTGTGCAATTTAAAGTAGATTTGAAAAATAAAAAATATAACAAATTGCTCTAATGCAAGACTGGAAAATCACAGTACAACTTTCACACAAACACCGAGGTACAGAATGTACAATTAGGCTTAGAAAACATGTTCTGGTATATCATGGGTGGAACAAGATTCAAATAGTTCGTTAAAATTCTAAGAGGGAAAATTAAACCTCTTTAAAGCTATATATAATCAATTCTGATTTGAGCATCAATATGATTTGCTATTTATGCACTAAGCATTTTATCATTTAGAAAGGTCATCTTTGCTTTCAAGTTCATACGAGTTTATTATCTTAAGGAATTAGGATTATAGTCCATTTCAAGAAATTCCGTGAGCAGTGGGATACTTCCTGGATTCCTTAAATAGTCCCTAAAAGACTCTTCTTAGCTGTAGAGAACATTACAACAACAAAGCTACACAATAAAAATGCTTTTTTGACATTAACTGGACTCTGTTAAAGCAGACGTTCAACCTTAGAATCTCTAGTGACATTTTTCAGTGTGGGAATAAGCTAAAACTATTTTTGGCACAAAGAGTCGTTTTGGAGAGATAACTCATACTGTAATCCAAGATCATGGGTACATAGTTCATATTTAGGGAAGTTCTTCAGTTTCCTGTCTAATTCAGTCCTTTGTTTTTTTCCCGAAACATCCTTATTGCACTATCAACCATTGATATATGCCAAAGTTTATACAGATCTAACTTGTCAGAAAATTAGCATCTGAGATAACTTATGCAAAAAAAAAAAAAGGGATGAAGAAAAAAAAATGTAATAATCCCTACTGTTAGGTGAGTATACTTCCTCAATTTACAGAATTGCTTTCCTCTGTTGTTTGAAAGTATTCATAGGAGTTACTTCATTATCATACTGACATCTATCCGGACTTCTGTAAGGCCTTTGACACGGTCCTCCACAACATCCTTCTCTCTAAATTAGAGAAATATAGATTTGATAGCTGGACTATCTGGTGGATAAGGAATTGGTTGGATGATCACATCCAGAGGGCAGTGGTCAACAGCTCAATGCCTGGATGAAGTTCAGTGATGAGTGGTGTCCTTCAGGACACCAGTACTGTACTGGGACCAGTACTGTTCAATACCTTCATCAATGAGACAGACAG
Organism: Dromas ardeola; assembly: GCA_013398915.1. Lineage (NCBI taxonomy): Eukaryota > Metazoa > Chordata > Aves > Charadriiformes > Dromadidae > Dromas > Dromas ardeola. The sequence goes on from VYZM01020848.1 coordinate 130,548, forward strand.
TGGGATCGAGTGCACCCTCAGCAAGTTTGCGGACAACACCAAGCAGTGGTGCAGCTTGGTGCACGCCCGAGGGACGTGATGCCATAAAGAGGGACCTGGACAAGCTCAAGAAGTGGGCCTGTGTGAACCCCATGAGGTTCAACAAGCCCAAGTGCAGGGTCCCGCACCTGGGTCAGGGCAACCCACAGTATCAGTACAGGCTGGGGGGATGAAGAGATTGAGAGCAGTCGTGCCAAGAAGGACCTGAGGGTACTGGTGGATGAAAATCTGGACATGAGCCGGCAATGTGCACTCACAGCCCAGAAGGCCAACCGTATCCTGGGCTGCATCAAAAGAAGTGTGGCCACCAGGTTGAGGGAAGTGAGACCCCACCGGGAGTACTGTGTCCAGCTCTGGAGCTCTCAGCACAGCAAAGACATGGACCTGCTGGAGCAGGTCCAGAGAAGGGTCACAAAAATGATCAGAAGGCTGGAACATCTCTCCTATAAGCAAAGGCTGGAAGAGCTGGGGTTGTTCAACCTGGAGAAGAGAAGGCTCTGGGGAGACCTTACAGCAGCCTTTCAGTACCTAAAGGGGTCTTATAAGAAAGACAGACTTCCTAGCAGGGCCTGTAGCAATAAGACAAGGGGTAATGGCTTTAAATTAAAAAGAGGGTAGATTCAGACTTAGATATAAGGAAGACATTTTTTATGATGAGGGTGGTGAAACACTGGAACAGGTTGCCCATAGGTGAAATATGCCCCATCCCTGGAAACATTCAAGGTCAGGTTGGCTGGGGCACTGAGCAACCTGATCTAGTAGAAAGTGTACCTGCTCATTGCAGGGAGGGCTGGACTAGATAACCTTTAGAGGTCCCTTTCAACCCAAACCATCCTATGATTCTATTTAAGGTTTCTTTCTGCAATTAAGGCTTCTTTCTGCCCACACAAGCTCAGAGAAAAGTGTAACATGAACTATAACCATGCAAAAACAGATCTGTTAATCGAAAGTTAACACACCCAGAAATCACTGCATCTATATTACTGCTGAAAATGCAGCATCATCTAAGACATCATTTTGGATTTCTCATAGATTTAGATTTCTCATCACAGATTTTAAATAAGCTCTATAGCAGTACTGAAGATTTACCTCTCTGTATTGTCCCAGCATAAGTAACTTTTAAAATATCTATGAAATCCTATTTCTATAGGGGATAACAAGGGGATAACAACAACAGCTTTGAGGTAACCTTTTTGAGCTGTAATATCAAATGTATTAGCCACATGTGGGTAATACTCAAAAGCAACATCTTATATAAAATGTGGGCAATGCAAGGCTTGACACAGCCTCCTGTAAAAAAAGCCATTCTGTGCTACTGTATAAAGGAAGAAAGCCTTGGAAGTCCTTCCTAAAAGTCAGAACATATATACATAAGAGATTTTTAAACACTCTTTTGCAATGAATTTAAAATACATTTATTAGCAGATCCACGTTTTCTTAAGACCTCTCATGAAGTGTTTGTGAACTTTAAAAGCTTTCCATTTTTTTTTGAAGGCACAGTCTTTCCAGTTTTTTTTTTTTAACTCATTTCATATTAAGGTTAACTTAATTAATAGGTTTTAAGCAGGTCAAAATATTTTCATATCAAGAAATGAAAACTGACATAAAGAGAGCTAGACATAAAGCATCTGTAATTATTAATAACTTTTTCCACCTTTACAGCTGAAGAAATCACACACAGATTTTTCTCACTATGGCAATAAGAGAACTTGGGAATAAGGTTTATGCAGCTAAATCTATGGGCTTAAAATGGTGCCTGGCCTCTGCAACCACACAAATCACTATTAAAGATGAAAGCATGGGTTCTTTTCTGTTGAAGCATGGAACTTCTGTCTGAGAAAGACTGTTAGATACATCATCAGAGACAGCGTATTTCAGCTTCTATGTGCCTCTGCTAGTTTCAGCAACCAACCACGTCAAACTTCAAGTGGGCATTATCTAGAAACCATGTTGCTCCAACAGGACTCGGTTGCATAGGAAGGAAATTTTGGTATCACTACAAAGCCAGTGGTTTATCTTTGTCAGTTTTGCCCAGTCATTCTGCCCGCAGAGGACACCATCCCTGGAGATTTGCAAAGGCAGGCTTCAGTGACACAGCCACCTGGAGGAACTAATTGTTCAGAAAAATAGCTGAAGGGAGGTGATGCAAGCACTGGTCATAAACTCATAATTCATAAACCTTCAGTGGCATTGCAAATGGGAATTAGGTACTTTAGAAGGTGGGGACAAACAGAAGATTCAAAAGAAAAGACTGCAATTGGATTTTTAAAAATTATTTTCTGGGACACCTGCCAGTTGAAATTATTTTAGTAAGCATCAAGAAAGATATGGACCTAAACAGTAATTCATTCACTGTAAAGTCGATGTCAATGTAAAGTCCTTTTTAAAAGGTCTATCAAGATCACATCAACCTGGACAAAATCCTGATATGCCTAATATAAGTGGTAATTAATAGACTTATTTTTTCCTTAAGTGCAGGAAACAATAATGCCCAGGTCTGCTACAGAATTGAAGGCAGAATTCTTCAGAAACTCTGCAACACAAAAAGGTCAAGTAGAACCATTTTATAAATAAATCATGAAGTATTTTCTAACTAGACTCTTGCTCCCCTTTCAAATAAGCTGAGAATAGAAACTATCTTCATCTTACTGAGAGTTCAACCCTCCGCCCTTCCCTCCATGGGACAAAAAGGAATACATACATCTGATTGTAGTGAGGGAATCATGCCTCTTACTCACAAAATTTATTTTTTGCAAATACCAATGTGCAAAAAGAGAGCACAACAGAAGAGCAAATTTTTTTTTCATGCTATAGAGTATTGCTTCTTTGTGATGACCACAGCAGCTCTTTCTGAACACATCCCCCATGCAAGAGAAAATAATTTATTCACCACTTTGGCTCAATGGAGCAAGTATCTTTTACTCGAGGCATTAAAAGCGCCTGTATGGTGACTTCTGTACTACAAACCTTGGAAAGTGCTCCCTCAGTAAAGATGAAGGGAGGATCAGAAAACTGCCAGACCTGGCCTGGCCTATTTTGTGTCTCCCAGTATGAACTATACACAGGTTTATCATTCCTCAATGAAAGGGCCAGAACACAGAACACATTGGTAAACTTACATGATTGTTGAAGAGTATTTTCTGAGGGATTTTGTAAATAGCTTGTTTCTTTCGAAAATGACCTAAGGGTTTTAACTTTTGAATGGGGAATCTCTAGCCAGGGTTTTTGTTTGCTCTTGCTCCCCCCTCTTCTTTCTTCAGGACCCAAATTTCTTCAGAAAAAGACTATACAGCTCTGGCTGAGATATGCAAAACATTGCCACCTGTAGTCAATTCCACTAAGGAGTAAAACAAAAATAAAGTTAGAGGATCTCCACAGTACTTCAAGTAGAAATGTATATTTTTTTCAAAGACAGACTCAGACCTGTAAAGCACAGGAAAACTAAAACACCTTCATGGCCCTGGCTAGGAAGACATTAGTTTTCAGAACACATACAATTATCACTTGCTGCTGAACCTGAACATAGCTAGGCCTTTCTGGCAGTAGGATGTGGCAGGAAAAAAATTCAATTACAGCGTCTGAATGCTTTTCTCCCTCCTGTGCATAATTACAATTATTTGCAATGCTTATTGACATTGCTAAGCTTGCCCATGCTAGGCACTGCATTGTTTAAAGGCAGCCCTAGTTCTCACAAGAGGGTACTGGATGTGCTGGTTGAAGATACTGCTGATAACTGATAATATATCGGTGAACACTTGTAACGGGTGCCAGCATACGAGGGAATGAAAACAGGAATGCACTCTACAGGAATGTAGGCCAAAGATGATATCCCTAACTTGCCGTGTGCAGAAATATCAGCACGTTTCTAATTAAATTCACGTGCATCTGGCGCCTGCTGGCAGACAAAGGAGCCCCTTGGCGCAGAGTCCAGCAGGGGGAGTCGGGCGCCCGTCACCGCTGCCTCCGGCCGCCGCCGGGGCCGGGCCAGCCTGGCTGCGGCCGGGAGAGCCACACCGGGGCACTTGCTGTGCCGCCTGTTCAGTGCCAGCTCCGTTTAGATCCGCGACTCACATCGACTACCCTACAGTCACCGTCAACCAACAGAAAAGCTAAACTGCTTGTCTTAATATTTCTAATGCTAAATGCAACTTCTAGTGAAAAATCCCCAAAGACATCAATTCTTTTACAGCACCGCGCACAACCTCTGAACAACTTTACAAGCTGTGTTATTCCTTCAAAATATTCTACCTTTGCAAAATTTTCCATCAATTCTTTTACAGCACCGCACACAACCTCTGAACAACTTTACAAGCTGTGTTATTCCTTCAAAATATTCTACCTTTGCAAACTTTTCCATCAATTCAATGTTGTGTATAAACTTGAGAACATCTTGACACGAGGCAGCTGACCCTTCCTGTTGAAAGTATTTACTTCTATTAAACTATTTGGTATCTTCTATAACTGCAGTACAATTTTTGTGCAAGAGATTTTTTTTTTTTTTAAATAATCCTTTACTGATTTTGTGCTAATCTAGTTAACGTCCCCAATAACACGTCCATGTTACTAAAACCATCAGTATTTCTAACAGATGTTCTTCTTTTGGTTGACATCTGAAAACGAAGCCCCGTTACCAACATATTTTCCCATCCCAAGCAATACCCTGAAATCTTTGTCAAACTTTCTTGCTTTCATCGTTGCTCGGCTCATCACACAAACCTTCTGCATAAATAAAGATGTAAGCATCTGCTGTATGGCAAACGGTCTCAGGGGCAGATGTTTTTATCCTTGCATTCATGTCACTGGCTTGGATACATTATTTGAACAGATGTACACAATCTGAAAGTGTCGTGTCCCACAGTGAAATGTCTCCAACTGCTTTCCATCAAAGTACATAAATGCTATTTGCACCTGCATTTATGTTAATGATATAAAGGCAGCAGGGGTTCCAGCAAAGTGAGAGCTGATGCTAAGAAACACATTTACATGGCTAATTGAAGTTTGAGATCTCCCAGCACCAAATGACCATACTAACATGGATACAAAATGCATTAAACTACATAATGGCTTTTTAAAAAGCTATATTTTTTAAAAAATTTAAAATAAACATACTCAAGGAGCAAAACTGTGATTTCAGCCTGTGATATACTTTTCCAATGTAGATTTAAAAAAGACAAAAAAGTATTAAATAAATTCCTAGATAAACCAGGACAGTCTTATATTTTGCAGAACTTTTTCAGGTTAGTGTCATTTAACAAAAACATTTTATAAATCTTACAGTGCCACTCATCCAAAGGTATTTCACTTCTCTAAGGCACACTGGTATTTTATGTAATTATGGAGCACTACAAAAAAACTCAGCACTTGCTCCACAGCAAGCATTAACATGGGTGTGAATGACGGAATATGTTGCCCCAATGATAATTTCGTAATTCCTAGGAAAAAAAATTAAAATCTTAAAAGTTAAATATTTATAATTATTCAGAAAAGTGCATCTGGTTGAACATGGAGTTACAATTGCTTGTTATGTAACTGATAGTCACCTTCCTTATCAAATATTCTAAATTGAGAAAAATACAGATGCCCTGAAGGAGTACGTATCACATTACAGAACTTCTGTTATTACATGACAAATGGTAGCAGTAGAGGGTTTATACTGTCACTCAAAGAACTTGCACTAACCGTTACTTCCATACTCAACTGAAAAATAACAAGCACTTTTAAAGTATAGAAAGACTGACAAAAATGCTATACTGAATGTAATTGATGGATAGGTTCTACTTCCAATACCATTTATTTTCAAACCTTTTATTTGTAAGAAACGTTCCAATGTTATAGTTGTACATAAATCATTATAAATTGCTAATAGCCTTAACACTTTCCAAGTGCCATAACACATTTAAGAAACAAAAGTGATGCTTGATACGAGGACAAAAAAAAGTGACAGTAAAAGAATATAAAAAAATATACTGAGACTAGTACATTTGTACAATATGATTTCACACTGGTATAGCTCTCGGTCAGGATCTGGTTATGATTTCTAACATGAACCCTCACTTCCAAAGTTTACAACATGGCTCTTACAATTCATTCTGGGTACAAGTTGATAACAGGATATTGACTGGAATGGATTTTTGTTTAGAAAAAAAAGGTCTTCAAAAAAATCTCAAAGCAAATGATTCACAGGTTTCAAGTTTGCAAACAGCTTCACAGTCTATATTCTATTCCTGTTATTCAGAAATGGCCTTAACATAAAGATAACACATTCAGTTCGACTACAACAGTGGCCAAATTCCTGTTATTTAAAGGAAAAATTAAATTCAGGCTTTTAAGTATTAGAATTAAGTATTCTAGTCATAAGCATATGGACGTAGAGCACACTGCAGGGTGGATAGCTTTACACAACAGTGAGTACTGTCTCCCTTGAAATAATAGTCCCATTAGACACAGAACTCATCAACTAAGATCAATCTGCATGACATCCTCCTGGAAGAGCTTCCTCAGAATTATTACAGTATCATAAAAATACTCACTCTTCACAAAACAGGTGAAGTATAAACTTACATGACAGTAAAAGCTCAAGGCTTCAAGCTAAGTAATACATAGTGCTTTTCTTAATTAACATAAGTACTAACAACGGAAACTTAACTGACAACTTGCAATGGTTCTGAGAGGTCCATTAGAGCTTATGTCATATCCATCAACCATTCATTCACATTTAAGAAGTATCATTAAAAATGACATTCAAGTTAACAATCATATTTAAACATTAGCATTGTGACACAGATCAAAAGGGAAAGGAAATTAAAGTTACGGCTGCACATTTAGAGGCTCGGGAATACACAGCTGCAGCACAAATATCCTTACTAATAACAGAGGGGAAAAAATCAAGACGCTAACTCTACTGAAAAATAAATCAACAAAAGATGACTTCTGAAGAGATAAAACATAAAAGATAGTTAAACACAAAAAATGTTAGTAAGGATACCGGAGAAAAGGCACTTAAAATATAAAAATCTAAGTTTCTATTTAGAAAATCATAGAATGGTTAGAGGTGGAAGGGACCTTGAAGGTCATCTAGTTCCAACCCCCCTGCCATGGGCAGGGACACCTTCCACTAGACCAGGTTGCTCAAAGCCTCATCCAACGTGGTCTTGCACATTTCCAGGAATGGGGCATCCACAACTTCTCCAGGCAACCTGTTCCAGTGCCTCACCATCCTCAGAGTAAAGAATTTCTTCCTAATGTTTCTTCCTAAATAGTTATTTTGTTCTTTTTGCTAGTCTTGCAGCATAACTTGCAAATAGATTTGACCCCCAATTATTTGGGGGTCAAATATGACAATGATTTTCAAATATGTGAGTATTAAAAATTTTGAATAAACCCTGAACGCTTAATTCTGCTGAATCAAACAAGAGGTAAATTTATATATTTCAAGTTTCAACTATAGGTGGTAACAGTAATTAGCAATTTCCTAAAGAAGCAAATAATCTTAGTTATTGTAGTTATTTGAAGTGGTAAGTGCTGCAGTATTACGGCTTCTTTTTTTAAAAACATATTAGAGTAGAATAGTAGACACGAGTTATACAGCGATTGATTAAAGATTATTATATTTCTTACACATTTTGAATCACAAGCCTCTAATTTCTCAAAAAAAGTATAGAAAGTATACTATACCTGCAGAAAAAGTTAAAGGATTCTGCATTATGCCCTTTAATAGTTATGACAACGTTCCTGGAAAGAAGAAATACAGATACTTAGACGTTCTGATAATTTTTCATAAACTAAAAAAAATATAGGACAATGGCAACAGTTTTGCGAAATTATATTTCAGAATGGATTCTGGTATACCCATACCTCATGCAAAACACCACCGGAGTTTTAAACCAAGTGTTTCTCTGAGTCACACATACCCTAATATGCACTCTCCATATTTCAACACTAGGTACAACCAACTTAGGCTTACTGTAATTGAAAACCTCCGTTAAAGCCAGAAAAGAGGACCTGTCATGAATTCCAATGTGACAACGCATGCTAAAGAATCACAGACAATGTAGGGTTAAGGAATCATTTTCCTTCAAACATCTGACTGCATGGATACCACATAACTAACTGACAAGCAGAATCCTCCATGGATGCTGCAATGAAGATATTCGCTTGCATTTGTGAAGCAAACATTACACTGCCACCTCTCCTGAATTTCACGTTGGTACTTATCACAAAATTTGATGCTTAACGTTTGAAATAAAATAGCATTACATCAAGTGGCCACCCAGTAACTTAAGATTGTGCTATTTCTTTCCAGCACAGTCAGTGTGTTGCTTAAGCTTTGGTTAAGTGTGATTCAACAGTCAAGTAAGAAAGACATAGTATAACATAATGACAATATAAAATTGTGTTATTATCCACTTAGATTTTCTTTACCATAAAATGGTCTCACTTTTGGAATGACTGCATAATAGTTTGGTTCAGCTGAACACCACTAGCACGTTAAAAGTCACGCATGGTATAAAACCGTTGTTCTCCTGATGCAGTTGGAGGCTTTGGGAAGGCAACAGACAAGCCCATTGACCGACACAGATGGAACTCCAACTACGTGGGGGTTTACTTGGATCTAGGCTTTCATAGCAGTGCATATCTATAACATTTCCCATGAGCAGAGCCAGCTGCGCAGATGTGGAGTTTGCTTACTTTCCTGGCCAATTTAACAGCCGGTAGAATCTGACATGAAGAACATTCCAGACATGCACTCGAGAGCCTCCTTCTGAGCACATGAAGTACCAAAAGACTGGTTTTGGATAAATACAATGACAAATTCTGATGCAATTATCAAACACAAAAATAAGTCTTGAACGTATTTCATCACTACAATGCAATTGACTCTCAAAAAGCAATGGAGAGGTTCCAGGAAGGAGATGGTTCTGTGGGCAGCAGTGAAGTATAAAAGAGGCAAAACCAATTCCATTTCCAGGAAGTTCAATACCAAAGCATAAAAGAAAATGGAGTGTGGCTGCTGTGAGGAGACCTCTCACACAGCAAAGAGGTGCTGTACTGAGACATAGGTAATAAGAAGCTCTTGTATGTCAACCAGCACCTCCTGGCACAGGGTTGCCGACGCGCATCAGCAGATCCCAGGCTGCCTCCAAAGGCCTCTGTCCGTGGTCCTTAAGCTGTCAACCCCTGGTCTGCCAGACCCAGCACACAAACGTACGTCCGCTCATCGAAATGTAGTTTCACATCACGGTAACGTATAGGCAACTCACTCCTAGCCTACAAGAATGGAACAGACCACGTTGATGTAATTTTGGAATGGTAAAACACTCCTAGGAACCAGCGTGAATTTTCAGCTTGTCACCCACAGTCGTAAGACATCCTTCTTTAAGGCCATATTGCTCAACAAGATCTATTTTACACAAAATCAGAAGTTTTTATTCCAGTTTAGGATTTCCAACACTTGAAAGCATACTTACAGCAATGCATATTCTTATAAAAAACAATATAAGAAATTATGTTCAAATGAAGGTTCTCAAAATTATTAATCTGAAGTCACAACATTTTTATATGTTTTCATGGTCCCTCCCAGTTGTAAGGAGCATTAAATAATTTAAAAGGGTGCCTCACTTATTGTTACTACTTCCTCTTAGAAATTATAGCAAACAAACCAGCCTTCAGGATACAGATAAATAATTCTTAGAATACCATGTGGAATCACAAGCTCCACATCTTCTTCCAAACATTCACAAACCCTAATGCTAGGGCAAAAAACTGGACCATAAAAATTCAAACATTTTGTACCGACATCTCTGATTTGAATTCAACTCTAACTGCAGTGAGATAATGGTCCTGATCTAGAAAATTTGGTTCTCATTTGACAGACTAGTACATTGATCAGCTATTGTCAATAAAAAAAAAATTTAAATTCTTAAATTAACTTTTCATCTTATAGCCATTAATGAATTTTTTTTTTAATTGTTGTTATACTGGTTGAAGAATCTTTCACTGCTCTTTACTTTTCCAGATATTTGATCAAATAACCTTCCTTTTCGGAAAAACTGAACAGCTCAAGATTTTGAAGTCAGGGAAAGCTGCTGCTTATCATCCCTTCAAATTTTTCTATCCATTGTTATATGTACGACTGTATTAAAGCATGTTTTCTTTGAATAAAAATACCAAAGCAAACCATATAACTTCGTATGACCGTCCTGTCTGCACTTTACACTATTTTCAAATTTATCAACAGTGATACCGTCTTTTTGACCACTGCCTAGTGCTACTCTCGGAATCAGTCCCACCACAACTTTACTACAAGTATAACGATTCACATTCCTTTCTCACTGAAAGCTTCTGACATCTTTCAGTCAACTTGTAACATATTTAACAGATACTTAATATCTACGTATATGTGATGCATATCCTAAACATAAACTGCAGTCTTATCAAAAAGTTCTGAAATTGTGAATCAATGCACAGTACAGCAGTTGACGGAGGTAACATCCATACAGCCACCTATACCTGCCCTCAGCAGAACTGATTTGTTTTTCATTTGACTATAAATCTGGCTTGGCATCACTACTTCCCATAAAAAAAAAACATGTTGATGTTAAAAAAGGAGCCAACCTTAGAAATAAAATTATTAACTAATTTTTGTACCTGTTTTATGCTCTTACGTCCAGAACAAATGTTACGTTGGACAACACTAATAATTCAGGATGTCCTGTTGTTTCTATTGAATACTGAGGAGGCAAACGTTCTTACAGTCTTCCTTGGTTATACTTGAATCCAATACTGGAGTAATTCTTTCCAAATACAGAAGATTATATTGATTATTTCTATCTGGCATTATCATCAATTTTTCTCCACCTGATAGGCTATTGCAACGATAAAACTTTTAAAATTCTATATAATCTTAAAATCTGTTTTGCTCAGTTAGTAACTCTATCATAGGACAATAAATAACATCAGTCAAGTCCCAGTACTCCAGAACTAAAAACAGTTCTCTTGAAATCTGCTGCTGACTATGGTTAGAGAAGAAAAGAAATCTATTACAAGAATTTCAAGTGAAGTGGAGTTGAGGTTGGACAGAATTAAAAAGTAAAATTTATCTTAATGCCACAAAACAAGCTCTATCATGCCTATACTACTCCTTATGTTACCACAGAATGAAAGGATAAATGAACTTTCAACCAGAAAAAGCAAAAATATCAAATAAACTGGAAAAAAACTACACTGTAAATTGGTCTTTAACAATCAAAGGAAGCGGAGCATATACATGTAATAATTTAAAAGCAATTTTCACAGAAAGATACCCACAGGTCTTTTATATGATATTAGTGTCCTGATAGACAGACTGAATCTGAATTATCAGGTGAACCCAATTAACCTAATTTGATGCTTGTCCATACTAAGACATTTATTTTAGATGTTACATAAAATCCTTTAGGATACTACACGGAAAACGATAAATAGGCTGTAAAGGTTATGACATTAATTTTACTGTCATTCTCATGCTTTAAGCAGGCATCAAAACTAAAAACCTCATCCTCTGGGAAGGAAGAACTATCTGAAAGTAATTATAGTACTCATTATCATAACAGTATTAAACTAAACCACTATGACCCTAACTGAATTTATTTTTGGTACCTTTTGTTAAAGGAACAAAGCTTCTCAGTGATGACTGCACCTTCTAATGCAGTGAACATTAGTTCAGGTACTGGAAGAAAGCATTAAATCAAATCTTATAATTTCGTATTAAGCTTAATTATGAATTTTAATTTAAAACTAGGCATGTAAAGAAGTGTAACTTAAATATTATTATGTAATTTCATTTCAGAAGGAAAACACTCAGCTAAAAAGAAAAATTAAATACTTAGTACAGTTTAGAAAAGACGTTCTAACAGACGCCCATGAAACGTTAATTTATATTTCAAAAGCAATTTTATTCACCTCATTTTTCACACCTGTTCTTTCACATACTGTGCCATCTTGTCAATGACAGTGCCATGCAACTATTATTTCTCAAAATTTAGAAACTTTTCAACAGAAACCAAGTTCTCCAAAAAGCATGAATGAACCATATCAGCATAACTTCCAGAAAAGTTAGCAAAATCTGTTTTTAAAGTCGAGTTAGATTTGAAATAAACCATTAAAAACACTGAAGCTATGCAAAAATACTGAGGAAGCTAAAAATGACAAAGATTGACTAGTGTAACACACAAAAACATTTGTTCAAGCAAGTAGATTTGCCAAAAGCCTGCAGTGCTTGGCTACTTTATAAAATCATGCATAAGGCATTAAGCCAATTTGTTTAAAAAATAAAAAAACTTCAAAACTCCAAACCCCAATAACCAAGCAATAGCTGATCTGCATTTCTGAAAACCTCCAAAAATATCCTGCATTTCACTATACAAATCTTCAGTGGCAGAAGTCTGATTTATTCTTATTCAAAATTTTCTATTTTAAATCATATTTTCACATTAGGATTTCATCCTACATCAGCAGATCCTCATCCTCCTATTCTGTATCCAGAGAGATATGCATGCAGTCACAAACAACAGCTTTCTTACAAGAGAAATTACACACTGCTTATGCTTCCGTACTTTGGTAATTAATCAGGGAGAAATGTGTGTCCATGGCAGAATTCTTTTTGGCTAAGCCCATTAGGTGACTTCAGCAGAGAGCCAAAAAGAAACAGAAGCCTCATTGCAACTGGACACTTCTCCCAGTAGAAACCCAGCAGAACCTAAAACCCAGGCTATTTTTAAATTTTTGGTCATCCTATGAGATGGACCAGTCCAAGTGCATTTCCTGAACTTTGAGCTTTACATGTGCTGAAAGCCACAGTGGCAATCCTGGACAAAAATTCTTCCTTCATACTCTGTTAGGTGATGTATGGAAGGGTTGGCTGGCAAGCCTACACCATCTGTCAGAGTGGAACTGTGCCTACACGACAGGTTCTATGCTACTTTCAACAACATGTTGCTGATAATACAAGCTTATTTATGAAACAACATAGGGCAACTCCAACGTTTGGCTTAAAATAAAAAGCAAATGAAAAGTGATCGCTTTTCTTGAGGAGATAAATCTTTTGACATCAACTTCAAAGGTTTTTCAATTGTATGAATAAGGACTACCACATACACTGCAAGAAATGAGGATGTTACACACATTTTTTTACTATTGCAGCGCAGCACACAGTCTTAGTAATTTTTATTTTACAACTATACCTCCAAGAGAACAAATTCAAAGACCTGAGAAAAAATTTATGGAAGTTAAGTTTCTCAAAAGGATGCCCGGGAGAAGAAAAGGCTAAAAAAGGAGCAATATCGATTCTTCATTTTATGAAATGTATGTGTATTAAATAAATTGTGGTTGAACAGTTTTTACAACTGTAAATAACCTCAATTATTTTCCATTTGAGAAAAAAATCCATTCTGAAAAACTAAAAAAGAAGAGCAAGGAACAGCATGGTCGCCTATTATGCCTAATATTAGACAATTCACAGAATGCCAAAAAATAACATTTTTTTTCCAAATTTCCAATTTAAAATGACAGATTGCCTTTTTATGTTTTCCTTAGTAAATACGATCTCAGTAGTACTGCTTTGAATGCCGTGAACTGGAATCCTGTATAAGTTCTACATCTGTATTAGACATCTTTGCCATTACCATGTATTAAAAGGTCAAAGCTTCTGACTTTAAAATACAGTCTTGGATCTTACTGTTATGAAAGTAACTGTGAAATGATGAACATGTACAAATTGTTCTTGATTCTGAGGGCACCTGGGAACAATAGTTATGGAAAATACAAACTACTCATTTCAGTTTTATAAGACACCACATGAAATCTATGCTGTCAATAGTTTTTACAATATGAATTCAAATTAATTTATTATTTGTAAAAAATCAAGAAACAGAAACATCTAGCACTCTTACTTGCCCATGACTACTCTAGAATTTACTCTAAAATTCAAACTGCAATTCCTTCTACTCCTGCTTCCCCCATGTTACCCTAAACTGAGCATTAATTTATTGTTTGGGTCCAAACTGCTAAGAAGTTTTGCCAGGATTCTCAACAATGCAGTTTTATAAAATAGAATCTATCTATCTTACAACTCTGTTAGCAATATGTAATGTCATTCATAGTGAAATTGCAGTACACCATTATGGTTTTCAGTTTGCAATGCCTGATTAAATTGTGAGACTTTTTGACTTTGCTGTTCTTCATAATTAATGACTGCTTTGGTCTAATAAGGACAGAATACATGATTTATCTTTCACTATGTATCTGCTGCAGTACATTAGCTTTCTTTTTGGATAAACAGTATCACAAATATTAAGCAGTGATTTCATTGCCGTTATAATAAAACTTACATAGCTTTAGACAAACGTCTGCAATTGTGCACGCAGGTACTCACATGATCATTCAGGTTGGCAGGGACCATGCTAGGTCATCCCGTCCAACTTCCCTGCTTAAAGCGGGGTCAATACCGGGCTTAGAGCTTTGTCCAGATGGGTCTTGAAAACCTCCAACCTCAACAAATGCCTTTCAGAAATCAAATTATACTTACCACTTGACAATATAGGATAGCCTGAAAATCACAGTAACATTGGGTCAATGTACATAGGACAGATTGTTCCAGCAATTCCTGCTGCTGCTACTCTTACCACACTTCAAAATTAGCTAAAAAGGTACTCACAAAAACCTTCCCATATTTCATGCTATGCTGAAGGATTAAAGAGAATTTGACTGTGCAGCAGAGAACTAAGATATTTTATAATAAATTGCCATATATACTTTTTATTTACTTGCTCTTAGACTACAGATAAACAAGTTATTTCAAAGAGTAGAATGAGGTTAACATACAGAGGTACCAACCAAAGTAATTAAAGATGACTGAAGGAAAGAACAAAAAAACCACATTACTTGTATTTTGCTTGCTTTTTTCTATCTTCCTCAACTTTGACATTTGAGGAATAAGCTATCACTGGTAGCGTAACAACAATTTTCCGGTGAAAATGAAGTTTTAGGATTCTGTTAATTATCAATTTAGACTACAGAAATAATCAGCCAGGACTGCAATGCTAGAAGGAGAGCAACTGTTCTGTTTTCTTAATTTGGTAGTCCTTACATATTTTAGAGATATTTGATACCTCAGAACTTACTCACACATAGTCAAAACATATTTGAATGTCTCAGATAACACAGCCCTAAAAATTCCATTAATAATTCAAGAATTAAAACAAGAGTACGACACATTCGCCTGCACAATTTGACTGACTTGAGTTTGAAACATGGCACTGAAGCCTTCACAGAATCCCAGCTGGCCCTTAAGTTATGTAAAGGCTAAACAAGAAACAATCAATCCCTAATCACTTCTTCTACTTTGACTATGGTACTTTGGGTTATTTGGACACTAACCTGAACCCCTCAGGAACAAAAATAGATAAAACTTATTGTGTCATTCAGAAAGAATTTTGTCAAGGGCTTTTGCTATTTTAATAAAGTCTGAACATGTTGTTAATGTTCTACTTAGAAGAAAGGTAACCAATAGCTGGCAAAAAGCAAAAATCCATTTTAAACTTTGCAAGGTGAATTGCCTTTGAAATTCTGACTCAAATAATGGAATTCTTTCTGACTTTCCAGCTTCAAACTTGAGCATAGTACTAAATTTTGCCATGGTACTAAATAAGTAAAGTGTGCATCATCTATTGTTGTTTTTATAAGAATTTCCATTATGGAGTTTCTTATAAAGTCAGCTAGACATCTTTCAGTCAGAATGCTACATTCTGACATTTATAATGTTTGTGCAGCAATATCCTCCATACAAAAAATACACTGCATTTTAAACAGTAATTTCAATGTGTCTTATTCATAGACTCAAGCAAAACAAGCATTCAAGACCTGAAAAAAAACTTATAAAAAATAAAAGGAGCTTACTACTACATGCCACAGTGGACAAAGTGGGAAGGCAAACCTATGACTGTGCCTGATCAAGCAATAAATGAGCTCGGCAAAGATGGTATGGATTTCCAGGATGCTAAAATTCAAATTGCCTATCAACTAATGACTTTTAAGAGAAAGTCCGTCCTCCCCCCTGGAAAGGGCTCACCTGTAACACATGCATTTCTAAGGCAGAAGTTAAAGAAACAAAAAAGAAAAAATGGTATTAGAGCCAAAAAAATTAAAAAGTAACATTGCCCAATACCTAAGACCAATCAAAGCACACTAGATTCTAAGGCCTAATTTCTCTCAACCAAAAAAGCTCTTAATAAGAATTATACACTGAAATACTCAGTTTCTTAAGTTGAATGAAAAGGCCTATTTTCTTTAGCTGAACTCAAAACTAAGTTCAAAATTCTACAAAAAAAAAAATTCACTTGAGAATGTGTAACTGCTGTGAGGCACAGCTGCTCCTTGCAGACTGCCCTGTACTGAAAAATATACCAGATAACTAATCAGATGTTGTACTAAGAACTGTTTTGACATTTTTGTGCTACACTGATTCTACCCCCAAACTTCAGCTCTAACATTGCTAACCTAAGACTGTGTTTCAGGGCTAAGGACCTTTTTAGCTGAGTGCTCAGTACACCTTAAGAACATAAATACTTTTAAAACCAGCTATGTAAATATAATAGCTATAAATAATAATGGATTTTCTTAATGATGCTGAACATTAAAAACATTGTCCAACTATTAATTATATCCTATGTTTCCCAAACATGATCCTACTCACCTGAAAGGAATATGTACTTAACAGATTACACTTTAAAAAAAAATCATAAAAATATAATGACTGGCATAAGCAACTTAAATCCTATATGGCTTCCACCTTTACAGCCTCGTAAGCATTTAGTAAACTGTTCTACATTGGAAGAATCACCAAATATTAAGTTTGCAAATTAGGACATAATCTCACTGAAACACCCTCATAAAACTCAAGAGTTCCAAGTTTAGCAAAAAAATTAAAAGGTCACGCTTTATGTAAGTTCTGTGACAGTAAGTACCTTCAGTGTTAAAGAACATTGCAGAAATTTCATAGTTGTAGATAGAAAGAATTGCCAACACACCACTAATTTAGTGAAAATTATCTTGCAAAATTAAGGGCAGTTCAACTTTCACAGCGGAAGAAGTGGACTACAGCTGCAGAACCCTTGTGAAAACTGCAGCAAGAGAAGGAATCGCCCAGCTGCGTGCTGAGCACGTGCAGAGGACGCAGCATCCTCCCTCCCTGCTGCTGCTGCGCCCAAGATATTTCATACCGACCCCGGCAGAGAAGTTCAGCTGTTCACCCGCATTCTTTGCGCAAACAGTCATATCCCTCTCATTCTCTGAGAAAGGACTGTCAGCGCTTCAATGGATTCTCCTGCATGGAATGCCCCAATTCCCTGGTTGGGAGCTCCCGGAGGTCTGACCCAACTGGCAAAGCAACTGCTGGGCCCAAGCGACTGATATATCATTTATTTTAAGAGCAATCAAAACATAACAGAATACATTTTCTAGTCAATCTGGTATAAACACGTTTCTTAATACCCATCGTAAAATTCAGCTAGACAAAAATATTCCACGGGGTTATCTAGCTTTGGTGACATTGCTTGATTGTTTAGCATCCAAAAGCAACATAAAATAGCGGCTGTTGTTCAAACCGGTATCCCATTCACCATGCAGTATACAGGACAACATTTGCAAGACAAAGTGTATATCCATATTCTATGATTTACTTAAATGATCTCTTTTTCACAGGATTTATTACTGTCTGTCCGCACAATGTTACTGATGAAACATACCTTCTTATTACAAAAACCTTCACACAGATAAACATACAAAAAAGAATAAATCAAAGTCTAACCTGTCCTAGTTCACTGCCTTCACTCATTTATCTTGTGTTGTTTTCATTGTGCAAATACTCCTTGCCAACACAATTTTCATTTTTGTATCCACCACCCTGTTTGTTTGAAAAACGTTAAAGGCACAGAGCTTCACAGACTATCGGACATGCTTAATGAAGTGTCATCAAAACACGTTCATGGAGAAAAAATGTGAAATAAACATGTCAAAATTATTCCTGGCCAGTGTCCAGCAACCAGCTGTGGTGCACACACTATGCTAACCCTGGGAACATTCTTCTTTCTCTATGGGCCTCCAGCTTTGCCTTCTGTTCCTAAGGATATTTGTATTCCTAATTCATTCAGTTAAATCTCAAACTAAGCAGGACCAAACTGAATTAGTACTTCAAGAGAAAAACAATTAAGCATGACCAAGCTTTTAAAGCAACTAGGCTTTTGTGGTTTGACACACAGTACCTTTTCATTAATTTCCCATGAAAACCATGCTGTGGGACACCTACACTGTTTGAGTCATGTTAAGTCTTCCAATTCTAACACTGAAGTTCCGCTCACTTAGTGTAACTGAATAACCAAAACCCTATTTTTTTTTTAATAGTGGTACTAATTCCTACATTATGGCCAAAGTCAAACTCTGGTAGTCATATTCAGTGTCTCTAAACGTCAGTAGAGTTTTAACTATTTGAGACACTGCCCAAGCATGCACAGAGGGAGTCAGGAAAGGCACAGCTCACCTGGAGTTGCCATTAGCAGGGATGGGAAAGGTGACAAGACTGCTGTGGGTACACTGGCAACAAAAGAAAGGCTAAGGTAAATGTGGGCCTAATGCTTAATGGAAAAGGGGATCAAGTGACAGAAGGCATGGAAAAGGCTGCAGTAGTAACATAACATTACCAACAGTAGGTGAAGATGCGGCTCAGTAAGAGAATACAACTGGACATGTAGAAACCTGTAGGATCAGAAGGATGTATCCAAGAGCGCTGAGGGAGCTGACTAATGTCATTGCAAGGATGCACTCTATCATCTTTCAAAACTCATAGCATCAACGAAGATTCCCAAAGACTGGAAAGTAGCACATAGCACACCCATCTTCAAGACAGGCAAGAAAGAGGATCTGGGAAACTATAGCCCAGGCAGCTTAATCTCAGTCCACAGAAAGGTTATGGAGCAAAGCATCCCTAAAGCCATTTTCAGCCATGTGAGGGATCGGGAAGAGGCTAGCAACAGCCAGCAGATTTACCAAGGGTAAATCATACTCAAGTAACCTAACTAGCGATGAGATGTGGATAAAGTGAGGGCAGTGGCTGTTGTTCATCTTGACTTCATGAAGGTCTTTGACATGGTCATCCACAGTATCCTCACAGCCAAATTGGTGAGATATGTATCGGAAGTGGATGAGATATGTATCGGAAGGGGAAAATTGGCTGGACTGTCAGGCTAATGAGTGGTGGTGATCAGTGGTACAAAGTTCAACTGGCAACTATTTACCAGTGGCATGCCTCTGGGATCAATCCTGGAGCCAACACTGTGTAACATCTTTATTAATGACCTGGACAATGCAATAGAGTGCACTCCTCACATGTGTGCAACTAATATGAAATTGGGAGCTGGAGGGCAGGGCCTCTATTCAGAACGACCCAGACAGGCTGGAGGAAAGAGCTACCAGGAAACTACGAAATTCAACAAGGGTGCAGGCAAATGCAAGTGCCTTCCCATGCAGCAGTACAAGGTAGGGGCTGACTTGCCCATTCTGATCAGCATTAATTATGCAATTCTTCTTTGAATCTACACTAATGGCATGCTACGCCTTTTCAAGGTGCTCATATTATACTTTCTAAATTTGGATACATTAGTTCCCCTTCCCCTCCAGCCTTCTAGAATTCCTCCACTGTTCCATGATTTGTTAAAATTCAAAATTAATAATTCATACAGCTTCTAAGCTTTTTTTTTTTAATAGAATCTGTAGGTGTCAGTGCAGCAGATTTAAAAACATTTAACATTAATAGTTGCTGGTACAGTGATAATACATTCTTTGCATCGCTAATGATGGAGGAGGTGAGATGTAAAAGCATAATCCAGCCTCTTTCTGAATACAGAACATAATATTTATTGAATATTTATGCCTTTTTCTGCACAGCAGAAATTTATCATCCTTGCCCATTATTGGACTTCTATCATTACTAAGCTCCTGTATCCCTCAAGAACACCCTCTATATTTAAAGAACTCTATTGTACTTTACTGCCCACAGATTTTTATTAATATCTTTACCTCCTTAACCAACCGTCTCCAAGCCAAGTAGTGCTTGCCATCATCAGCTCCCCATTCTTTAAACTGTATTTCTAACTTCAGTCCCCGTCTTACCTTGTTTTAGCCAAACAAATCATGTCTCCTAAGACCAGAATTCTCTGAGAGTATCTAAATGAGCAAGCAATTGTCAAGTTAGTCGGATTCTTATGCTCAAGTATTCCTTGCTTTTAAAGCTTGCTCTTGTTTTAAAGATTAAAGTAGGAGATATGTGCATGCAGAACTTGTTCTTGGCTCCTAACATGCAAAGTTAGGTCATAGTTCCTAACACATCTGCACTATTTATTTTACATCCATTAGATAGAAAACCTGTACAGATTTAACCAGAATAATGTGGCTTTTCTCTGTTTAGAAAACTGTCATATATGTATATATATGTATGAATAAATACTGTAGAAGCTTCAGAAATTGATCAGCAGCCACTTGATTTATCAGCACAAACTCCCCACACACGCAAAAGGCTGAATTCTCCTAATTTTCTTTTATTCAACACATAATGAGTTTTAAGGAACTACTCATGTTTCTATAGGATCTGAATTACATTTATAAAAAACCCTCCAATATATTTTTGTCAGTTAAAACACTAGCACAGTACCACCCTACTTGTCTTCTGAATTGTGAGAACTGTTAAAGTAGGCAACAAAATGTTTAATACACAAGATCACAGAAAAGTCTATAAGGTTTTGTTGTGACATTTTAGTTTTCACAGAGTTTTTCCAGTAAATGCTCATTAAAATGTCAACATGCAAGTTATTTGGGTCCACTATCATTTTCATTACAAAGCTGTGATTTGTTTTTTTTAATTTATTATTTGGTTTTATCTCATAAAAATAGCATTAAATAGCAGAAACATACAAGTCTGGAGAAAGACCACGATATCTACAGCTGTAAAGATTTAATATGGAAAGCACATTAGAGAATGTATTTCTATAAAATAAAAATCAATGTTTCCCTTGCAGCAAAGCAGAAAGCCCTGCACATTATTCTATCACATTCATTTTCTCCCTGTAAAGTCCATTCGCCTTTCACTAATAGTGAAAAAACTTAAGGTCTGTGTTGTAAACTGTATTTTTTACACGTGCGCTGGGCACATGCCAACAACATGCATCTTCTTCTGCATCAAACATTCATCCATCCAGCCCAACTACTTTATTTTAGAGCACTGGAGGGGAGAAGGGGGAAGAAAAAATAATGGTGATAACCGCTGAACACATTTCCTACTTTTCTTCTACAGCTATTCCTGATCTGTGTGAATTCACTTACTGCATGCAGGCCTCATGATCCATAGCATGTAAATGTCAATGATCATACTACAAGTTTGAACTGAATTAACCTTAAAAAAGAAACACGCAATGGCAATGACAAAGAATTCAATTCAAACCCACAGTCCTTTGATTAATCTAAAAAAATAGGCATTTCTGTTGATGACAGTTATCTTTAAAGATAAATAGGTGACTCATTTTTTCAATATTTCAGGCTACATATATTTTCAAGTTCATAAATTTGTAAGTATTTGCAAAACTGTCCTCTGCAATAGCTGTAACACCTACTGTATTTAAAGACGATGAAAATCCACGGACTGGCAACAAAATGCATTTTATATAGATGGAAAAATGAGCTTAAAGTTTCTGAAATGCAAAGTTTTTGGATAGGACTTTTAAAAGAAGCCTCCAGTAAGTAAGATTTAGACAATATGTGTACATTTAAGAGATCATATAGAAAGCATAAAACTACTTCGGGCATCCGACCAGTTGGCAAGAATAGAACTCTTTCTACACAGGAGAAACACATGTATAATAAAGATGCAGTGTATTCCTGTTTCCTAACCTCTGTCAAATTGCAAAACATCTAATTCAAAAAATTCTGAGGGGTACTTCATCTCAAATGTCAAAAATGTCATGATGCTTCATTTTCTCTTGGCACAGAAAAAAAAAATGCCAGCATTTCTATCACTACACTTAATCCAATTTTCTTCATTTGCTAAATAGTAGTCTCTAAATGTGGTAAACTGGACAGTAAAACTTAAAATTAGCTAAGCCTACCAGGCATCTTTTGGTCCTGTATTTATCTATGGGGGACAGAAAATCTTTCAACTAGTCAGTAAGAGCTGCAAATAAGCTATTTCCATCAATGAACTTGCATGCTTCCTGTAAATGGTCCGAAGTAACAGCCACCTGGGATCTTGTTTGTTACACTACTGTAAACATCAATACATTGCTGAAAGCAAGGGTGTTTACATGTTTTTTCCCTTCAAAAATCACTGCCTATTTTATTTAGTAAAAATCCAGTGAATAAGCATAAGCTGGACGCATGCTTTGTGAACTTTGAAAAGAGATACTTTCAAAAAGATATGAATCGTCCAGAAACAAAAAACTGACCTGTTAAACATTAGGTGTAAGTGGGAAAATTATCACCTCAGTACCCCAAACTTTTTGTTTCCCATTGCAGAACAAAACGATGCCACCTGAAATTCACTAACAAATATGAAGACATGCACTGGTTTCAACTATTTCAGATAAACAACAAATTCTTTTTTTCTCAATGGGTATGATTCAGAAACCAAAAGAGTTTGTGCAGAAAGCCAGGTCCTATACAACAGTCCACCAACTAATTCACTACACCGGTAGAGACTCTCATCTAACCTGAAATTACTATTTTCAGTGCCAAGTCTTCAATGCACAGTTGCTTTTGTCAACTATTATCTAATTTTAAGTTACAGAAATCATGCCCATTTCAGGTTTTAAATGAAAGATGGCAGTTTTACCCAGGATACCTGTTTTTTCTCCTTATAAGCAGTGCTCAAACCAAGAAATTCTGAGTGGGCAGAGTAACAGAAGAGAGATTTTTGTCTCAAGTAGCAACTTTACAGTCTGACAAACTGTTCTGTTCCTCTTTTCTTCCTCATACGCGTTTTTGACAAACTAAGAAATCTGTTTCCATTAAGATTTCAAGAACATTTTCAAGTTTTTATGCCAAACATTTTCATTTTCAGGCAAAAGCAGGTAGGAGAACATTTAATTCTTCTAACATTTGGGTTGTAAAAACCTTATTTCCTACCAAGAACAGGAAACTGTAGCTGCATTGCCTTACTTTTCAACATTCTGTCCTACTATATGCTGCCAGTACTTTATAATAAGGCTTAAACATTTTTAGAAGGAAAATACAGTGATGGTGTAACACAGTCTTTCAAAGTTACAGGGGGAAGCTAAAGAAAGAGCTGGTCAGGAAAGTGAAAGCCAATGGCAGCCTTAGCTGTAGGAGATGGCGAATCTTATGATGTTGAGAACAGCAATCAAGACTAACAGCAAAATTGCAGTCCTGCACTTGAGGCAACATTTCTGTTTGTTCAGAAAGCTAGTTAGTGTGACCTCTGTGTGTAAATACAAAGAACGAAAGATGAAATGTAGACCACAAAAAAGCTGATGTGCAACACAAACCTATTTTGGAGTCAACGTTGTGGACCGTTCATGTAAGTAGCCCACCAAATCCAGTATCTAGCAAAAAGATCCCCAAAGACAGTTGCACAAAGAACACGTGTTCTGAGATTCTCCCACCAGTGGATACATGGCATCTTCTGAACCAGGACAAATTCAAGAAAACTCAGTCTCAGTCATTCTTTTGGCACATCAGTGGAAAATAACATAATTCTATCAGAGTGCTAATAAATATTTTAGCAGTACTTAACACTTTGTTATATGTAGTTCAAGTCACTCAAGAAAGCCAAGGACATAAAAATTGCACTTAAAAATCCAGTCAAGAGGCGCTCTGTGACTAAACTTCAGTTTGTGAATGTTGAAAGTGAGAAACCACTGCATTTAAAAACAAAGCGTCTGCAGTTCTACGAAATGTGCTATTACACCTGACGTGTGTTAAATTTGTTTACGTGTTACTTTTTATAACCAGTTACAAACTGAGGCACTTAATCTTGCCTTAGATAAGTGAAATGAATTAATTACTATCAAATTCTAGACATATTTATGCATTTTGTCATAACAGTAATTTACATGTCTTCTCAAGGAGAGAACTTGTAGAACTCTGAATATAAAAGTACAGTTGACTACATTGTCTGAAAGCTTAAAAACCTCACCTAATTCATATTATTCCTTAATTCCACATTAACTTGTTAAAACCAAACAGCTTCTTTCTCTGCATTAAATACACTGAAGATTAGGTCCAGTTCTTCCCTGCATCACAGACACAGGCATCACCTTGCCTCCAGTACATTTGAGACATCTAAATCCAAAAGAGTTTTAAGTTAAACCACTAGAAGATCAACACGCACACACACAAGGTCAACAGCACCAGCTTACATCCTGTAGCCTGCCTCCTACACAAAAAAGCAGGAGGTAACCTGCATAGGCCTCTGAAACCACATATTTTTCATCGAGGAAAATTCATTACCACTCAGGGTACTTTCCACAGCAAAGGTGAAATTTATAATGGAGAGTCAGGTCAGTTACATTCTAAGCACTTTACAAAGTAAATTCAAACCAGGTTACCTTTAATTACAATATAACATGCAATTCCTCACTGTCTTCATCTGAGCAGGTGCAAAATTAAACAGGAAAAGAAAAAGGAAAGACAATCTATACATCCTGGTAGACGTAAAGCATGCTTCAATACAATTGTACTCACTTTCAACTAACTCTAAATTCATCATTTTTTTCATAATATGAAGTCAAAAGTAAACTGTTTTACAAAAAGCTTTAACCAAAGCACTACCCTGCTGCACTTCAATGCACAGGATGCCCAGAATGCTTGCAACGTGTTTGATGCATACCCAAGGGGATGTGTTTGGGTAAGCCCTCTTCATACGAAGTTTCGTGCAAAATCTCAGGTACCTGAAGATCACATGCAGGCCATGACAAAATGACAAGGGAACAGTCTAATTTCATGATATCAGCAGTATCTTACTCTGTCTCTTTGATTATACTCACTTGGTGCTTCATGGTTCTTTTTTCATGTGACTACTATATAAAAACTTTATGCCAGGACTGGTTTTCTGCGTGTTGAATAATATGCTACGAAGAATGTCTGGGTTGAACAACAAAAATAGGCATATCTGACAGCCATGTTCCCAATTATATGATAGAGTATGCAATTAAGAACTGGGCAGCATACTGACTGCATTTCAATTATAACTAAGCCATCAAATTCAGGAGGACTTCCTGATAAAAATTAAAAAGACATTTTCATTAAAATATATTCTTCTTATCCTTCACTAGCATAGCAGCACAGCTAACAACATGCACACCAACTGCTCTAACTTCTATTTATATAGTAAAGCACAGGCATCGGTATGCATGAGAATTTGACTAAGAAAAGGGCTCAAACTGCTACAATTTATTACCTACCTAACGTTTTCTTCCACGCATAATCCCACTGAGCTCACACACAGTTATGCATTCACAAGACACCAGTCACTGGGACGACTTCCGAGTATCTGAGTTGCAAGCACAATACCATGGCTAAACAAAATAGAATTACTTACAGCCTCAGAATTTCACACAGCAGCTAATTAAATGCACAAGGTAATAAGACTAGGGTTATGACAAAAAATTTTATCTGTTATAAGATAATAAGCTAATGAGATGGCTCTTGAATGAAGTATCAAAATCTGGGCTACTTCTTGAACCAATGGTGCACAGAACCTCCAGCTACTTTCTCTGACATTGTCAGTAACAAAAAAAACCACCACCCACCAGTGTCAATATATCAGCACATTACAATTCCTCACACCCTGAAAAAAAAAACCTGCCATCACCATCTTGCATCTTTCTTGGCACTGTGAGAAAACGGCATAAAGGTCACGGAAAGCAAACTTCACTCGCATTCTTACAGGTGGCTCCTCCAGATTAAAGCTGAAGAGCAGCTGAGTGGTGGCACGAAGGACCTTTCAGTGCCTTTGCCGAACAGAACACTTCAGTTCCCACACCTCCGAAGCCAACATTTTTCAGCAGTATGCAGTCACTTCTATTTAAAAACAAAATGATACCTCGTGTTTATGGCTTATATACCACAAACTGAAAATCAGAAGAAATACAGGATAATTGAACTACATGGGAAAGACAGAACTGAGTAATATCCTCTCTTTTTCTGTAAAATATGCAGCTACTGCAAAGAATTCAAAAGAAAAAAAAATCCTGAAGGCTCAACTAAGTAGTTCTACATTCAAGCAAGCTTAAAATGATTTGCCAATTATATGGTCAAAAGTAAGAAGCTACAGTCAAAATCTGTCTTTTTTTATACCATAACCTATTTTCCAAATGCATTAAGAAAAAAAATAATCTTTAATGTGAACTCGCAGTCATTCAACCAAGATTCAGCAAACTGTAAACCCACACAGTTGATTTGTCATCTATTTGGCTGCCAAATCTGACTCTGAAAGAGTGATGTGTTACCTTATTATTATTTTTAAAAAGATTTCTCTTGGGACTGCACAGCAAAGGAATGAGTATGTAGCCTATCTTACACAGGAAGGAGAGATTTTTATCCTTAAAAACAGGAGGTTCGCCCACATGATCACCTGGGACAAACTTGGCCAGTGCAAGCAGGCTAGAAGGTTATAGGAGCCTGGGAATGTTTAACATCAAGAAAGTAATTACAGCCCAGAAAGATCAGAAGGAATTAGACAGGAAATGTGAACAGTAACCCTTTCATGCCAAAAAAATCATGAAAAAGTGAGCTCTCGGCTGCCAAACTGTGAGGCTGTACAAACCAATTGCAAAACGCAGGAATGGAAAAAACACTATATATTACTAGGCTATAAATTTCCAACGATGTGATAAAGCTATACTTCCAAGAAAAGAACAAAACCTCTGGTCTTTCTTCTTGCCATGTATATGCAGTATAATTGAAGCCCAGAAGAAACATGAAAACATTTCAAACACCACGTAAGAATGGTCAGTTTTCTCTTCTGAATTTTTTCTTTTAATTTTATGCTGACCAAACAGTCTCCTCCCTAGAAGGTGGTCAAACATCTTGTTCTTATTTAGTCATGGGAAACTTCCTTCCAAAATAAATAGTACATTATCCAAGCAAGAATGCTAACTCTCTCAGTTATCTATTCCAGAAAAACGAATCTCCCAAATTATGAAATAAACCCCATAGCTCAACAGAATGGGCACAAGCTACCCTATGTACTTGTTGGTGAAGCAATCTCTATTATCTGGGAACACGAGGGAATTTGAGTAATCTGCCTGCAGTTCAATCTAGCTACAAAGCCTCCAAGTGCCATTTTGGAAATTGATCATACCTGCATGCTCTTCACACAGAGCTGGGAACCATTTTAATGAAGCAAGAGACTTTTTTCAAGCTCCCCACTAAGGAAAATTGTATTCCTTTATATCCACCAACAGATAACGCTGCAAAGTATTAGCACATAACCCCAATCAGACAAGAGATGAGTGATAAAGCAACCAAACACTAGTGTTTTTATTAATTTGTTGATTAAAACTATGACAAATATATTCTTATTGCAGTAAACAAAAATAATACACTCCCATAAAACGAGTATTAGCGTACACCTGATCTACCCAAAAACGAAATAGAAAGATATTTTATGATTTTAAAAAAAATCAATAAATTATCTTATTTATTTAAACAACACACTTCTTTAGCTGTTCTTAAAATTACAAATCAGAACAGTGTCATCACGCATTGCATTTGCTGTGCATCTCCATATGAGCACTTCAGCTTCTTTTTTTCCACCTTGTCAGTCAGGTGTTCCTCCCTACCCTCCTTTACAACCAAAGTTTTCATTTTTTCATCTGTTCTGTTGGCTTATGTTTTTTCCCGTTTCCTTGCCTTCACATCTAGGATGGGCCTTTGCCATCACTAATGCCGCATGCACAACCAACTCCCGCATGACTGAAGTCTACTTGGCTATCTAATCCACTGAGGCTAATCGGCTCAGTGGAATCACTAAGTAAATGAAATTGAGGGCAAAATAAAAAAGAAATTAAAATACAAAAGAAACACATGAGAATTTCGAGCATGGGCATGCAAACAGGGCAGATGTGGTGCAGTAAAGAAGAAACAATCAAGAAGGTCAAAAAGTCATTGCTGACATTATGGCCTGCACAAGTAACTGTAACTCCCATTCTTCAGGAGATAAAATTGAAATATGAAACAATTATATTTTCTATTATTTTACCGAGATGGGAGGCTGAAAAGAGACAAGGACAGTGACCTCATTCTGGAGACAAAGGGAAAGTTCCATTTTCTCCTGCACTGAACTTAATCCCACTTCTAAGGGTTGATGATTTGCAAAAACAAACTGAACTAACTCTCCCAGTCAATACACGTTCCTCTGAGATTACAGTCACTGCTCCTAAATTTGTCTGTCTCCACAGCAGATTAAATATTCAGCAGTACGATATCCATACAAGATGTTAGCCAAAAAAAATGCAATAATAGATGAGCCACTAAATTTTCGATGGCTATAAACTCAACGCAAAACTATCCACAGCATTTAACACTGTTTGCTCATTGGTCAGAAAAATATTTCCATATCGTTGCAAGATATTCTGTCTTCCAAGCGCTTGTACATGTAAAGCAAAAATACTTCCAGTGATACCGCTATTGTTTTTTCAGTGAGCTACGAGAGTTCCAAGGTACAGCCTTCCTTTCAGCAAGGTGAACTGACCCATGTGAAGTCTGTTAGAAGCCGCCAGCTAACTACAGGGACTCTTACCATGCAAATGAATTGATGGCAACAGCACTGGGAAGTGTTTCCTGTACCTCCCAGATGTAGGCAACACGTCGAAGCTGTGCATTCCCTTCAATACATACATTTGTAACTGATTCACCTGCTGGACCCTGAAGCAGCAGTGTGCCTCACAGTGTGCACCACTAATACAAGATTCCTTTGCACATCAATAACATTTTCCACCTGACCACATCTGCTCTTTACAGAACCTCTTTAAAATTTATATCTGAAAACTAGCAATGTAATGCCGGTACTAGCAATGTTTTTTAATGGAGAGGTTACTAGCATTCATCTTATTTCCAGAAAGAAATGCAATTAACTTAAAAAACCTGAAAGTAAAGGATGTCATATTCTGGGCCTGTAAACCCACTTTATAATGAAAAAGTGAATTCCAAAGATACTAGTTTTGAAAAAGAATCAGCTTCTAGATACAATTATTTGCAATACAACTAAATTTCAACAGAAATTTAAAACTTCCTCTTTTGAGGGCATATACAGTCAGTCAACTGAACACGTGTGTTAATATTCCCCTCCCCCAGTTTCTTCCTACCTGCAAGTATATACGCTAAACATTTTCTCCTTCCCAGTATAAAGCAGCTTTCTAAATATAATTGCCAAAGACTGAGTTATCAAGTAACTACACCATTCACAGACGAGTATTGGAGGGAGAGTCTGCTAAAGAAAACCTGAAACTCTTGTTTGTAAATACCGTCCAAGAAAGCACGCATGGTTATTCTGTGCCAACCAGTACTAACTCATACAAATTTTTCAAGTTTATCTGTTAACTTTTAATTATTAATAAACATTTTGGAAATGGTCTTTCTAGTGTTTCATGTATGAAATGTTACGAAGTGACAATTCAAATAAACTGTTTTCATTAGTGAACAGCACACACTTTAAAACATAATACCACTTAGACAAAAAAAGGCTTATACTGTCCAAGATGATTATTTCTGCCATCGCTGAAATCTCACTGCAGTAAACAGAGGAATTTGACAGTCAGGTGAAAAATACCTGGAAGAAATCAAGTACAGAACAGACATAAATGACGCTAATCAAACACACCAAACTGTTACAGTTTCAGCATCTCACCTAAAGCAAAAGAAAATGCCCTAAACTGGTCAGAAGTGCAAAATCCTGCATTGGACTGGACTTACTCACAGTATGAATAATGCTCACAGCAGCTGTTGATCAAACCTGGCTTCCTTTATATTTAGGAAATCAAAAAGGCTTCACTCAATCCTCTTGGAGCAGCTCTGACCACAATTACTTCCAGACTTGTCATTTTCAAGCCGCTGAAATTAGCTACCGAACCAAGAAACTCAACATGCCCCAGCTAACAGGCAAGCTGTGCATTTACACTGTTCATCAGCAAAAAATACAGGAAGATTTGTTCTCAAATCTGAACAGCATACTCCAATCATGACTTGGTAAATCCTAAGGAGAATAGAGCACGCACATACGATGCTTTTGACAACTCACCCCACTGTACTAACTGCTTTTTCATTATATTCTGATTAAGTGCATAATAAGATACATCCCTTCTGTTTCAAATCCCATCTCTCAAGAAAATGGTAAGAGCTACTACAATCATCACTAGAATATGAAGACCCAAAGCAGGAGGCAACATGGTTTTCTAAAACACTAACACAAGATTAAGGAGCATCATCTCAAGGAAAATCGGAAGATTTATTACTATCTTCCCCTCCAGATTATTGTGTAAGTAACACTTTCGCATCACAGGAAAAAAAAAATATTCCTCTGGCTCCACAAAGTATTAAATACATCATTATACATATAAGACAACAGAGAATTGGTACAACTTTCAAATATAGCAACCTGCAATCAAAATTAGTGCAAATTACATCACATTTATGTTTTTCTAATCTATAAACTATATTCTGGCAATACATGCTCTTGAAGTGCAGGTAGATGATGAGTGGAAAAAAAAGAGATATGAGAAAGACAAACAAATAAGTAAGCATTCTACTAACTAACAAATCACACAAGGTGTTTTCAGAAATGGCCCCTTAATCAAGGCAAAGATAAAATGCTTCCAGCCTTAAAAAAAAAACAAAAAAAAACAAAAAACAAACACAAAAAACTCAAACAAACTAACCAACCAAAAAGGACCCACTAACTTTTGAAGCATTCTGCTTATTACAAAAGTGAAGAGAAATAATCAAAGCAACAAACTTCTGCAGGATCCCACATACATCTGGCACCCAGACCTGCTTATGCAAAGACTGGCAACACGCAGTGGTGGCTTTAAAATGCATAATTTTGAAATAGCGACAATACCCAAATAGCAAAGCTTACTATTTAGATGTTCCAACCCTAAATAATGTTCAAAAGTTGACCATTATTTTAGGCTTATCATCCCTGACAGAGTACCTCTCAGTTACTGAAGTTTTTCTGCCTTGACAGGGGAATTCCATTTTTAAGATTCATACAGAGAAAATGTTTTGGTATAAATCATGGCTATTCTAAGCCAGGAAAATGTCCCACAGGTCACTAAGCTACCATCTTTCAGGCAAGTTCTCCATAATTAAGGTATAAATTATAATTTCACAGACATATTTTATTTTATAAATAAACTCTGTTTCCACAATCTGAGCTGTGGGAAAGAATTCCTGCGTCAATGCACCAACCCTTGCAGCACGGCAAGTTTTGAACTGAATGCCAACTCTAAATGTTATAATATGGATTCTAGCAGAGAAAAAAATAGGAGGAAGATTTCCCTCTCACCCCCCAAATTCCCACAAGCCTTCTGAATCTTTTTATTCCTGTCACGGCACCTCCCTGACATCTGCTCTTTGCTGCTCTAGAGCCAAATACAACAAATTTAAGTCAATCTGTTGCTAAACACACCAAAAGTAAAAACTGCAGCTTCCATTAAATGGAGTGAAAAGGACATTTCAGTGGGAAGGAGCAAAAGCTGATTCCGTAGTCTTTTCCTGCTGAACACTGCTTTTGATGCTTTTATCACAGACTTTTGTATTTGAGTTTGATAAAGACTGAAAGCAAACATAGTTTGTAGGAGTCAAACCATGCCAAGAGAAAAGACTGGCAGAGCGACAAGCATGCTCATTTAATTAAGATACCCCCCCTGCTATTTTTTATGACTTTTTACATACTTGCTGGAAGTTGGCTGGATGACACAGAAGGCTAGCGTTAGCTCATCTCACCCTCTTTAAATATTCTATTGCTTTAGGTACAGAACAAACTTGTGTACTGACTTGGATTAAATTACTGCAGGAACACCCACGTAATGCATCAGTCCAGGCAACAGAAAAATCGAAGCTGAACAGAACAGAACGGGTGGCAAGTCACAGAAACAACTGCCCTACACAATTTCTCTTCAAGTTCCTGAGGCCCCAGGTGTTACTCCCCAAAACTTCTTCCTCAATGTCCTCACTTACAAGAAAAACAAAATAAATCAGTGGATACTCCCAAGAGAACTAGACATAGTACCTAGTGGGCATTTCACCTAGATATAATCTAACACAGGGACAGGGGGCAAACAAATTAGTGAGATGTTATAACCATTTCTCCTGTAAACAAACTTAATTCCTTTACTCCCACCATCAATACATAGTGTTTAGATGAGCTTTAGAAAAAAATCATAATGGTAAAAATAATCTTATAAATGACAAAAAGCTGAGGGGTTATATTCTTTCAGGAAAAAAGGAAACCTGAGCCTGTGTAAATATTCTTGCACTCTAAATTATCCTATTTCTATTAGAATTTTCCTAAATTCAAATTATCCCTAGACTGCAGAGCTCACTGTCTTATCAATTTAATAAAAAAAAAAATAAAATATCCTTTCTCAAGTTTCCTTTCTCAATTTGCCACCTTAATTTCACAGAACGTCCCCTTACTTTTATAGTATGAACCAACAGAACAAAAGCTCTTGAATTACTTTTGTCAAACCATTCATCATTCTGTGCACTTGTGTTATACTTCATCATACTCGTTGCCTTTCAAAGGCTAAACAATTTTTTTTTCCAATTTATCTTCACACAAGCAAGTTTCCACCCCTGTAGATTACTCTTTTAGCCTTTCCTCTGCACCTCCTCTCCTCTACACCTTCCTTTTTAGAGGAGGCATCCAGCACCCCATACAGTGTGATGGCATGCTATATGACAGGAACATATTGATTTTACCATAGCATTTTATTCCCCATGCTATTCTCCATCACATTTTGTTTACTCTGATTGCAAGTACAAACACAGATATTAGAGATTAACAGAGCTCTCAAACAAGATTCTTAACACACAGCCCCCTACTCTGACTATGTGACACAACAAACATGAAGACTTATCATTTTGCGCCACGTAGTCTTTGCTTTTTTGTCCTTCAGCATAATTTCCTCCTCATATCTCACCCATTACAGTCAAATCTTTGTCATATGCCCCTAAGGATACCTTCCAAAAAAAGAAAATCACTGGTTTACAAGAGCTCATAAACACAGACTAAGCAAAGGCAACTGCCCTAAACTGCAGACACGTGGACTTTTCACCTTTAGGCCTTCAATAAGGCACCAAGTTTGCTTCAGCATAACAAGTCTGTTATAATATAAAATATAATACAGATCTGCCCTTTGAAAAATTAAGACTTTAATAGAAAACATAACACACATATATATGGAAGACAAGATCATTCTACACCCCACTTACCCTACAGAAACTATGGAAAACATACCATCCCTGAATTAACTTACTAAAATATCATAAAATGTGATAGATAATGTATGGATCCTTAAGGGGTACATAACCAGACAAAAAAAGACAAAAGTTTCCAAGAAAAAGGTGCATTTGAAGATCTGCAATTGCATCTGCCTTCTGGAAATGAAAAAAAACAAGTGAATCAAAAGTCTAAGATTTTTTTTTTTCTCAATCATGAACAGTATTGTAAAGTTTCTTTAATATTGCCATTTAGGGAAAAACATAATAGTGTGATTGACCCAACTCTCTGTTCTTAAACACTCTGCTAAAAGAACAAACTATTTGTGAAAATAACAAAAACCAGCTGAAAGCATTTGGGTGGTCTCAGTTTCAGTCCTGTAATACAGAACAGTCCCTTCTTTCTAAATCCAACACCAATTTGTTTTCCTTCTTCAGTAATGCCTCAAAATGTGTTGATGACAAAAGCAATAAAAACCACTGAACATACATATTATTAATTTAGGGCATTGTACTAGTAGACTGACAACTTAAAAGAGCTTCATTCATCATACACAGAGCACTGTCATATACACAACAGAACCATGCAGGCTTTTATAGACTGATCCTTTTTGATTCCCTAACAGTATTTCGGGGGTTCATATACTTTTACCTTTAGGACAGTGCATATCATTAGCGTTGACTGGTGTTGGACTGAATGCCGATTTAAACTTTACTGCCTTGCTTCCTAAAAACACGGATCTACCTTATTTCTTCACCACCTGTTCCGTTTTGACTGAGCTGAGCAAGACCAAGAACTGTCAGAAGCTCATGTCTTGGTGCTACATAGTAGCACTACTTCATGGAAACAGCAGCCTGATACAAATCCGAGATTACAGGCACTCACACAAAATTGGCAGACTGTAACCTCCCTTAGGGAGGCTAACCAGTCAAGGACGGCCAAAAAACCTACCAAAATTAAGTTTTGTATCATTACTATTTAAAACCAATGACATCCAGAAGACTGAAGTGTGCTCAAAACTACACAAATCAGTAACAGGAACATTTCTATGGTTCATCCAAACAAACCACAAACATATATGTAAGAAAAGTGGCAGGCAGCATGGGTACAACAGAAATGACATTGGTCTAAGCTGCAATTTGTCACCACGCACCATTTTCAGAACGTTGTCCCTAGCCAAAGGTCCTTAAAAGAGAATAAAGTGTCCCTTGCAATTGTCCTTACAAGAGGTGAATAATGCACCAAAAACTAAGACAACACACCTTTAAGGGTTTGCTTGGTTTGGTTTCTGCTTTTGGGTCAGGTAAAACCATTAAATACTTCCTACAGACATTTCAGATGCCAGTTACAGATAACATAGGGTTTCACATGGAAGACTGAGTATGGAAACGTTGCTCTGACTGATCTACCAGCCAAGCTCAAAGAGCAAAAATTTTCCATGAAACTAAAACTTAGAAGCCAGCTAATCTCCCAAACCAATTTCACTGATAGAGTCTAGTAAGTCTGCCAGGAGCGGTTTCTTTCCCCCACAACTCCTACAGCTATCAAACAAATTTTCTGAGCTGCCTTTCCCTCTCTTTTGCACCTGCCTCTCCTGGCAAATACCCAAGCAAACCACAAGACCTGCCTCCCCAGGGACTTGCTATGACAGAGGCATTTGAGCAGGGCCAGGACAGCCCGGCTCTGAAGCTCATCTCAGCACATGACCCCTTCTTGGCATTAACCATGATACTTTTTCTAAACCAACAATCGTGGGCTTAGACTTTTCTGAAAAGCAATAAAGGACTAAGCCACGGAATGAAACTACTGGACACATACACAGAAATTAATATCCTATGGCAGCCTCTAAAAGTAAAAGTTCAAAAAATATATACGTTCATTACTTAATATGGCATAATTTTACTCTTTATACGCTCCCATGGAAAAAAAAACCTCATCATTCTGCCAAAAAATTAAGCTTTTTTTTAAAAAAAAAAAAAGCTTAACCACAAATGAAGTGACCACAATGCATTACAACTCTTGAGAGATGCACTGAGTTACATGTTGCATTCTTTCCTTTTCATTTGTGCAATAGTTGAAAGTACACTGACGGCTCAGTACTAAGCCTGTTCTGGTGTCAGGACACCAGGGAGCCTCCCTTCAGGCAAGGCTTTCCATACTGTACACCCTTCAAAAAGATGCAAGAAGGAACCAACAATAAAAAGAATAGTTCACAGTTTACGTGAGGAAATAGTTCTTTCCTAAAATGGTAAAAGACTGAAGTGACAAACAAAAGACAGTCTTTCCTTAATCTACGCGCATTTGCATCTTTGTTTAATACACAGTGCAGTTCTACCACATTTAGTTTTATGGTGTTTTAATTACATTTTTGACATTAATTAGGAGTGGTGCTCCCCAAGGGGTCAGTACTGGGTCCAGTCTTATTCAACATATTCATCAATGACCTGGATGAGGGAAGAGAGTGTATCCTCCACAAGTTTGCTGATGACACAAAACTGGGAGGGGTGGCTGACACACCAGAAGGCTGTGCCACCATTCATCAAGACCTGGACAGGCTGGAGAGTTGGGTAGAGAGGAACCCAATGAAGTTCAACAAGGGCCAATGTAGGGTCCTGCACCTGGGGAGGAATAACGCCATGCACCAGTACAGGTTAGGGGCTGACCTGCTGGAAAGCAGCTCTGCAGAGGGAGACCTGGGAATCCTGGTGGACAAGCTGACCATGAACCAGCAATGTACCCTTGTGGCCAAGGCCAATGGTCTCCTGGGCTGCTTTAAAAAGAGTGTGACCAGCAGGTCGAGGGAGGTCGTCCTCCCCCTCTGCTCTGCCCTGGTGAGGCCACATCTGGAGTACTGTGTCCACTTCTGGGTTCCCCAGTTCAAGAATAACAAGGAACTACTGGAGAGAGTCCAGCGAACAGCTACAAAGATGAACAAGGGAATGGATCACCTCGCTTATGAGGAAAGGCTGAGAGACCTGGGTCTGTTTAGCCTGGAGAAGAGAAGACTGAGAGGGGTTCTCATCAATCCTTATAAATATCTACAGGGCGGGTATCAAGAGTATGGGGCCAGACTCCTTCAGTGGTGCCCAGTGACAGGACAAGGGGCAACAAGCACAGACTGGAACACAGGAAATTCCATCTGAATGTAAGGAAAAACTTCTTTACTTTGATGGTGGCAGAGCACTGGAACAGGCTGCCCAGAGGGGTGGTGGAGTCTCCTTCTCTGGAGACATTCAAAACCCGCCTGGACGTGTTCCTGTGCAACCTGCTCTGGGTGAACCTGCTTGGGCAGGGGGGTTGGACTAGACAATCTCCAGAGGTCCCTTCCAACCCCTACCATTCTGTGATTAAAATGTGTTGCTCCACAAACCATGATAACATTTCCTACAACATTTAATTAGGCTACAAATACCCATGGCATAAGTCCTTTAAAAAAAAATTAATGCTTGAATATTACTTACACTAGGTTGAATCAGCTTATTAAGGACAAACCAATACCTGCAAATATAGTACTATAGTAAGTCAAAGACACACTTAATTAAAAAATATCACATGAAGAACAGCATAGTTTCTACCCAGCTGTTCTGTGTGTTTTCATGAAGGGTGACAACAGTAACACGGAGCAAACACAATACAAAGACGACAGCATTCTCCAAATGCCATTTTAAGCTGACAGTAAGAACCCGTTTGTTACAATAGCAAGAGAAAGCAGGGAATCAAAAAAATAACGTAACTTCTTATTTTTAAAACAACAACAAAAAAGCATTAAAGATCGACAACATATTATTTTTAATTGTTACACTGTGAAGAAGTCTGCATTTCATTCAACTTTGATAACAACGGGCAAATACACTTCATGAGAAAGTGCTCAACTATTATTCAAGCATCGCTGTTCTCTTATTTGCCAATGTTAGTCTTGTAAAAATATATGTTCATGGTTTAAATTTTGTTTTAAAAAGTCTTTTTAAGTAAAAACATGTTCTGGATCTCTGTAAGTGAATTATAATGATAAACATGAAGCATTAAGTCTAAGCAAATACAGACAAAATCTTAACTTGACTGCAGATGAGGATGAACGTCAAAACATCTTCTACTGTTGCTGAACCACTAATATTTTTTATGGAAATTCTGAAAACAATTAGTTTCATTGCAGTACACTTCCACTGGTGTACACTCTCAATGACGTTAAAGAATTTTAAAATAAACCAACAAACAGCAACTCAAACACAGAAATAAAACCTGTCTACGTAAGAAGGAAAGTACACGGATTGCAAATGAATCTTTTTCTTTGTTGATCACATTTAACCAGAACACTGAAAAGCAGATTCCGAAAAACTCTGTGGTGTTTTCTCAGAAAAAGCATATAAACTCTAGGGAGAGGACAAATTGAAAAATTTCCATTAAAGGATGCAAAATTAAAATGCATCAGGTACCTAAGGTTGTCTGCATCTACTCATGTAACCTGTGCTAAACATGCAGTAGCTTACCACGATAGAAAGCAGGTAACCTACCTACATCTACCACTGGAAAGAACCCTAGCTTACTGTATATCATTTCTTCATGTTCAGACAGACATAGAATCTAAAATTAAAATATTCTGCAAGGACATTAACCGTATTCTTTCAACATACCCACCTTATACACCCTGCTGCTGCTATGGCCAATGAAATATTTCATCCATCTTAATTCCTGTTTCAAGGAAAACAAAAAATAGAAAGTCCCAATATCTCAGGAAATGTATTTAGCAAAGGACAGAAATCATATTGAATAAAAAACAGAGCCATACACTTCAGGAAGTGGTAAATAAACAAGAATTCTACTAAAAAAAATGTTTGCTCTCAACAGATCAAATACAATGGCATCTCCTCTGAGGCTTACCATACATTAACAATATTTCAGATTAGAAACTGCAACTGAACTATTTGAATAAATATTGCTGAAGTAACTGATAAAGTTCACACATTACCGATTTGACCACATACTTTTAAAACTCTGTACGCTTCTATAATTGTAACTGCAGTAATATTTTCAGCCAACTTCACATCTTTGATCACTTGACCATTTCACTTTGACCTGACAACATCTATCTCAATAGGTGCAAATAAATAAATGAAACCATCACCAGTTTCATATAGACATTTAAAACATTAAACCACTTCCATAAATAACATATTACCTCTGCACACAAACATCCTCGAAACACCCCAAGTCACAGAAGAACACTCCTTCCATCCAATGCAGCATAATCATTGAAGCTGTACATCAAAAACATATATGACAATCACTACATATACCTAGAGTTTCACGTGAGAAGGTCAGAGCTAACTCATGATATGTTGTCACTATCATTGCTAGTTCTGATAGTCTCACAAATGAGCTGTAGAGGATACAGAAGAAAGTAGTATTTCCTTCATGAATGCTTTGAAAAATTTAACTGCAAGATTTTAGTTACCCCGAAATCAATTACTTCAACAGCCAAAAAGTTAAAAACATTTGAACCATACCACAGTGTTAGTTTTCTTCTGATCCTCCAGTTATCATTACCCAAGAATATTTTTTAATTAAACACTAAGAAGACTGTATCAGATCACCACAAAAAATATTTTAAACATACACCATAACCGTCATAAGCTTTTTTCCTTCCTTTTCCTTTTTGATTTTTCACAAACTTTAAATTTGAAAAAATCCAATTCTTCTAGCTACTGAAGCAGACAAAAAATATGCACTCATCCCTGAAATATATATTTTGCTTTGCATAAAAATAACTTTTTTAAAAAATTAACTTAAAGTAATACTAAAAAAAAAAAGCTACAATAGGGTTAGACACAAAAAAAAAAAAACAGAAAAGCACCTCGGTGTTCTGGTTGCTCAATAGTCCTGAGAAAAAACAAATTCTGCATGCAGAAACTACCGTGATCTAAAAGAGCTGGGCATTTACCTTATGTTATCCTCCTCTTTCCTTTTTATTAGGAATAATAACATGAAAGACCATTTTTAATGGTATGTTACAGGTTCAAGTTAATCAGTACAAGCAAATTCAAGACTGTAATTTTTAAACTAAGGCAGCTAAACTACACAGATTTAAGGGCTAAAAAGATATAGTGAACCTGGAGAATGGAACCGAGCACAAGGCAGCATGAATCAAAGAGCAAAAGACTTCCAATAAAAGGTAAGATATATGACATAAATTTTAATTCAAGCATAGAACTAGGTAAGTATTTTAACAAAGCATGACTTTTGGACATAACAAATTTACACAAGCCAATGCCTCACATTGTTTCAAATCCGCCACACAGCAGACATTACTGCAGTGCTTCCAAAACTCTCATACACTGCTTTCAAACAATTCCCTCCTTATTTTGCCAATGCCAGACACATCAGATCACTTAGAACTTGGGATGTATTCTTTATTTCCTTATTACCAATATAAAAAGTTCTAATGGATACACAAGCCAGTAGGCCTCAGCACCAGTTATGCGCAAACACTACACCCACTTGATGCATTCATTTCTGCAGTCACAGAACAAATGAAAACCCTTCAGCTCCCAGGATCCTTCCAAAACCTGAGGAGCCGAGAGGACTGCGTGTAGCATCTGTGCTTTTATGGAAGCAGCAGGGAGGTTTATGAAACAACGCTCAGGTCAAAGAGCCGACAGCTCTACACGCAACTCTGACCCCGGCTGTCAGGGGCATCTCATACCAGCCACTTCCACGTCCCAGCCTCACCAAACCCGAGGACACCTACT
>VYZM01020850.1:8395-23322 GCA_013398915.1 Dromas ardeola
CAGGAAAGTCTTTCAGACAGTCACAAGAAAATGGAGTCCCTCCCAAAACACTTTACAATCACTCTACCCTAAATAATTCATAGTCAGTCCCAGGTACTGTCCAGTAGATAGTTACATATTATTTGGGGACTCCTTTAGAAATCATGCGCTTCCAGGAAAAAAATCAACAAACTTATATGTCATTTGCAGTACTTGATATACTCAGAACAGTCACATAGAATATTTTTGAAATAGCGAGGCTGGCACATAGGAAACCTTTTCTCTGAAACATATCTGAAGCACCAGGCTTAGACCCAGATCAGTTCTACATTTGAATTCAGTGATACGCAGTTCTAGAATTTTCCTTTGGTCTGTTTCTAACATATATACTATGCATGGCATGTAGTGGGAAACTGAAAAAAATTCCAAGATACAGTAGGACAGTTGTGAAGACTCAAGAAAACACTGGTCATTGAGGAGAAATTTCATTAAGTGATTTTTGCATGAAGCCTCTAATGTCTGAGTGTGCTGTGGCATACCTATTTGTAAGGATGTTTTAAGCCATCTATTTATAAGTCTCATTTAAAGCTTTCCAGTGATGGCAAATACACCATGCTGGATGATTTGTTTCAGTGATCAGTCATTTCATTATTAAACTGTGTACATTACTTCTGAATTTGCTTGTCCCTAGATGCTAGGTATTTTATCTTTTTATAGTGTTGTACGCTGCATGCAGATACCTTGTTATCAAAAATCATTACCCGCTGTGGGAAGCTGGAACTGAAATGTCAAGAGCAAAGCAGAAACCAACAGGACAGGCACCAGAGTTCAACCTGGTTGCCCTACTTGTATTCTGAGAAGTACCAGTTCCAGCCATGAGAAGACATTCCTTGACAGAAGACCTGTAGGCTACATGTAAGTCAGCAGCCCTTTTTCCACACTAATTTCCACCATGTAGGTTGACATATCCTTTGGAAATAAACTGTTTAGAGTATTAGTTGTTTCCTCTGCTGTGATTAATCAGACAGATTGTGCATTGTTACAGTGAAGTCCTTCAAGCCCTACGTGCCGAGGGTTCGTCCGGAGGGACACTCTTCATAGCTTTAGCACTTTTTTCATTGGTCCCACTAGAATGGAGTGTATCACAGCATAATACAGCTTTTAGTAAGTTAAGGGAATTATTTTGATTTTCTCAAATAAAAACTTTAAAAGTTTCAAATCAGCTTAGTTAAGAGTCAGTTACATTCTAGACACTGGATCAACCTTGCCTCACAAATTTGGCGTAACAGTAGACAGGTATTCAAACTGAAAAAATATAGTTTACTCTTTAAATGCCTGCAGTGGTATCTTTTCCCATTGCTAATTGCTGATCTTATTTTGCACTCTGGTGTCAAATAGCATCTTGGAATAAGAGAGTAAAAGAACAGGAAAACTCCAGTAAATCATCATAGCCCTTAACAAATGCAGTGCTTCAGGAAGATAAGTACCCTGAAAAAAAACTTCATTCTTGCTTGACACTTCTCTATTTACTTTATTCTTTTTATGGAATGGTCACCATTTAATGAGCAATTACGTACAATATTTACTTGAACAGTAAAGTGATCTCACTGACTTTAATGCAAGCATTATTCTAAGGGCTGCTCTATAAAACAAAGAGAAAGCACTTCGCCTTGGGATAATGTTACAAGGGAGAACTTCAGTCAGCAGAGCTAAATCTAAAAACAGTGCTCTTACAGGATGTAACAACTTGCAAATTTATGATCAGATCTGGCAGCTCTTTTTCAGGCCTGTTCACTGTACAGAATTCAAATGGTGTGATAATACAATACATTTTAGCAGAGGTTGTAAAAATTAGCTATAAAATAAAGCACAGAATATATCAGCTCTATCTTCAATAGTTCAACCTAAGCATCATTAGGATAAGATGGAAGAGTAGATTCATACTCTTTAGGCATCACCTAACTATTCTAAATATAAAACTCCTTTATTTCTTGCCCTATTATTTTTCTTATATTTTATTGTCAATACAATTTTTACTGCTCCAGTACAAAAAGTGGATTTGATACAACTGTGTTTTTATAATATGTAATATATTGTGCTGATATTTTATCTGGTAATTTCTTGAAAAAAATAATACATTTCTAGTATTAAAAAGGGAATATTCGGCTAGTCAGGAACTGAGGCATGTTTTCCTCTTATCTAGTTATAGTTTACAGTAAAAATAAAGTATCTTTGTAGTCCCTGATGTAAACAGAGAGATCCCAGTGACATCAATAGTTACTCTGCATAAGACAGTGTTGCATGAGAGAGGTCCAGCTGCTGCATCCACCTTCACCACACAGCTCGGAGAACCAGTTTAACCAAGCGACATGGACAGAGCTATGCCAATACTAAAGATGGACTTGACAATACAAAAAATATGCTGCTATTTTGGCTAATGAAGTTAAGTTTGAGTCATAAGAGAGGGGACATAGAAAGTAAAATCTGAGATAAGTTACTTGAATACTCCTAACAATCTGAGCCAAAGCCTACCAGAAGTTAGAGAAGTTCCTGAGCAGGAGTCGGCACCTATAACTGATGCAAGACCTTGGGCCAATGGGACTACCAAAAAGGTTTGATGTGCCGTGTGCCTCACTTTCTTTTCTTTCTTTTTTGATGTTAAACTTGATGCAGCTATAGCATAAGGACACAGGCAAGGCAAAGTTTGTGAGTGGAGATAATATCTTATCAGAAGATAAGAAAACACTTATCAGAAAAAAAGTGTATTTGGAAAAAGAAACTCCTTTTCAGACACAACCCCTCTTTTTTGGGAAGGTCTTCTTCCTGACAAAGTGGCTGCTCATTCAGACGTATACCTACTGTTTCCACTTATGCTAGGTGGTCTTGTAAATACTGGTGTTGATAAAGCTTGCCTTTTCTTACTAAGTTATTAGGCATATAGCTGGTACCAC
Organism: Dromas ardeola; assembly: GCA_013398915.1. Lineage (NCBI taxonomy): Eukaryota > Metazoa > Chordata > Aves > Charadriiformes > Dromadidae > Dromas > Dromas ardeola. The sequence goes on from VYZM01020850.1 coordinate 11,326, forward strand.
AGGTCTAAGGTTTCCTGGCAGCAGAAAGTTCTGCCATATGCCACCAGTCATCTCAAATCTTTGAAGACCACTTTTTTTCTTAATAGAATATAAAATCTATCACAAAGTTTATGCACATGGGTTGAGTATATGTTTCAAGATGTGTATGTGTACCTAGCTATATACAAGCACCTTTAGAAATGGTAGCACTTCATTGAATGAGAGGATTGGAACAAAGGATAAAAAAAGCCAACTCGAAGACAATGTGCCTGTGAAATCCTCAAAGTTGGAGTTGAAACAAATAGTTTAGTTAATGCTCATTTTTCTTCCTACATTGCATCAAACAAAATCTGTTTTGGGACCAGGCAAAAGCTAGTTAAATATTCATTAGTTTAGTGAAAACTTTTCTCCTCAAGAAATCAACAGACAGGGATGAATTGCAAAGGCAGTTGGAGAAAAAGATTTGCTTCGGGAAAGGGATTTGAAAAGTGCAATAAGAAAGGAAAGATTCAGACTTCCCTTCTGGTCTTTTTTAAATATTATCTCCTTTTTTCAGTGGGAAAAAAAAGACCATTAGTGATTTCTTTACTTAATGGGACTGGAAGTAAATTAGGCAAGTGAGATATCTCCTAGCTCTGCTATCATCACTGATCTCAGTTGGCCTTTTTCCATCCTGCACCCAGCTGCAAAAATATATACGACTATTTTGGTGCTGATATGTTTGTTTACTAGTCAGAAATGGCAACTGCTCAGTAAATCAGATTATATGTTGATATAGCAAAAAATTAAAATACTGTGTTAAAGCAGGTTATAATTTACACCTCTAAAACTGTGTAGATTTAGTAGGCCAATTTTTTCTGTATGTAAATGCCTGCTATATGGTCACTCCTAGGCTGCAATTAGTCCAATCTGTTATCTTCATCCTATGGTTTTTACTTTATGACTTGGGAATGCCGACTGGTTAATCCATTTTAATTTTTTCTCTTTGACTGTACTTTGAAGGAAGGACATAAATAATTCCTTATCAAGGATCTAGAGTCTCCCTAACTCTCTTTAACAGCAAGGTTAGTACCTAAGGACCCATCTTCTCTCCTTTGATGTCAATGTCTTCCTAATTTATATGTGTAAAATTTGTATCGGGTCATAGAAATCAGAAAATTCAATGTATTAAGTGTACACAAAGTGCTAAAGATTTATAAAGAAAGAATATTTACAGGTTAAACATTACTTTGCATTTGCTTGTTTTGGGCATAATTTCCAATTATTACAAACTAATTATATTAAAAATTTGCATGAGTATCTATTTTTAATCTTTAATATGAATGTTTCTCTTTGGACTTTTTTTTTTTTAATAGACTCTTCATTTTTCTACATACCACATATTGTATGCTATGTTCTAAAATGGTATTGTGGTATGCGGAGAATTTTGTTTTGGGGAAATAATAAATTCCTTTGGCTCTGTACAAAAGGTGTTATTCATCCTTCAGGTGCATGATCATTATCTGGGTCTATCTTGGCTTTTCCCTTAATTTAAACAAGAACCACCTACTGTAAATCACCTTTTTTTTTTGCTTACAGACATATGTGTAACTTGTAGATGTGCAGGCTTTTATATTAAAAAATGTACTATGATTTCAGTTTCTAAAAAATGTTATGAAGAGTTAATTCATTCATGAATGAAAATTAACATAGATTGCAATATCAAACACTTTTTCTTTGCAGTCAGGGTGAAATTCAGTCTATCCTGAGAGGAAAATACAAATGTTATTGCAGTTTCCAGGTAAGTTGTTGAAGTTGCTATGCCAGCACATCATGTATGCCAGAGCATCATACTAGACCATTATGCATACTGAAGGGACATTTAGAATACATTCTCAGTTGCTAAATACAGGCCATTTTACAATGCCTCTCAAAAAAATATCTGTTTTATATCACTTGGAAGCTCATCTCCCTCCCACATAAGCTCATGAAATGGTGCCCCTGACCAGGAAAAAAAACAGTGAGTAAACCTCTTTCAAAGGTCTTTTTTCATGCACAACGTTTTACCAAAAATCGTAATACTTAAGCGCTACTCAAACATGCATACAGGCCTCTACCTTTCTTTCCTCTCTAGCACAACCACCGCATTAACCTGAAAAACTGTGCTAAAACTCAATACGTCTTATTCACAGCCACAGGGATGTTCCCTTTCCAATCCACTTGTGTGTTAGCACCTGTGTGAGTGTCTTCGGGCAAGCCTTGCACTGCTCTCTGCGTTCTCGCTCCCCACAGCACGCCACTGTGAACAGCCAGTCTAGCTCTCCCTCTGTCCTTTCATCCTTGATATTCAGGGGACCCTGTGCAGCATGCAGTTAGAATGAAAATAAAAAATACGTGTCTCTCCCCTGCTACTCCTGAGGTAACAACGAACTTCATTCTACTGGCCAGTAACCAAAGGCAGAGGTCAGAAGGCCAAAATCCTCTGATCTGGAGTACATTTGTGCGTTCTGTTAAATGCCGTTAGGTCTCATTGACTTCTCCAGTCATTTCCCAAGGCATTTGCCGTTAGCAGCAGAGATCCATATTTAATAATTAATTAAATGTTATTGTGGTATTTCTTGAGACATTCTTGAGACATATACTGAAGAACATTTTTAACAGTATTGAATTAGAAAACCATTTTGTGTTGTTTTGTGAAAGCAATCTATGTATAGCAATGTTACAGTGCACATCACTGTACAGAGCGTTACTGCATTGCCCAGCTTTGCTTAATATCCCAGGCACAGAATCATTTTGGCCACAATATCCAGTGAGAGCTGGTGACTTTGGAGTGTTACATATGAGACACCTCCGACAGACCTGTCTTTCAGAAAGTATTAAATCTCTGCCATGAACACACATTTTGGAGGACTGAAATGGACATCCAAACATTGCAACCCAACAGAGTAGTCTTTTAGAAAACTTTGGCCTCCATGAACACTGATGTAATTCAGGATTAATGCCATCAAGCTGAAAAGATTACAATAACAAAAGAGCAATATGAGATTGGATTTAGGCCTCCAAAGTCTAAAATCTCCAATATATCTTTAAAGAGAAATACCTTACTCCAGCATTTGGAAAATGGGGCCTATTGAAAAGCATGAAACCTCTAAATTGTTATTTGAATGCCAGAAAAGTAATCCTTTAAAAAGCCAAGACAAAAATGCCAAAAGGAACAGAAAGGAGTGAGCCAGAAATGCTAACATGTTCATTTCCACTCTGTCCGCGAGCTGGGCGAGACCCTCAACTCCATGGACATCTCTGGATATTAACTGATGGACAGTCCCTGCCCTCAGTGACACGGGTGTCATCTCACAAAATAGAAATATGGATGTAAGCTGCACTTAAAATAAGGTTCCTAGCTAGGAAAAAATACCAACTAAGAAACATACGCCTTTTGACAATACCTACATTTAGCTGTGACTTTGTACCCGCCCAGCGGAGGGTCGTGGCCTTCCACAGCATCGAATCCCGCGGACACCAGGACGATCTCTGGATCAAACTCATTGGCAGCTGGCATAATCACAGTCCTGTAGATTGAAAAAAACCAACATGTTAAAATTGAAATAACTTCTATCTTCATGATATAAATTGCCACAATCTCAAAAATCCACAACACAGGATTTTGTTCATCAAAACCATATTTTCTTTTAATTAAACCAGTCTTCACAGTAGCTGTCCAAAACAAAAAAAAGTCCAAGGCTTCAATTAATTTCTTTGTATAGTTTTTTTTCTTTTCTATGATTTTGGAAAAAAAAAATGCAGGTACATGTGAAAACCTTTAATATTACACACACATCTGTGCCTGTTTTATCCTGCTGCCTATAAAAAGCTGCCTCTTCCAGGGAAGTGACTAATAGTTTACAGAGAGCACTCAAAGCCTGAGTGGAAACCCGGACTGCTCCAGTTAGTGCGAACTTGGTGTAAATTTGAACTATAAATTTCTTTTGGGAAAATGTTTGCTTTCCAAACTTTTTTTTTTCTTCTTAACATTTTTAAATGTTTGTCGAGGTGGGGGGTGACTCTAGCAAAGGAAAAACATGAAATTCCCTTAATCAAACCCAGACTATGTTGTCAAGCCTTTCCAAGGTCAAGCATAACAGGAATGTGACAACCACAAACTAGTGACAGCAACCCCTGCTGGTGTCAGGAAGATAATTCAACCCTTCACAGTCACAAAGATTCCACTTTTTTAACCCCTTCCTTGACGAACTTCCATGGGGGTATTTTGTCTCTCTGTTTTCACTCTTCTCAAAACTCAAAGCATTAAAGATGTGTCGAAGGAGAAGATAAGACCCAACATTCTGCATTCACAGATGCCTTTTTTCAGGCTGACTTTCGAAAGGGGAGGTGTCAGGATGGCTTTTACACTAGTGCGACAAATGCTGAGCCCGTAACGACTGTGCTAATTCAGGGGGACATCACTAACGTTAAAAGGCAAAAACACAAATTAATTTTCTATTCCAAATATATTAGCTCAAGGAAATCCCAATTGGTCTACACTGGTCAAAATCGGAAGATCAGTTTTGCCCATGTGTAATACTATTTGTCTTAGTTCAATATTTATTTATTTATTGTTTAATCAACTTAGGCCACAGAGGTCATGTTTTTGTTGAAAGATTAAGATTTTCTGTGGGGGGAAAAAAGGCATATTAATAACATTTTAACAACTTTACGTTTTTCTTTAGTTTAGTTTTTGATCTGTGTTATATAAACTTTATTTTGTTCTGATTTCCTCAAAGGTAATTTTAGTATTAGGAAAATGTTTCTTTTACTTTTTATTCAGAGAAAAGAAGAATTCAGGCTAAGTAAAAAGTCTTTGCGAGGACATACAGCACTTCAATGAATATCATTTTACATTAGAAAAAAACCCGATGGAGACAATTTCATTTTTCTGGTGATTTTGCTGAACTTGCACCAAGAATGTCCGCAGGCAAAGTGATATAATTTGAGAAATTTTCCTTTTTTTTAACATGTCATTCACAGGCCTCTGCTGAAGAATGGATTCCAGTATTGAACATTGCACTTCAAGAAGGACCTAGACCAACTTGAGAGAACAACAGGAAAGAAAAGAATTCTAAAAAATGTGACCTAAGTGAATAAAATGGTAGAATTATAATTATTTGATTCACATAATATGAGAGTAAATATGATAAAAATCCAAGAATATGTAAGTGGTTGTTGCAAGAGAAAAGAAATAACCTGTTCTGCAATTCCACTGTGGATAGGACATGAAGTAGTTGCAGCAGGAAAGCTGTAGTTCAGACACTGGAAAAAAAATTTTTAATAGCAAAGCTAGATAATGATTTCAATAAAATGTTTAATAAAGTTGAAGAGTCTCCATCTCTTTGAGTTTTTTTATAAACAAATATCCATCAAGCTTGCTACAGGTTCAAGCTGACACGGCCTTGAGGCAGGAGGTCAGATTACTTCCCTTCTAGGTCTTTTTCCTATAGTTCCATGATGTATAACTATATAACACACAAAGTACACATATGAATAATTACATTAGACACTACTGTGACTGAACATTTTTGCAGGTTAATCTCCCCAAAGTCAGGGAACAATATCAGGAATAAAGAACTCCTATTCAACCACATCTTATCTTTCGTATGTACATACCTTCTGATACTCTTAATTATATGTTCATTGTCTGAAGCAACATATACTTCCCAAACTTTCCCATGTCTGTGACACATGTGGCACGGATCCCGACTAGCGATGAGGACTGTGGCTGACATGCAATCTTGATCTGTCCCCATAGCACCATATATCTTATGAACTGAAAGAAGGAGGGATCCTATGAAGAACCCTCCCTATCTGCAGCCACTTGGGCTTTTGCCCTCCTCCTTTCCATTCACATTTCCTCAAATCAAGTCAGCCTCTGCTTTTTATTTCTTCATGTCAGATAAAGTGGCAGCACCACAGCGAACAGCGTAGGCAATGCTCAGGAGCCAGAGAATGGAGTGTGTTCAGTGCAGACAGAAGCTCTGGAAACTCAAGTTGCTGATCACTAACAAACCTAACCAGACTAACAGAATGAGATTTTTGAGTGTCTTATAATTTGGAACGTTGGGAAAATCTACCACACTTCTGCCACATTTCAAGACCTTGCTCAAAAGCATAAAGATGTCAGCACATTTTTTTATAACTTGGGCAAAACAATGCATTTGACCCTTAATCTCATTCTTAGAAGCAGCAAAAATTGTTCAGCCACAGTTTCTTCAAAATTTTTGTCAAATAAATATGTCCGACATGAAAACTGCCAGCCACGCTGGGTAATATTAGTAAAATTATTAAATACTGAAAGCAAGGCCTTTCAACACAAAGCACCAGGAATAGCTAGCTATTCACACCATCTTTAATAGTACTGAACAGGAAATAGTAGCATATTCATAAATCTATACAGAAATGATATATAGGAATCTCAGCTAAAGAAAGGAGAAGGCTATAAGGATAATAACTGGAGGTAGCATTTAGAATTCAGTGTTCCGTTGCTGCTTTTGGTGTTACCTGAATTCACATGGCTAAAATAAGACCTAAGAGGGTTTTTCTGAAAGAGGGAATTTTTTCTTTTAAAAATGTACACGTTGTCTATTACATTTCACCAGAAGAATAACACTCTACTTTTGCTATAATGGTCTCACAAATTATGACAGCACTTTGCTGCTGCTATCCTGCATGCTACATACCAGAAGACCTAACCTATGTGCCCACAAGACCTGTGTCATTGTTCATTTCTCTTTCATCCTCCACAATGTTGAGGGACTTGGAATGTCAGAGCTCATCCATCTTACACTCTTCTTGATTTAACACGGAACAGAAACTCAAAGGACTTTCCTTTAAAAAAGGCATTATGGAAAATGTAATCTGTATACTAGGATAGCAAGCTTGACTCTTCCCTAAAACATCTCAGGGTGTCTGTAGTCCTTGTTACAGCAGCCAAGACAACTATTTGGTCTTTAAAAAAGATGACAGCCGCAAGTCTCTCAATTGCAGAGAGAACCATATAGACATCTAGTTCCTACATCTCTAATCCAGTCTTCCTCTCCATTAACCAACAAGTATTTAAGCCTGCTTCTCTTTTGAATAACTGCTATGAGATCTCTACTCAGAGAAGAGCCGCTTAATGTCTGGAAATCATCATAACATTTTGTTTCGGACTTTGTGAAGGTAGGACCTCTCTAACCTTTATCTTGCCTTGGCAGGAACTCCTTTGTGGCAAAAAATACATGTGTAAATTCCTTCATGAAATTGACAGACATTTTCCTGTCTTATGAAGGGCTATAAGGAATCATATACATTCATTTTAAAATATGGACTACATTTCACTGGGACATAAATTAAACTTTTTGGCATTTGCCACCTCTCAGGCTTCAGCACCTTCATTATCCCTGAATAACTGTCTTTAGAAAAATGTTTTGAGGTTGCCAGCTTTAAGGAAAGCCTACACAGCCCACTAGATTCCATCCCTTTTTTTAACCCAAAAGCAACGTGAAGCTCACTTTTCCCACATAAACAGTCTTCTCCTACCTCAGGAGAGTGAAGACAGTCTGAAAAGCAGGGACAGCTCCTGACCCTTCACTGTCTCTTTGTAGCAGAGAATCACCAGACCCTGTATCTTGCTCCTTTCCTATCTCATCCACACGCTGGAGGGCACAGAAAGGTGTAAGAAAGAAATCATCCATCGACTGCCTCCTCAGGAGCTACATAACCATAGCACTTCCCTTCTCAACTGCCTAAGAACAGAATCCTCTGAATCAGATCATAACAGAAAATATTTTTTTGGTTTTTTTTTTTTAAAGCATACAACTAGCATTGGTCATACACTGCCAGATATTCATGTTAACCTTCCCAAATTCCTCAGACCAACCCTGCGCTCAGAAGTCAGACTGCAGCTGGCAGGATTTGTTACGGTCCAAAGGGTCAAAACTCTGCTCATCAGAAATCCTTTGCAAGGGTGCATACACAGCCTGCACTCAAACCTAGGCAGGAACAGTTATTATCTTACCCGCAGCAGGAGTAAGAAATATGATTTTGCTTCTGACCATAGGTCACCAGATAGGTGTGGACTGGGGACTGGCAGGCTGTCACCTTCCTGCTTGAAGCCAGTTGGGCTGCAGGGGTTATCAGCAAACAGAAGTTAATGCTAGGATCCTTCTCCAATGAAATGAGTAGTTTTTGTCAGAAGAGAATTTTATCCTTCCAGTATGACTCACACTCTCCTCTACTCCCTTCTCCAAAGAAAATAAAACACGTAAAAGATATTTATTTTCTGTGATCCTGAATCATATAGAAGCATAAATATTTGGTATACCGTATTCACCTAATGATGACAGCAGAGGTACAGGGGCATCTTGCATGGCTGACTGTTTCTTTCTTTTCTCTCACATTTTTATTAATAAACATGTCAAAGCCTGAAAGCTTCAGCAGCTGGATCACAGGAATTATTTATCTATGCTAAACCTTGCAGTTACAATGAAACCGTGTCCTCCAGCACAAGGTAGTGCAGGTCCTCCTTTAAGTCTGATGGTACTGGGAACAGCATGTGTCTGGGAAGCTGAAAAGATTCCTTTTTGTCCCACTAAGGAGATTTCCCCAAAGAATTAATATGTTCCATTTGGGTATGCTGCTGTCTGCAGGGAAGCCAAGGGACGGCTTCCAGTTGGGTGTAGTCCTAGAGAAAACATCAGGCATGTGATCCTCCCCTCCCCACCAATCTGAACATCAGATGCAAGGCATTAAAGAGACTCTACCAAGGGACTCTGTTCCTTTTATTCTTCCATTCTATTTTTGTACATTTAAAGCACATGGTTAGGATGCTCCCAAACATTTGTTCTCCCAGAAGAGATTGCAGAGAAGTACCCAACCCAGAAATGACTCTGCAAGTACCATCACATAGAGCTGGAAATCTCCAAAGAAAGTTAAGCTGATGCAAATAACTCCATTTCTTTTGCTGTGTTGGTAATTTAAAAAGGAAACGAGCAGGAATACCAGCCCAGGACAGTAATTTATGTAACTGAGAAAAAAAAATCCACACTGTTCTAAAGCTGCAGATTGGAATGGCTTAGTAACATAAATTATTTGCTCTTTCCCTAAAATCCTCCAGTGTTTTCATCCAGTGATCTCAAAGTACTTTCAGAACATTAATAAATGGAAAGGCTCATATCTTCAGCTGGTATAAATCAGTATAGCTGTTTCTGATTGCATAGTCCTCTAAAGCAAGCATTTCTTGTACCCACTTCACAGATGAATCAGCTGAAACTAAAAGCTGGTAAAAAACTTGAATAAATTACTTTGTTGTCCCTGGAAAAACCTTGAAAGAAAATGCAGAAGACTCTAAGTCCTCTACTTCAACTAGAAGAAAACACTATAAAACACTGTCATTTATTCAGTTATACCAGACCTGTATTTTGCAAGAAATACATATACAATGCATTAGTGCTATTAGAGTGGGAGTTTTGCCATCAAATGGAGATCCAGTCTCTCATTTGAAAGAATGTAGGTCTACCTACCCTTTCTCAGTTTCACATCCTGCAAATAAAATATTGTTCCAAACAATCACTATGTTGTCCCACCTTAAAATTATATAAGTTTAAGTATGTTGCTGAATGCAGCCTGATATGAATAGAACAGAAAGTATTTTAAAGATTGCCCCAATAGGTATGTGTAACTTATGGTAGCTATTATTTTTATGTGTTGTTTGCACATATGTTTTAATGTAACACAATATCAAGTAATGTCTATCCTCACAGAAACCTACATAGCATTTCTGTGGAACTATTGGATAATTATTTTTTTTCTTTGTCTTAATTGAGTTTATGCTAGTGTCTTTCACTAAAAATACCTTCATGACATTTCTTTATGCCAGTTCTTCTGCCAGCCCAAGTTCAAGAAGGCCAAACATGAGAATATTTCCCCAAAACTCCTTGCTGATCTGACCATCAGCTTTGTCCTGGACTTATCCTTCAAGCCATGCTTAAATCCCGCAGATTTGATCTGTATGAGTTTCTAAGTTATATTTTTTATATAAGCTTTATCTTTATAGCCTTTCTTTTTATATCATTTCTTTTATCCTTATAGCTTTTCTTTTTATATCTTTTTAATAATTTTATTTCTTCTTTATTTTTTATAACCACAGTCAATATTCTTGTCCTTACTTTTATTTTATAGTTACCTTATTTGCTTTCTGGAGATGCAAAATATATTTTTTCATTCTTCAAGGCACAAGAGGTATCACATCAATACAAAATCCTTACTACTGTAAATCCCAGTCATTTCACTGGGATTTACGCATGGTATTAAATTTAAGCACATGCCAAAGTGTTTAAAGTGTCAAGGTCTTCTAGGGATGCACCCAAATTAGTAATTTCAAATGTTATAATTGTAGGAGTATTGAAGTGCCACTGAATCAAAATGAAAAGTTTTAGAGGCACCAACAGCATTTATTTTTTTTTTTTCGCTTTTGAAGACATTTTCAGAGCCTAAGACTGTTATTTGTGGGTTCCTTTTTAAATGAATAATTATTTTGGCATCCTGCATGCAAGTTTCCTAAATTCTATTACAGCTGGAATTGCAACATCTTAAGCATTCAAAAAGCATAAGAAATATTGACTACAATATCTGCTGATCCTTCCGTTTTTAGAAAGATGGTTTCAATGTAATTATAAGGACTCTTCTACAGGAATCTTGTACAGAAAAAGAAATAGAAAAACTTAACAAACAGGAAAAGCATAAGAAAAATATTACTTTGTGTTCTTCAGAATTTACTTCAAAATTAAGAGCATTGTCAAATGAAATTATTCAACTTCTAGAAGCACGGGGAAACATGCACACACACGCACAATGTACATTCACATCCGTAGTCAGAACTGAGTAAATTCAAAGTTCAGTGTTATTAGGTAAAGGGATTGGCTAAAAATTACAGTAAATAAGTCTAAGTATCTCTCAAATGATTATACATTGAAAGAAGAGGTTACCTTGGAAGGATCAAAGACTTCCGGCTGTCCAGTAGGTAAATAAAAATCTTTCAATGGAAATATAGGCCAAGATAGCACAGGCAATAGCAGGATATTTCCTTACAGAACACTTTTACCCTGAAAAGTGACTGAGTAAAAAAAAAATCTGCATTTTTTATTAAATCTTCCTCTGTCTTTTTAGAGTCTTATTTGTGGAAGCACTGGAATGATGAAAGAAAAATTTACTATCTTTTTACCTTTTATTCATTTTTCAGATCTCAAATAAAGCTGGTTGGTACCATGCCATCTTGTGCAACATAAATAAAACTTATTTGCTTAGTTCCAGCTGGTAGCTAAAGGACTGATGTGGCTTCCAAGAGCTATACAACTGGAGATGATGTATGAGAAGGAGGAAACAGAGGTTTAATTTGCAAAGATGGCACTTAAAATAAAACACAGCATGACTTAAAATAGTATCACCAACACTGAGAAAGTAAAATGCAATAAATATGGAATCTCACCATTTTAAGTGAATTATTTTTCTACCAGAGCCACTCTAGCATGTATGGGAAATGGTACTGACACAGGCATATATACTGCCAAATTTTACCCTCAAGTGTTATTTATGATAGCATTTAGTTTTCATGGTGTAACATGCTCCTATCAGAAAAATCAATTCAGTGCCCATATCTTGTTATTACTTTATTTTATGAGGGGAAAAAAAAAGCAGCTTTTCTGTCCTAAATGTAATAATAACATTTGGGAGTATTTTAAGTTTTCTATTTTAAAATTTGCATGGCTGCTTAGAAAAAATATTCAATTTCTATCAAGCCTGAGTACACTACAGTATTTTCTATAACAAAATAACTACCAAGTTTGCCTTTCTACTAAGTAATTTCTTTGAATAGTATTTTATCATAAAATTCAGTGGACTTGGCACAAAATGTTGACATAATAAAGTAATAATACTACTAAAACAGTTCACTGCTTCCAGTAAATCTTATTACATAGTAATAACGTTGCTCCTAAGAAGACAAAAGTA
>VYZM01020868.1:0-34843 GCA_013398915.1 Dromas ardeola
TTCCCGCCTTCTCACCTCCTTCTCTCGCTTTTCCTTTGCAGGCTCCAGCGGAAGGGGAGGCGAAGGAGGAGGTAGGAGACGGCTGCTTCGGTGCCGCCGTGGATTTTTTGTGGTGTTTCACAGAAATTAAGCGAGGCCCTCAGGGTTCGGGGTGACCGGGCCTAGCACTTGGCCTGTCGCCTGAGGTGGGCGCTGGGTGTCCCGGACGCTGAGGCCTTCGATGCCAAAGTGCCTCCTTTTAGCCTCATTGGCGAAGCCTTAATGGCACATCTTCTGGAAGTAAAGAAACTTTATCGCTTACCTCCTCAGTAAGGGTAAAAGGCTGGCGGCATAGAGTGAGAACTGTTGAACAAAGCTGCGCTTTTGGGAGGTCATCGCCATCATCACTTCTGCTGTGAGGACAGGCTGAGAGAGTTGGGGGGGTTCAGCCTGGAGAAGAGAAGGCTCCGGGGAGACCTTCTAGCCCCTTCCAGTCCCTAAAGGGGCTACAGGGAAGCTGGGGAGGGACTCTGGGTCAGGGAGGGGAGTAATAAGATGAGGGGTAACAGTTTTAAACTGGGAGAGGGGAGATTTAGATGAGATATCAGGAAGAAATCCTTTGCTGTGAGGGGGGTGAGCCCCTGGCCCAGGTTGCCGAGAGCAGCTGTGGCTGCCCCATCCCTGGAGGGGTTCAAGGCCAGGTTGGACGGGGCTTGGAGCAACCTGGGCTGGTGGGAGGTGTCCCTGCCCAGGGCAGGGGGTTTGGAATGAGATGATCTTTAAGGTCCCATCCAACTCTAACCATTCTATGACCATGCCCGTAATTTCAAAAATCCTCGAATTTGTATGGGGCTTCATGACGTAGTGTATGTGCTGTGTTATGCTGGGTTGCAGTTCTGAGAAAGCGCTGCTTTATATGCTCTCTGAATTTTAGTGACACATCTTTCTTTACACAGCCAAAGAGAAGGTCAGCCAGACTATCCGCTGTAAGTATCTTTATTTACTCTTTTAATACTACATCACATGGGATGCTAAGTTCTGGGGCACAGTTATAGAGAAACTATTCGTGGGTTTTTTCACCAGTATTGTGAAAAGCATGGTTAGAGTATTGCAGTATTTAAAAGTAAAATTCCTATTCTATGTTTACAATCCTTGAGTATTTCAGGCTTAATTTTAGACATTTAACATGAGATACAAAATCTGTGTTTGTTAATATTCAGTCTGGACACATGAGTATCCAGAGTCAAGGAATATTGATTTCAAGATGCATGTGTTCTTTGTAGGTCTTCTCCATACAAATACCTGCTCATAGCTCCATAAATTACCTGCTCTCTCCTTATACTTGTAATTTGCTTATTGATTTTGCAGGCCCAACTGTTGGGTCAACTGAGACCTGGAGGGTGTAAATCTATGTCATGCAGTAGGGTTCAGCCCAAAGTCACAGCCTAAACAGGCTCTTGGCATCCTTTTCTACAGACACTTCGTACACCCAGCCCTTTTTTAAGCCATCTTGGAAATGCCAAGTGGATAACGGTTGCTGTTTGAAAAAGGAAGTACTTAATTTTACTGAAAGCTAAGATGTGCATACGTAGAGTTATGTCCAATTGTTAATACATTTAATTTTTGACACACGTTCGCCTTCACAGCAGGCAGTAGCACCCAGATACTGTAATGATCCACTTACTACTACTACCTGGATCCGTACCGTAACGGCTGCAACATGCATGAGGAAACGTGGGTTTGGATAATGAAAGACACCGATCTGTCTCTGGCATTTACTGCTTTATACTACAGAATGAAGCAGACAGCTCTAAACTATTTATTGTTTGAATAGTTTTCAAAAGTTACCAACATGTTGCTAAAACATTTACAACATTCATCTGACTCTGTTTCTTGTGTATGTTTTGTACAGAAACCTGCTCCGCCTAAACCGGAGCCAAAGCCCAAAAAGGCAGCACCTAAGGTAAGTGTTTGAGATCTCTTGAACTGAAGTTACACTTTTATTTCTCAAGGTGTTTATGGGGGGGAAAAAAAGCCATTCACAACTAACCATTTTGGGTTTTCGTATTTTCTTGAAAGATTTAAGATTGAATTATGTGAGTTAAAAAGAATGTGAAAGATGTAATGATAATTTTATCCAATTCCTAGTGAAGGAATGTGGTAAACTGAACGGATTTTAAATCAGTTGTGGTAAGGCTTTACTGCTTGCCTTGCAAGGCTGTTCTGAAGTTTCATATAATGCATTGTTGGGAAAATGATGCTTTGAATAGAGATCAGAGACTCAGTGAAGGCATTGAAAATCATGCTTTTAATTACAGTTTCTTACTATGTTTTCATTCAAAGGCATTCTTGTCAGTTAGTTATCAGTTTATCGGATTTTAATCACTGGAGATGAAGTTCTACACATCTGTTTCCTTAAGGTGGATATTTTGGGAAATGTCAAAAATATTGGCATGTCTGACAGTACAGTTAAAAAAGAAACTATTTAAAGCTCCTTTTTGTTTTGGAGCAACAGTTTGAAATTTAAAAGGGGACAGTTCTGCCATCCGTGAGTTATTTCATTATACCCCCTTCCTGTCACAAACTTCCCCAACAGTCAGTTTGCAATGCTTTCTTTAGATCTATCTGTAAAGACTCAGATTGTAGCAGGATTTTGCAGCTGGAAAAAAAAAAAACAACCACCCAACAACAAAACTTTAGTGTTCTTTTTAACCTGTTCCCATCATACATTTTCCATTGTGGTTTTGGATGGTTATGTGGGCAAAGCACAGGTGCGAGAGATGCTTTAAGTTACAAAAGGGGATGACGATCTGGGAACCAGGAACTCTTTTCTGTACATTTAAAAGGCCTTGCAATTGCATATAGCACAGCCGACTTCCAGATGATGAAAACTATTCTGCCTCCAAGTCCTGCTGTATGGAGCAGCAGAGATGTCACGAGAAATGGGCGAGGAGGAGAACCCTGCCTCTTGTTCTGGGGGCTCCGCATCTCAGCTCTGTAATCATAGTGGTTTGCAGAGCAAATTTTTCACATCTGTGTCTTGGTTGTGCAGCTGGATTTCTAGATCCCATTCCAGAGCAGCAGGGGAACCTTGGAACCCTGCTGCTCGGCATTCCTGTGGTGCGAGCGGCTGGCACGCTTGGGCTTGCATCTCCCTCTGGTGGCTGGGCCCCTGGGAAAAGGAGAGCCTATGACTGGTGGTTGCTCTTCCAGCCCAAGTGGCAGAGAGCTGGCTCGGGGATCTAAAAGTCCTGCGTTCAGCCTCTGCTGATGACTCACGTGGAGGTCAGTGCAGTTGCATACGATGCACGTTGTTGGTATTTTCTTTTTTTCTTTTTCAAGTTTCCTTTTTTATTTTTCTGGAAACATGTCAGGGTTTATACACAAAAGCTGCATTAACAGAATCTTAAAAGTTGTGAAAATAAGCATTCAAAAGGTGATGACTGTGACTGTCAAAACTTAGTTTGGTCCCTTACTGCAGAAGTGGTCTCCCTCTGGGATCATTTGGTTCTGCTGCAAGTGGTGCCTTGGTCATTGCCCTACACACTGCTCCCAGTCGGACTGGGAAAGCGCTGGTCCTTTTGCTTTTAAGGTGCTGGTTTGAAGTCAAGATACTTGAGTTGCTTTTTTGGCTCTCTAGAGCTCCTAATACTGGATCAATATTTGTGCAAAGGGGTATGTAATAAGAATTGTGCAGGCATCTTTAATTGTTGTTTCCCCCAAATGCTTAACTTTGTAACCATCAGGTTCTTTGAATGTTTTATTAGTGTGTCTGAATAGACTTCACCTTTTAAACTTACCCTTATTGAAAAGCATAGAGCTGGGAAAAAAATAAAACGCTTTATAAAACACATGCCCTTATTGCAGAATTGATGTTGCCATCTGTATAGAAAAATTATTCAGGAAAATTAATACAATGGTATTAGGTCAGAACTAGCTGAGAGGATGGAAGAAGCTTGGAAATTGAAAACATTATCTCCTTGGGTATTTTTTTTTTTTCCTGGACTTACTCGGTTGTGGAAGGAGGCTTGATCCCTTACAGAATAGCTCTTAGCTTGTCCGCAGAAGCCACAGATCTTGCAGAACAGAGCAGAGATCTTGGGTTCCTCAGACAGCTGTGTGCTGTGAGACACTTTCTCTCTGGTCAGAGTCCAGCCATGGAAGGCAGTTTTCTGTGGATTCTCCTCAAATCATTTCTTAAGAGGAGCTTTACCAGCAGAGAGTGGGTACACGGAATTACGGTTTTATCTCTGTGAGTACATTTTGTTTGGGTTGTTTTTTTTTTTATGGGGTAAGGGAAAAGATACCCTTCTTCAAACAACCCCAGGTCTTTAAAAATCCCTTATGGCTTACATTGGAAGAGCAAGTGACTAACACGCCTGAGCTTGGGAGTTTGGAGCATGCTGGTGCCACTGGAGGAACCCTTCACAGTGGACTATTTACGTGTGCTTCAAAGGTCTGATGAGGTCTGTTCAAGTGACAGAGAGCAAACCAGCGCCATAGTAGTATCGCAGTTCTAAATCTTACTGCCAAACAGTATCAGAATACTTGGGTGCTGATGTTACTGTGATATTTATCTTTCTTCTGCCTCTCTTGAAAGTTGGAGGACTGTTCAGCCAACAGAGGGGAAGAGAGTGAGTGGAGGCAAACTCTTCTCTTTCATCTTCTGGTGACTCTCTTCCTTCTCTCGGAAAGAGCTGCCACGTATCTCGGATAAACGAGTACCCAGGCTTGTTGAGAGTGGGCACAGCCCAGGAGAAGGGGACTCCTAACACCATATTGTAGTAGAGTTTCCCAGGTGGGCTGAAATCCCTCAGCAAGGTCAGAGTGGGGAGTGGGAGGTTAGAGAGGAAAGAGGCCCTCACCCATTTCAGTGCTACTAACCTCCTGTCTTAAATTTTCTGTGTTGTTGTAGGATTTGGTGTTAGTTTTGGTGAATGTTTAATCATCAGTTATCATTGAAGAATCAGGTGACTTTCCCCCTTGTACTCTGTATCTGAGTTTACCCATAGCAAGCAGCTTATTTTTAATGTGAATTAATTTTGTACACTAATAAGCAAGGTGTTGAAATACGGAAGTACCCTTTTGTAACTTCTAGTCACTGAGACAACTTCATCTTTTGAGAAGAGAGAGAGAGAGAGAGATGTATTCAGTAATTATCTGTTTATCCTCACTTACATGTGAGTAGTGATTTTGCAGATATATATGGTTCCTTTGCTGGAACTAGGTTAATCAAGCGAGGAACTAAGCTGGTTTGCTTAGTGCAGTTACTTATTGGCAGCAAGAGGCAGATCCTCATAAGTGAAACCAATGAGAGTTGTGCTTGTTACTGTATTGAGGTCAGGATCTGACCTTGCCATATAGAAAACTATTACTACAGAAGTTGTGGCATCAAGTTTTGTTTTGATTTAGCCTGCTCCACTTACAAGAAACTGCGCTTAAATAACAAATGCAAAGTTCTCTCTGTTATTGAAGTGATGCTGTTGAGCCCCCAACTTGTCTATCACACAAATGGTTTATTATGGTAAGGAATATTTCTGGCAGGGAGGGGGCAAAGTCCTTTGACTACAGCTTTGTTACAGTTTTCTAAATAGGCATTAATAGCACATCTGAAGTATTCTGGTATTTCCACTAGTTGTAGATGTTCTTTTTGTTCTGTGGTATGCCTTTCAGCAGCACAGCAGAAATACAGGCCAGTTCAACTCCAACATTTTTTAGCTAATTTAATTGAATGCCTATTTAAAATAGGAATTCTTTTAACCCCAGCCATGGCTGCGTTTATATTATGCACATTCAGGACAGAATAGAAGGAAGGCACTTCTCCTTAGAAACTTGCATCTCATCTTTGTCAATAGGAAGTCCAGTGTGCAGAAGCAGGTTGTGTAGACGTTTTTTGAGTTGAGAATGTGCGTATGCAGATGTATGAGGTGGAAATTGGTGTTTACCATATCACGGTCTGTTTTCTTAACAGAAAGAAAAGGCAGCAAATGATAAAAAGGAGGACAAAAAGGCAGCAACAAAAGGGAAGAAAGGAGCCAAAGGCAAAGATGAAACTAAACAAGAGGATGCTAAAGAAGAAAACCACTCTGAAAATGGAGATACCAAAACTAATGAGGTACTTTAGCTACGGTAAACATGGGAATAAACACAGATGTGTTGGTAATACATCTGCAGGAACTAGTGATTGGGCCTCCTTGTCAGAAGGTGGTGTGTTTCACTGCCGTCCTGCACAGGGCAACTCCCAGGGAGAGCCTGAAAGAATAGCATTCTCCTTCAGACTTATTCCTGCTACGTGATAGAACCCTTCCACAGGTGGTCTCTGCTATCCTAGTGTCCCTCTCAGGGTTGGCACACGAGCAATGCAGGATATTTGGGGAACAATAGAGCTCAGTAAGATTGCTGTCCAACCCTGAGCTGACTTTGCATATCCTCTCTGGACTGCTGGATTGCCTCTTCTGCTCAGCACGGGTTGGTACTGAGCCAGAAATCTGGTTTTAAGTTTTACACAATTCTTTAAAACAATTCTTCGCCTCAGAACAATTCAACGAGATCTGCAGAATAAACTTGGTCTTGTCTCTTGATCTGCAAGCCTCTCTTTTACAGGTTCTTATTGTATCAGCTAAGAAGTGCCATTTGCTAGGACTGGCTGCAAGCTTCACTCAGCTCCTGATGGCCTTTTCCTAGCAGATTACTTGCTGATAGTAGAAATGCAACGTTTGCTACGGGCTCCCTTTGCCCTGTGCCCCTGTAGGCACAGACTGGCCTGTTGTGTTCTCTGTTGCTTTTGATTTACAGGGATCTCTCTGCATGTGTTGAGTATCATTATCCGGTTAATGGGTCATTTATTCTTCCATTTTTCAAACTAATTCAGGAGCTTCTTTGCTAAAAATTAATATGGGGCTATCGTGGTTTAAAGGATCTTTGATAGCAGCTTTGCAATTTCGATGCGTTGACTTAGAAAAGTAATAGCAGACGTTTTTATAGAAAACAGGTGAGAACCAATTTCCCCAAAGTTTGGACAATAGACAAGTATCGCAGTTTTACATGTAATTCTTACACTTTCCTATGACTTACGGAGATGAGGACTTGAACTTTCACTAGCGAGTGATTGATCCTAGTCTAAAATACATTCTGAACTTCTGCCTCTTTGGAGGCACTTAACATTCCAAAATTAACTTGATTATCAATTACTACTCATCTGTGTTTTAATTTTTAGTATTATCAGCCGGCGTGTTGTTGTCTTGATATTTTCTGTAGTAGCCGAGAATTCTTGTCTTGTCTACACAAAATGTCCATGTGTGTGCTAACAAACTGGTCTCTCTTTGATGCTTATTAGAATGGAATCCGATTAGCATTACGAATAATATTTCTATTCTTCCCAAACACTTTTATAGGCACCAGCTGCTGAAGCATCTGATGATAAGGAAGCCAAGTCCGAGTAATGTTAACCCTGCCCTATATCTCCATCATTTGGTATCCGTACCTCCATGCTGTATTGTTAACAGAGAGGAATATTTTTATCAACTATTTTATAAATGCAGGTTTTTTTAGCATGAATTTAATTATGGAACATCTTCATCTCGGTTACTTGGGAATTAAATCCCTAACAAACAAAACAAAACAAAAAAAAAATCATTGTTTTTAAATTTTGTGATTGTAATAGTTTGTATGGTACATGGAAAGAATAAGTGGTGGTAGCTTTTGACTTCTGTCAGTGTGTCCCTTTTTGTGTAAGTCATGCTTACAGACTTCAGATTTTAATTTTTCCCTTGTATGTGTTGTATGGTTTCTTAAAGTGGGGAGGTCTCAAAACAAATAACCGTGTTAAACATTCCAGTGGTTCTGTGGGTTGCTTTTATAAAGAAGGTGAGCTATTTTCATGAAAAACCTAAGAGCTGGAAATCTGTTGTTTCCCAAATGTAATTTTATTTTGTCAGTTTTGAAAAAATAAATAAATAAAAGTGTAATCATGTTTTTAAATGAAATACAAACATTTCTTTTAAAAGGGCAGGTTGGTTGTATGTACCCACTGTTAGGAATTTTGCTGGATTTATCTTAATAAAAAAGACTCCTCAAAAGCTGATTGTGGTTTGTTGCTCGTGCTGCAAACGTGCTGCTGGAAAGGTACCAAATTCCAGAAGAGCTGGAGTAGTGCAGGGCGTCAGGCTGAGAGAACCTCTGCAGCTAGAAAGCTTTGGGCCGTGGCACGGTTAGGGCTTGAGCCCCTGTCGTCTTCAGTTGCGTGAACGCAAACGACTTTATGGGCCAGGCTCTCAGTGGCCGAAATGGGAATAGTTGATTTCGGAGGAAACGTGTGCCGGCTTACCCCAGCTGGGGGCTTCAGCCAGCGCTTTCAGATGGAGGGTGACCTTGTAAACGCCGGTACTTACTCAAGTAAAGGTGGGGTACTTGGTGTTGTCCAGTACGCCTTAAGCATTATAGATACGATTATAAATTCTAAAGGATATCGTCTGGTTTTCTTTTATGTGCCTATTAGTTGGTTACGATTTAGAGGGAGGTTCTTCCCTCTTAGAAATATTGCAGAAGCTTAGAGACCACCACGATTACATCAAACCCTTAATAGTATGAAATAGGTTTCTGTTGATGTAGGAATGTTTGTAGGCCCGGTTAATGTGCATACTTCCATAACTGTTGTTTATAGTTTTCTTCTTTAAGCATGTATTGCTCACAAAATGTTTTCTTCGACTCACTTAGCTTCTCCTAGCATGATAACATATATGTGTACAGAAGTGCTTTCCATTAATGCAAGCTTCATTATTGTGGGAAATGACGGCTAGACTAGACAGGAGTTGAATGGGGGTTTACTATCGGTTTTATCTAACCTTATTTTTGTTGCTATAGCTATTCTATGCACTTCTTCAAGGACACTTCACATTTTCCTCTTAAAGCCTCCTTTTAGATAAAGTCTCTTCACATTGATGACCAAATACATTATATATTTAATAAGAAGAAAAATGTCTGCAATGCAGAAAGCTTATCTTTTGCATTAAATTGTTTTGCAGCCCAGAAATGTGAAATTCCAAGAGCTTGCATATTTTATCTTGTATCCAAACTCTAACTCCGCATCTCAATGCATAGTATCACGTATTAAATGTGTGTTTCAGGATGAGTGCCCCAGGGCGCTGGCTACTTGATGATGTTTAATGTGGATTTAATTTTCCAGGCTTAAAGCCCTGGGGATTTTTATTCCTGCTGCGCCACCTTTTATTCTGTATAAAAGCATCAGGGTTACCTGAGCTCGAGCTTCCTCAGCAGTAAAGGTGAGAGAGTATTTAGGGACCCGAGTTTAATAATCCTTAAAAATAAGGGAATTTACATTCCTTTAATCCAGCGCAGCCCAGATACAGCGACTTTCGGGCGTATTCTGCATAGTCTCTCCTGCAGTGAAAACTGATGGCGAGCAGAAGCTGTGAGCCCCTGCCTGGTGGAAGCGTGGTGGGATGTGGGTGTTTCACATGCTGCTAGGATTTTTTTATGTATTTTGTGGACATCTATTCTTTCTGTGGGCTTTTGCCAGGAATGCGATAACACCAGTATCCCAGGGCAGCTGGGCTACGCTGTGCATGTTCAGTTGACAATTTTACATCCTAGGATTGTTTTCTATAGGATGCATGTGTCAGTATCTGAAAAACTTAGGGTAACTTAGAAAAACCAGGGAGATTCTGAGTGTCCGAGTTGAAGAGGATCCAACAGTAGTCCAGATATCATCCTCACACTTTTACATGTAAAAATTATTTACTGAATTTAGCCTGCTTTTGAATAATGAAAGATCACTAACAAGCACAGCAGCGTGCTTTGGATACATGGTACAATCATTTTTAGGGTCTGACTGAATGCTGCTTGGAATCGATGAGAAATACCAATGGGTCTGTGCTGCTTCAGGGAGAAAATGCATATTGGAATGAAATGTTTTATACTTTCATATTCCACACCCCCCTCCCCGTGGTTTCTCTAAAAAGGCTTAAAATAGCAAAGCCGGTTCTGCAAGGCAGGTGAGCTCCTTCTCCAAATCTTGGTACCATTGAACCATTTTTCTTGGGCTTTAGCCTCTAGTCACTGAGCGTTTCAAGCGTTGTTATTTCAATAACAGCAGAGACTGGGAATATGGTTGGTATTTTCTTCTTAGCAAAGGGCTCATCCATATGCCAAGGTGTAATCAGCCCGTCATACGCTAATTGAGGTCATTCTGTATGTCAAGTCATGTTTCTCCGTTTTAATACAGAGGTTGTTATACAGAAACATACAATTGAGTGTTTGGTTTTGTTTATTTCTTCCTCTTCTAGTGCCAGGCCAAGGGTTGTTCTTAATTCTATAACTATTGTTACAATCAGATTCCTGTTTCAAATAAGTACAGAAAAATTGCTTAAGATCTTTTCAGACAAACCTCCTTGCTCGAATTCATAACTTTTCTGAGCAATGGGGTATTGAGCGAGTTGCACAACTGAATAGATGCCTGCCTTCTGCCAAATCCTTCTCATCGCTTCGTCCTGAGGTCTGGTCCCTGAATCAAAGGCAAGCTCCACCTCAGCTCACGAGCTTTGCTTCCTGCGTGGTTGTCCCAAATGCAGAGGTTTTGAAGGGAGAAAGCTTTTTTCACTGAGCAGTCAGTTGGGCGTACCCGCTTTCGGGTTTAGTTGGAATATGTGGAGAACCCACCCAGATGCTGGGCCGGCGGCTCGGCAGCGCTCTGGGTGCAAGCAGTACGTGTTTGCCTCTTCTCCTGCTGGTTAGGAAAGATTCAGAGAATTGCTAGGCAGGCAAAATTGACGGTGGGAGTTTGATCCTCGCTATTAATAACAACAATTACGGACCGTAGAAGATGCGATGTGGTGGGCAGATTCATGAGTCTAAAGCTAGTGATGGTTCTGAGATGCCATAGAGATGTTTTTAGCTGGGGGAAGAGATTTCAAGTGAGGCTGGCAACAACTTACGATGGTGAGATGCCCGTATGGCTCGTCGGTTGTTGGGCAAGACGCATGGATGACTGTTGACTTGGATTTTGCAGTGAAAACTGGTGAGAGGAGGCGGTATTGCTGGTCGTCGTGGTTTAGATACTCGTTGTTGTTTGAGGTAGTTTGACGAACTTTACATGCTGTGTAACGAGCAGACTGTGAGCGCTGCTGATGCTGTTCCCTGCTAAGCGGGAGCCCTACGAATCGTTAAATCTTTTGTGCAAAGAAAACCTGTGTGTGAAGGTGAGTGCGGTCCGGGTATGTCCTGCTGCGCCAAGTCGTGCTGGGCGTTTGAGTGACTGGTGCCAGGCCTGGAAGGTGCTGTGGTGTCCAGAGGGTGGCGGAGTGGTTCGGGTGAGAATTAGTGTCTGGGGCCACATTGTCCTGTCCAAATAGAAACCCTGATGGCGAACAGCTACAGAATCGGGGTTCATGCAGTGAGATGACAGTCAACAACGGCCCAGTTTTAGTGCAACACTGGAGGGACCATGTTAATACTTCAGACCCATCTTACTGCTAAGGGGGCTCATCGTAATGATTTTGTTCAGCAGCGATCGTTGGGCAAAGTGTTGTTTTGCCATTCTTGATGCATTAATATAACTCATGATAGAACTTTTGGTGCAGGCTCCTAGTGCAGCATGCGGCTGACCTAACTTCTGGATGCCTTTAAAGTTGAAGAGAATGTATTGAGGCTTCCCATTCCTCGCAATAATGCGTGTTCTTACGGGATCTTCAACAGAACTTGGGCAAGCATTTGCTTATTGCTTTGTCAGAACGATGAAAGGCTTGGGAAAACACTGTCTGGGAAAGCGAGGTTTGAAATGAGAGGAAGCACCTCTAGACTTCTCCCTGGTGTCCATCATCAGCAACGTGCTGGAGCAGCACAGGGGGAGGAACGGGAGAGAAAAACCATGGCTGCCATCAACAAGGAGAAAATTAAAATCACATTGAGGTCCTTGGGATTAAAAAAAAAAGAATAAATTATGTGTTTAAAATGGGGGAAAGAAAAAAAACCCACCCTCCCCAAACCACATACAAGGAGGGCTTTTGAAGGTACATCCTACATCCACCTTCACTCCTTTGAATGAAGTGACTGCGCTCAAAAGGCAGAAAATCCGATGGGTCTGATTTTCAGATCAAGAGCAACTTCCCTGGTAGTTAATGGAGTTACATTGGTGTTAATCTGATGAAGCAGAAAGAAAATTGAATCCCCTGAATAGAAACGGATGGCTCCTCTTTCTAATTGTCCCAGTGGTGATGTTCCTTCCCCATGCAGCTGGCGTGGGAGCCCCTGCTCTGAAACCTGATGCCCTGGACGGGCTCCAGGGAGCCGAGAACACCCCTCGGGCCCCGCCGCTGCGTGGCTTTCGAGGAGCCTCTCTCATTTGGAGAGAACAATGTTAATGTGGCTTCTGGCCAGAGACTGTCCTAGTGCCCGAAAGAGCGGGGAGCTGGTCGTGAGCGAGCGTGGAGGTGGGTGACGCAAGTCATGGGTGTCTCATTCGGCCGCTGTCCCCTGCTTTCGAAGGAGTGTGATTAGGATAGGGCTTGGGGCCACGCGAGGAGGGGATGGGGAGAGGACCACCGTGCTGCTCCCACACCCGTCCTCTGCCCGATGCAGCTACCTCTGCCAACACCGCTGGAGGGGGACAGCGAGGGGCCGGCGGGAGAGGATCTCGGAGGGATGAAGCGCTGCCTTCCTCCCGGCACCAGCGAGGGAATTGCTCAAAACGCGTCAAATGGAAACATGTAAGCGGTGTCCAAACGCATTAGCCTGGACTTCAGATTGACGCAGCACCTGAAAGCAGTGAAATGAAGTAGGTGCTTATGTGATCTAAAAGGAATAAAATCGCAAATTAGAAAGCTCTGTTTCTGAAAGAGTGGAAATCAAATTGACACCATAAAGCTCTCAAAGGCATGTTAATACAACTAGACACATCTTAAGCATTTCCAGACGTTCTTAAAAAAAGGGAGGAAGCATAAATAACGCAGGCAAAAATGCTGTATTGAAACCTAAAAATAGAGCGGTCAAGATTTAAACCAGGTTCCTCTCACTGGAAATAGGAAATTCATCTCTCCCTAGGAGAGCCCAGCTTCGTTTTCCTCCTCAGCCAGGCTCCCCCGGAGCAGTGATGAGCCTGGAGCCCCTCGGCGCAGCAGTGAGGACAGTGCAATGCAGGGGCTGTCCCAGAGAGGGGCAAGTGCTCCGGCAGAGCGCTCCCGGGGTGACATTTCTAAAAGAATTGTCCCAAATTGGAAATGCCTCCCAGTGGCGAGGCACAAACCGCTTCTCCCTCCCAGCGTCGGCGTCCCCAGCCAAGCGAGGTGCGTTGCTTTCATTAGGCACGAAGGGTGGTGCAAGCCTGGAATTCGCAGACAAAGCTGCTTCTCAGTTATCTGAGAGCCGAAATCCAGAAAAATCGCTGGGGTTTTGTTTGTTTAACAATTCGGGGAGGGGGTGGAAGTACATTTCTTGGAGCTAAAACCAGATGTGAGACATCTTAGCCGCAAAGCTTTCTGCTTCTCTTCTGTTTGTTTTTCCCCCCGGTAAGATAAAAGAAACTGCAGAGAAGGTTTAGATTGCGGCAACTCTCGGATTTCATCCTGGCTACAAGGGTGCTGGCAGATGCTGCTCTGCGAGACCACAAATGATCTTTTTTTTTTGTTTTCCTGATACAGGGGCCGCCGTCCCCCTGGGCCCGCGTCTTGTAGTTAGAGGGAGGCAGTCGCTAAGGCCGGGACTGAGCCTCAGCTTCCCAGCCAGGCTGAAAGTTTGCTTGATTTGGTTTCTTCCTCCGTATAACCGTATCTACCATCGCCGAGGTGCCAGCCATAACTACATCTCCAAGTCGCGGTTCCGATTTGCACGGGAAGCGTCGTCCCTGCTAAGGAGGCAGAGGCTGGAGTCGCCTCCCCGAGCCTCGACAGCCCGGTCCCAGGGAAATCCTGCGGGATCTGCCTTCCCTTGAGGCCGCCTCCTGTAAATCTTTTGGTGCTACAAACAGAAATTTGCAAATCTAGGCCAAGCTTTCCCTGCTCCGGTTTCACTACCCATGCTGTTAGAGACCAGTTGTACCAATTGGTTATATATATATGTTATTTATATCTATATCTGTATCTATATCTGTATCTATATCTATATCTGTATCTATATCTATATCTATATGTTGACTCTTTGGAGTCAACACCAACTTTTCTGCTCTGTGTTTACGCCTGTGTAGCCCAGTGGGGTCCTCCTCTATACCTGGACCACTACCCTGGGAGTAATTAAAATAATTAACAAGTGTAATTAACTGTTGGAGGGTAAAGGAGAGTTTTAGCACATTATATCGGCAACAATTAAATAAATTACCCTTTTTGTCTTACAAAGAATTGACAGACGAAGGGGGAAAAAAGGAGGAGGGAGATGTATTGACTCAAGCAGTGGCATGGAGAAAGCGAACAGGGGCCGGTGGCTCTTGTGTTGGAAGACAAAGCAAACAAAGAGGCACCAAATGAAATTACCAAGTGGCAGATGCAAAACGAACATACTTCACGCAAGGTATAATTAAGCCGCGGAACTCATTGCCCACATGGACCCCCGAAATCGTAATGGTTTAGTGAGTGATTAGACAAATTCTTGGAAGAGGACTCAGTGGGGCTGTGGAACACAGAGACGCGTCCCCAGTGCAGGACGAGCCGAAGTCCGCGGGAGGCTGGGAGAGGAGCTGGAGCCGTCCCCTGGGGCC
The DNA here is from genome assembly GCA_013398915.1 of Dromas ardeola. Taxonomy (NCBI): domain Eukaryota; kingdom Metazoa; phylum Chordata; class Aves; order Charadriiformes; family Dromadidae; genus Dromas; species Dromas ardeola. The sequence continues at coordinate 14,681 of VYZM01020868.1, forward strand.
GTCCCCTGGCTCTGCCCTTCCCGTCACCCGCGGCCGGAGCTGGAGGGCAAGGGGACACAGGCTTGTGCGCGCCTTTCGTCTGAGCCCCCCTGGCTGCACTCCTGGCACCTCAAGCAGAGAAAAACTTGCCCGCTGCCAAAGTGCCCATGTCTCTGGCTGTTGGTGGGGACAGACGCACAGCGGTGACTTCAGCTACCGTAGACCGGCGAGCTGCTGTGTGTGTCCCTGCCAAGCCCCCTCCCGCTGGACCTTGGTTTCTCAGCAGCCGAGGCCGAGGAGTTCCTCTGTTCTAGCTTGTGCCCAAGGAGCCATTCTCCATTGGAGCGGCATCACGGGCTCCTCCTTGACCCCCTCGTGCAGGGGAGGGAGCGCGAGAGGCAACGGGCACACCATTCTTCTGCTCTTCGCAGAACTCCTTCCCTAAATGCATCCCTGCAGGGTGGCGGCTCTGCTGGGGGCTGCTGCTGGCTGCTGTTGCGTAGGCTGAAGTTGAGGTGAGGGCCACCACTGGGTTGGAGGAAGGTAGTCCAGATGCCCAGCTCTCGTTGTTGCTCTGTTTGGACTCATGAAGTATTTCCAACCCCCTATTTGGCCCATTTTGACTATGAATCTCTCTAGCTTCATTTAGTGCTCCAGCCTCTAGGTGGTGGTCATGTCTGAGTATTCTTGTGTAACGGCGCTGAGCAAAGCTTGATAAGGAGGGAGGACCCTGAGAGTTTGAGGTTAATCAGCTGGTTGCGGGGGGGTGGGTGGGTGACAGCACTGTGAGCGGGAGTTCGTACCCCAGCTCCTCCGTGGTGACGGGTGATCCTCCCTGCGGCCTCTTCGGCGCGGAAACCTGGGGTCTGCGTGTCCCCATCCTCCAGTCCCCACCGTCAGGGACCAGAGACTGAGTTTTGGGCAACCAACCTGCTGTCCTTCGGGATGCAGCAGAACCTGTGGGCGCTGGCTGATGGGTACCTGGTGGGATGCGCAAACCTTCCTGCTGGCCCATTGATGGGGATGGTGGCTTGTGGATATGAAGCTTCTTATCCTGTGGTGGGTAAGACGCAAGCAAGTCATCTTGTTTCATTTTGCACATCCTACTTACTAAAGTATGTGAGCTTGGAGGAAAAGAAACAGCGGTTTGTAGAAATCCAGGTAGATACGAAGATGTGGTCATTGCCTTGTTGCGGTCAGCAGAAGTTTCTCCGTCAGGGTTAATAAGGTGAGGATTTCAGTCTCTAAATCTTTGTATAAATTTAATGTGCTGGATAAATGGTGATAGTTATTACTTGTAATGGGAACTATGGAAAAGCAGGCCAGTTGACCAGTGAGGCGGCAGGGTCATCCGTGGGGGATACCGAAGTTAAAGCATAGCAAAGCCCTCCTGGTGCTCGCTCTTCTTCCAGAGGTTTTCCACCTACAGCAGGTGGAAAACAGCACCTCTAAGTTGCTGTAAGTTGAAATCCAGGCAGCATCATACAGCGCCATCCTGGAAATACCCGTTCTGCTTCAAGTGTGGCAGTGCTGCTGTTCTGCACTGAACTCTAATACCTTTCATATGGCCCACGCCTCATAAATAGACGTGTTTTCTTTTAATTTCTTCCTTGAACTTGTCAGTCAATGGGCAGCTGGAACCGGCAGCAGAAGCTCGGTCCTGCCCCGCAGACCTTCGCCTGGCTGGTTAAACTTTGGCAGGACCATACCCTGGGCCATCCCCAGAGCTGTGGAGCGGTTCGTTGTAACACAGCCATTACAGCACTCGCGGATTTATATTTATTGAGCATGCCTCACATTTATCTTCCAGGATTTACATAAAAGAAACTGTTTTAATAAAAGAGAGCGACCCATACAGGAGCCAAAAGAGAAAAACGTAAGAAAAAAGGGTGTTGTAGACAGGTCTCTTGCATGTCCAGTCCCGTTGCCTCACGCGTCGTGGGAAATTCTTCCATCTGACGTGAAAACAGGGTTGGAATCATTCAAAGAAGAGGATATAGCCCACCTTTCAGTAGAGGTTTATTTTAAAGATCCCTAACTTGGCCTTAAATGAACTGTAGGTGCTAATTTGCCGAGCTGCCCTTTGATCCTGTGAGTCAACTTTGTCCCATTTTCTGGAGAAGGAGCCTCTATTTTCGCATCCCCGGTGACCAGTCGGGACACACACAAGTGTGCGGGCGCTCGGCTCCGTGATTCGAGATGCGCAGTCTGGCATCCGAGCATTCAAAGCTGCAGTTCCTGAGTTTTCTTGCACCAAGGAGAGCCTGACGTTACGTAAAGCGGGCTGGAAATGATCTGCGCTGAAACGCCACGAGAACAAGGTCCTGCAAAGAGCAGCCTAAGGAAACCCAGAGCAGTAAGCGCTGGGAGTCCGGGTGCTGTTGGCTGCGAACAACCGAAACAAAACGACCGTCTTTCTTTCATAACGCTCTCCCCCGGTGTGCAGCTGCGAGCCCGGCGGCGAAGTCGGTGCAGATGGCGTCCTGCCGGCTCTGGGGGCCCTGGGCCGCGTCCCACCCGCCGCCGCGGGCTGTGGAAGCACGATGCAGAAACAACGGGTTTGGCGATGGTCGGGAGGCGTCTTGCTTGGTGTCTGCAGGAGGGGCCACGGTTTGTGCAGACGTTGGTGGCAGCTGGGGACGTCGGCGATGGCCACGGTGCCAATCGATAGGTTAAAATGGGTCTATGAAGGTATCTCACGAGTACATTTTCTAAAGCCAAATATATTTTATGGAGTGGATAGTAATGGCTCCATATATCCTTTACAGCCCACGGAATAGGCTGTGCAGGTCTTAAAAATGATCCAAACGCATCTTTGGACAGGCAGCAGCGTGAATTGGCTTCGAGCCATGGCAGGACAGCAGATGAGGAACGTCTGCTGTAGAAGCTCCCCAATTAGTGTTGGTTAGAGTGGGTGGGTGTAATCTACGGGGACAATACACCTCCTTTCCAGCAGCTCTGGCTCTGCAGCAGGTTTATGCCAGGGATGGAGCCGTGTCTTCAGCCTGGAGAGCCTCATGTGGGTCGCAACCCCCCTGGCGGGATGTGGGTTGGCAACGCGTCGCCTTTTATCCGTAGAAAGCTCCAGTCATAACTTAAAATTACTTTCTAAACATGCTTCAGGGCTGTCAGCCCTGGTTTTAACCCAGGAGAAGTGCCCAGGCGCTGCACAAGTCGGGAGCCGCCCTGGCTGTGTGCGAGAGCCAGCGGGAGGGATGCGCCCGTTCCCGGGGGTCCGTGGGGGCCGTGCTGCGCCCGCACCTCATCCCGGGCACCCGCTTCCACACTCACCGGCCATTTCCCATCCAGCTTGTTCAGGCGGACTTTTCTTTGGGGAAAAAAAATAATTCCCCTTTTCAATTTCCCCTCCCGTGTCACAGAGCATCGTGTTTCCATGTTCCCTGCTTGGCCTTGGCTCATCCCGTCAGGAACATCAAATTCCCCCCCAGCCACGCGGGCTCCCAGCCCCGGTCCTCGCTCCCAGCCCTGTCCCTGGTGTCCCGCGGTGACTCGCCGGGTGCTGCCCTCGCTCCCCGCGGGTGGCACCCGTCCCCTCCCCGGCCGGGGCACGAGCTGAGCCGCGACGCCCAGCGCCGGCTGCGAAGTCCCCTGCCCTCGGCGTCCCGGGATGTCCCTGGGAGAGCAACAGTGTGCCCGTCGGTACAGCAGCAACGGGTGTTATCTACAGGATTTTGTTTATAGTTTTTATATATACGTAGAGAATATATATATAAGAGTATATAAAATACTATATATCTAAAATATATTAAATATACATATATAAAAATATAAAAATGTGGCTGTAGGTCCCATTTTTTAAGAGAAGAGTGACTCCACGGTGGATGCTGAAGCCCTGTTGGATGTCCCAGCACCAAGGTCTCCCCAGGGGCTGTGCGCCCCTTTGGGGGGTGCCCCCGGGTGCCCCCGCAGCCCCTGCTGCGTCGGCATCTCCCCCCCTCCAGCTCCTCTCCCGCCGCGAGGCCGGTTACTGGCTTTGGTTATTGCCCAGTTCCAGCCCTGGAGTCTCGCTTCACTCAAGATCTGCATGACAAAACCACCGGCTTGAGCCCATTTTGGTCATCGCTTGCACCGGGAACCTTACGAGTTTCATCCAAAGCTTGGATGATTTTGGGGTCTGGGTTTTTATTCATTACAGCATTGGCTGACAAAGCCCATGACATCATCCCTTTAGAAGAGAAATTCTCTGCAGCTGCTTGTGTGGCGCGGGGGGTTTTGTTTAAAAAATAAGACAGATTTTTTGTTTCTTTCTTTCAGGGCAATTTTCCTTCCAATTGCTGGAAAAATGTGTGCTAAAAGGCTGAAAAAGTGGGAAGGAAAAGGGCAGCATGCAGCAGTTTGAGCCATTCTTTTTTTTATTTTTTTATTTCCTTTCCAAAGACCTTGGAGGGGGGGACCAGCCCCGTTACCCCGCGCATCCAGCGCGCCCAGCCAGGCGTGAACAGCAAAGCCAGTGTCGTGGCAATGGCAGATGGCACGAAACGGGAGGGAGGGCTCCGTCCCCGACCTCCGGACGGACCGCGCTCCTAATTAGCTGTGGAGCAGAGAGTAATTAAACCCAGAGGTAAGGGAAGTGATTACTTTTCCTGGGCGGGTGCTTGCAGGGGACGGGGTGCGGGAGCGGGGCTGCCCCGGGGCCGGACGGAGCCCGATCCGGATCCAGCCCCACGTCAATGCTGGGAATCATCTTCGTCTCTCCTGTGCTGCTGGGGAACAGGGAAAGCAGCTACTCCGTCTTGCTCTCCAAACGACCACAGCCTGCATAAAATGGAATAAAATGTGGCGTTGCAGGGAAATACCGATGGAAAGGAGAGAGGCAGCGCCTGGACTCGGTGCCGATGACATTAAAACGTGATATACTCAATTATTCAACATTCCCATGGCACCTAACTATTCAATGCACCTACTTGAACTAGCCCAATGTGAGAGCCGTACCTTTTCTTTCCTCCTCCTTGGTTGTTTTGGAGTATTTTGTTATGCTGAATAACCTCATTTGTTTTAATCCACTTTCCTTGGTTTGCTATGAAAGAAGCAGTTGGAAGTAAATTATTTTTGTTGCTGTCGAAATGGGTGCAAAGCTCTCTCAAAGAGAGATTGATCGAGTGAAATGCAGGCGGAGTACTATGAAAAAAAATATTTAAGCTCCTCCTTCGCTGTAATCAAAAGAGTACTCAGGGAAAAATCCATAACCGGATAGCTGCGCGTCGCTGGGTATCACCACTGCTCTTAGACACTGCTGTGCCGCCATCCAGCAAGCCCTGGGCAGGCTGGAGAGTTGGGCGGAGAGAAACCTTATGAAATTCAACGAGGGCAAGTGTAGGGTGCTGCACCTGGGGAGGAATAACCCCCCGCACCAGTACAGGTTGGGGCTGAGCTGCTGGAGAGCAGCTCGGTGGAAAGAGACCCGGGAGTCCTGGTGGACAACAGGATGCCCATGAGCCAGCAATGTGCCCTTGTGGCCAAGAAGGCCAATGGCATCCTGGGGGGCATCAAGAAGAGTGTGGCCAGCAGGTTCACCTCCAGGTGAACACCCCCAGCTCCCTCAGCCTGTCCCGCAGCAGAGGGGCTCCATCCATCCGTGGTTGGGTGCCACCTGCCAAAGCTCAGGGAGATTCTTGCAGAAGGATTTCTGGTTCCATTTGAAAAAGACAACGTGTTCATAGTCCTCTTGCTTTCGGCGGAGGTATACTGACAATGCAGTATACCCAAAGCTCAGGAAGCAAATAAAAAAATGAATCTGACATTTATATATTTTTTTCCCCAAAGTACAGCTTAAAATCCAGAACTGGAGGGAGCTCACGATTTGGCTCCGAATGCCGGGGCTGGTCTGGCGGAGGGACAACACTCCGGCCAGGCAGGTCCCATGCGGGGCCAGGATCCCTGGATCCCCACAGCCCTGGGATCCCGCATGGAGCTGAACACGGCGGCTGCATCCCTCTGGGGCTGCTTCAGGCTGCCTTCCGCCGAGCATCCCCTGCTCTGGGGGGGGAAAAGGCTTTTCTACAGAAATTGTTGCTGTGCTTCAAAAGCAGGGTCGGTGCTGGGAGTCAGAGTCATTTTTATTCCCGAATAAAAGTGCAAATTGTGATAGAAGAGTCAAAGGGGAAGAGTTCTCCTGCAGCCCCGGCACCCCAAGCCCGAACTTCAGGCACGCCAGCCGGGAGAAATACCAAGAAATCAAATCAGCTCGTTTTGAAAAATTTCTTTCCAAAAGCGCCTGGAGCGGGGTTGGGGAAGGCCCGGGTGTCGCGGGGCTGCCGGCGCCAGCCCTCGCCGCTGCTGGGGTTGCAGCCGGAGCACACATGGGCCCACGTCGCTGCGGGGGCTGCCGTGGAAGCTGAGAAAGGCTGCGGCAGCCCCTCCGTCCCCACCACCCTCCCACGAGCCTGGGGCTGCACCAAAGAGATGGGAAAAAAAGGAAGGATTTGTTTGAGAGACCTAAACACCAGCTGGGAAAAAGCCTGACGCTCCCATTTCCCTTTCTGGGTTTGTCCTGGTTCCCCCACCATTGCGGCCCGACCCTGGGAGATGCTCCCACCCGCCCTTCACACCAACCCTTCGAGAGCCAGGAGCTCCTGGGGGAATCCCTGGGTGTTCAGGGTGGTGGGACGCATCCTGTGCCCGGGGAGCTGCGGGGACGGAGCCCAGCAAGGGAGGGGAGGGTGGTGAAGGGGCTGCGATGATGGAGGAGGAGGATGGCAGCGAGCTCTGCGAAAGGAGCTGGATTTGCCTTGGGAAGGGGACAGGAAAGCGGGAAGACCGATGGCTTTGGGGGAGGGAGAGGTGACCGTAGGAGTCTCCTGATTCTCCCCTGGGAGGAGCTGAGAGAAGCAGCAGAGCATCAAGGAAGCACTTTATTATTTTAAGCACATTTATTTTTGCGGCAGCTCATCACTGCGAAAACGAGGAGCCCAGACTCGCTTACGCAGCCACGTCTGATGGCGATTCCTGCTGGGGTGTGCTGGGGTTTCCTTGGATTTTATGAACAGGCGGAACTTTGCCAAACAAATGGGAAAAAATCGTGGCTCTGCGGAGCCTTCAGCACTTATTTACGCATTTACAGTCAGATGCCCTGTCCCCAGCACACAGAGAATGGCTGGCTTTTGCATAACGCCAGCTGCCTTCTTGCTTGGCTTAAAATAGCTCTGGATCTGCCATCACCCCCCAAGAGCACCAGGTACATCTTTCCATCTCAGTCATTATCACGGTCCCTGGGGATAAGTATGATTTTCAGAATAACATCTACCTCCTGCAGCGAAACATCCGGATGATCTCAAATTCAAACGTCACCAGATCTCCGCTTCCTAGCTGAAACGCCGGACAATTTTCATTTCTTTTTTTGCACTGGGTTAGTCAAGGCTTGCTGCAGGGCGGCCACAGGGGTGCTGGGCTTTCCTGTGGCCTTGTGTTTTACCCCATAAACGCTCTTCGCCTTTGACAAGCGGGAGAGAAGCCCGACAGGACAAGTCCTGTTTGCTGCCAGGGTTTGACCCACCGAGGAGCTGCCGGCGCTGCTCCAGCTCGGCTCGGCGCGTTTGGCCTCAAAGTTTCCCTGATACAGAGACCATCAAAGGTATTTGCTCCAGTTTAAGAAGCGGCCAGGATTCTGAGAAAACTCGGGAACATTTCACCAGCAGTTCTGTGGCAAAACCACCGCAGTCCCAGCCCGGCTGGGATGCTCATGGGGTGAAAAGAGCCTGGGAGAGTTTGGCGTTCCCAGATAAACCACTGAATTTCCACCTGTTGCTCCTATTTAATGTGGAAACGACGGCAAAACAAACCTGGCTGGAGGGAAAAAACATGAAAATGGCATTTGGGGCTATACGAAAGAGATTAATACTATGTTAATGAAAAATATTTAGCAATAATTAGTCCCTGCTCATTGCGTTGAGCGTCAGATATTAATACTCTGGATCTCACGTCTGTCAGAATAACTTTTAGTTATCAGTGAGTGTAGGGTTTTCCTGCTCCGTAGCAGATGCATATTAACTTCTGCCTTTAATGGTGTGTGTGTGATTTTTTTTTTTTTAATAAAAGCTAATAAAGACAGACCTCATGGGCAGTGTGGGGCGGCAGCTGGGGGGAGCCGGCAGCAGCTCCTCGCTATCCCCAAAGCAGCCTACATCTGCTCCTAATGATGCTTCTAATAGCCCGATTTATTTCAGTTACTAGAGTAGGGAATCTTAGTAAATTATGCCAGATGAGTAGGCTCTTTCTTCCCCTGAAAAATAACTCTTCCCCCCCAAAAAAAAGGAGGGGGCCAGGCAGGCTGATTGGCACCACTGCACTAAGCCTATTTACTATACAAAGGGGATTTAACTCCAAATTTCAAGCGCAATTTAAGGCTAATGCTAAACATGAAAATGGTGCTAGCATCACGCTGTTAAGAAATGGGTATAAAACGCATTGGAAGCCCAAGTCGCTGATTTCTTTTCCCTCCTTACATTAAAAAAATCTGCCCTGCAAATGTAATGTGTGCAAGGTTGTGTTTTTTTTTAAAAAAAACCCAAACGAATAAGAAAAGACCCAGAAAACTGAGGCAGAGCTGAGCCGCCAGCCTTGCCCTGGGAGTCGGGTCAGGTGCGGTCCCCGACGAATCCGGGCAGCATCCGCCACAGAAACGCCTTGTGACAGAAATCACAAAGTGAGCCTTGGTACCACCCCAGCTTCCCATCCCAGTTTTTGAGACATTTTAACTCTATCTAGGAAAAAATGGGGTTGTTTCACTAACTTCCATAGGCGACATTCAATCCACGGAAATGAAACATTAAATGATAGAGCCTCCAACTGCTTTTGGCTTTCTTCCTCGTCAGGGAAGTTGATTGCAGAATGCAAGTTTGCTCTGTCTATCTGCTCTTCTTCAAAACCAAACGTTTCCTGCACATTATCCGTGGGGTACGACCGTGTGGTCCCCACGTGCTGGCACCACATGCAGGGCTGGGCTGGTGGCTCTTCTCCCACCCATGGTGGGACCATGGGGCTCGGCTCAGCTCAGGAGACGTGCAGAGGCCACTCTCTGTGCCGTGCAGGAGAGTCCTTCCCCTCCCGCTGTGACACCGTCACCTGCTCCGTATCCTCCTGAAAGCCTCAGCTGAGGGAAAGAGCACAAAGGAAAAAAAAAGATCCATGGCCAACATCGCAAGGTGGAAGTAGATGTTACCCTTCCCCAGCGGCAAAAAAATGTTCTGTTCTTCATTGAAAGACAACAACGAAAGTGCTCAGACACGCTCTTGTGTCCATTTATTAAAAGAAAATAATAGAGATTTACTTCATTTCAGCTTACTTGAAAATTACCCACATTAGCAAGCAAGGGGATCTTCTACCCCAGCCTGGGAGGAAAGGAAAAGTAAAAAGGCCTGCACAGATCATTAGTGGGTTTGCTCTCGTTCTGGCTTTATTTCGGCCCAGAACAACATGCGATTCCTCTTAATTGTACAGTGGCCACCTCGGGCCATTAACCATCTCCCAAGAAACACGCTGACGTTTGCTTTCTTAGAAGACCCCGCCGAGGCAGCCCTTGGCTCCTCCAGGGACGCCCCGTGTCTCGCTGCAGCCCCGCTCTGTGACGGGGCCGAGCCGAGGGGGGACCCGCTCACCCCCTAACGTCACGCTAAAGGGCAGCCCAGGCATCGGGGGGGTATAAACCAACCCTGTTTATAACACCGGTGGCATCGTTTGGGGAGCTTCTTGTAGTACTGGAGCTTTGGTTGTGTTCAGTTTCATTTAACTGTTGATAGAAATTGAATTTATTTTTTTTTTTTAATATCTGCATCAGCATCTGGTAATAGGTCGAGTTCAGGAAGATAAAAAAATTATAAAAAAATACAGGATCTTTCTTTTTCTGTTCCCTGAACATGTAAGGTTGCTTTCCAATGCACATTTTGTTTTAAGGTGAGTTATTTTGTTGCCATAGTAATATTATTCAGGTTTTGGACTGCTGCCGTTTTGGTTTTCTCCAGGCCAGGCTTGTCACAAAGGGTCAGTGGCCCAGGACCCTTCCCAGAGAGCGGCTTCCCGCGGAGCTGCGAAATACCTTGAAACTTCGGCTCCAACCTGCCGGATGAAATATCACTGTGGGGGGGTCACGGGGGGACATGGGACCCCAGACAGTCAAAGGGGTCCTTTCTCCCCAGCCCTTGCAGTAAGAGAAGGTCAAAGAGAAATTGGTGGCTTTACTAACTAGCACTTATTAACACCGCTCACCTGGCTGGGGTGCCGTTGGGCTCGGCCGTCCTCCTCTGAGGCGGGCAGGAACAAAACTGTGTTTGTCCCAAAGAGCTTAAAAACTCTGTAAATCCTATTTGTTCCTGCACAGGTGTCTCAGTTCTTTACTCCAAGCCTAATGAATTTACTTTGTTACTGTACTAGAATTGTACTAAAATAAAGACTTTAAATACGAGGGTCTGTAATGATGTTAAGAAAGATGCAAAGAAAAGGGATTCCCTGGTAAGGAAATACTTCTGTGGTCACTTGGGTGAAGCGTGTTCTGTAAATGTATTGGAAATGAATATTTAATTTTATATATTTATATATTAAATGTTCAAACAAATTGCATCATCAAGATATTAAAATATTTAAACTTAAATTGGAAAAGCTTTTTTTGGCTATAATTCATTCAATTAAAGCAGGCACAACACGCCACATATTAGCCTAAAACCTAGTACATGGGTGCCAGACTATATGTATTGCTGAGAGCCTGGGCGCTTGTTCCACTGCACAGTCACAGCAGCTCACGCAAAGCAGTTTTAAAGGCTTTTTTTTTAGCTTTTTTTTTTTTTTAATTTAGAATAAACCATTTCCAGATAAACAAAACAAGGCTACGTGCCACGTAGAAGACCCGAGACCCGTGTAAGCCTTCCAGAGATTGATGCATCTGGATAAATCCAGCCCAGATTAAAGCAAAGCTTTCATCGCACAAACTCTCCCCTAAACGAGCAGGATGCTGGTGATGCCGCTGTCCCTGGGAAAAGGACAGAGCCGGGAATAGCTGGCAGCGAATAACACGCGCCAAAGTCAGGCAGAAGGATTTGGTGGCGGAGGCGCAGAGGCAACGGTCCTGCGCTGTAGGCGGTGATGTTGCATTTCTCTCTCGCCGGGGGAATTGCCGAAGCAGAGCCATTCCGGGAGCGTTCCAGCTGCGGCAGTTTCTGTGGTTCCTAAGATTACCCACGGCTCTGCCGCTCCCCGATAGAAAACCCTCGGAAACACAACGCTGTGCCTAAACACAATAGCAGCCTAGAATAAAGCAACAGCATTAACAATGAGTTTCTTCGCATTTATAGGCTTTAGCGAAGCCCATTGTGTTGTTTTAACACCCTTTTTTTGTATTTAGATTTCTAACATCTTTGACTGGGGGAAGGGCGGAAGGGGCAACCAATTTAATTCGATAATCCCCCTAAGCCTTGCTTAATGCAATCTCTCTGGTTTGCGTCTGTGAATTTTATAGTGGTATTTTGGGTGGTTGCAGCATTGCCCTGGAAAATGTCCCATCATTTATTTTGCAGCTATTCGAGGGAAATGGTTCCCAGTGCTGGGCAGCCTGTTCATTAAATCCATATTGTCAAAGGAAACAAACTCTCTCACCCGAGCTGCAGCTGGACCTCAGGGATGCTGTACAGATTCCTGGATAAGGTATCTCAGAGTCTGGGTGCAAACTGCCAAAATTAATATTAAACCATGTGCAGGAGACTTTTGCAGTTGATGAAAAAAATCTAATTTTTGGCTGAGGAGGCGGGTGGGGCTGCAGGGAACAAAGCAAAGTCCCCAGCTCGGGGACGCCTGCGTCCCCCTGGGACGGTGCTGATGCCGCAGGATGGGTCCTCCTCGCCCCCCAAACACGACTGCAGCTCATGCCGTTTGCCCTCGGGGTGGACGGGATGAAAGAGCTGCAGAAGGAAAGTTCCAGCAACAATTTTTCTCCCGTTGCTTTCTTCTCCCAACAGGGAGGGAGAGCTGCAGCATGGGTTGTTTTTCCACATGCTCGTAAGAAAGACAAAATGAGACTCTTTAAAAGAGTATCGAAGCCTCTCACGAGCCTCTGTTCTCCTTAAATTCCTCTGCTGGTGCTCTGCTTCCAGCATATTTCTGATGTTTGCTCAAACCCGATGCATTCAGCCAGCAGTGAATAAAAGCCTGTGCCAAGAGGTTCGCATCGCTCTCGATGGGATTTTTCGATGTCCCATTTAAGGATGCACCGTATCTCCCAAGGAAATGTTCTTTGGCCATTCTAGAAACATCTCAGAAGGAGTCATAGCAAAGACAAAAAGCACAAATACAAGGGCACGGGGGGCTGCTACAGTCGATAGGCAGCAGCAACAAAGCCAGGATGGGAAGACGGGTTTGGAAGAAAGGTCAAGGTCTGAAAGATGTCACCTGTAGCAAACTAAGTCACCCAAAAAGGGAAAGGAGCAAAGAAAGGAAAAAAAAAAAAATTTAAGAGACTGAGATCTACTAGACTGCCACAGAAACAGAAGAGAGAAAGGCGTCCAGAGAGACATGAGAAAACACGTGGAGAGAAGAGGATCCTCAACAGGAAAACGGCAGGATCCTTTAGAGGACGTGGAGAATGTGAAGAATAAAGAGGAGATGTTTTTTTTCACCTCTACAGTCTGTGCAATTGTCTTCCACACTTACCTCATAATCCAGTGATAAGAATGAAACACCTTGGGAAAACAACGATCAATGACAGAATTGTCTGTCTTTAGGGCCACAATTTGCCTTCACAGCTTCACCCCACATCTACTGGCCTTGCCTGTTATTTTCCATCAGATACGAGCCTTGTACTCAGCCACACAAAACTCAGGGACTTCACAAACTCTGAAGAAAATCTCTTTTATGGGTGTAAAAGAAGCGAAACGGACAGCCAAAAGGGCAAGTACTTGCAGGTGTTGAAAAACACTTCACCAGAGATTAAATTAAATTAGTCCTTCTATCAAGAAAAGCTTTAAGGGACCTTCCAAGAATGTAAGTCATCTCCAAATGGAGATGACAGAGGAAACATATTCTAGCAGGATATATCTCAAGCCCTAAAAAGTTAAGGCCAAAAAAATTTAAAAAGGGAGATTCTGGAAACTGAACTCCTGAAAATATCAGGGGAAAGGCTCTTCCCAAAGATAAGACGCTGGAAGGCTACAGGGGAATGTCTATGTCCACTAAATGATGGAAGTACAAGAACTAAATGAAATATGTGGGTCACTGTTTCCTACAGAGGCATTTATGGAGGTTTCCAGGTTAAAGCCCCTCTTTATGAGGGATAAGATGGAGAAGTCATCTCAAACTGAAGAGGAAAAGGCTTTAAACTAACTAAATAAAAATGATGGGAACAATATTCCTGTATGGGACAGCATTTTGAGAGTTCTAGAAAAGTGCTCAAATATGAAACTGTCAGACTACTTAACCCTAGTTTGAAACCCCTGAGATTTAAGGACTAGAATGACAAATGAAACTAAACTTTGATGGATGCAAAATCATGCAAATCACTACGAACACACAAGAACAGGCTCTGACCTACTCTCGCTCCCTGAGATCTTGGCATCGCCACGCTGACATTTCCATAGAGCTGCGCACAGCGCTCAGAGGCAGTCGGAAGGCAAACAGACCGTAAGGAATTATGAGGGAGGACACAGAGAACAAATAAAAACAAGCGTTGTTATGGCACTGCATGAGCCCGTGGTGTGCCCATGTGTTTTAGCCCTCCCTTCGCAGGACGGATACCCAGAAAAGGTGGAGAAAGAGGGAGTAGTGGTCTGCAAAAATCACATTGGGGGGTTAAATAGAGTAGGGCTTTCTGATTTGGAAGAGATGCCTGAAAGAGACTGTGACGGGGGCACATAAAGAGCATGGTGAAGGGGGGTGGCTGCTCCTTGATTTGGTTTTGGTTTTGTCACCTTGGTGCTACTGCGTGACTCACAGGGGCCCTTCCGTTTTCCTCACTGTCAAACTGGAGCACTAGTTTCATTAGACTTAGAAAGTTCGTTCTAAACTCACACACCTGTGGGCAAACTCATACAAGACAGTTTTCTAATCCATCACCCCATGCAGTAATTCACATTTAATTTCTATTTTTTATAAGACTGTATTTAAAAAGAATTAATGAGCTTATTTACAATGTCTACATGTTATGGATATCAAGAAATATAAAAAATACCTCAAACCATTTTTGAACTTCTTTTTATTTCAAAAAAGCAGCAACTTTAAAAACTCTTGTGAACACTGTGTGCTCCTTCACAAAAAAAAGCTTGTAAAACCGACAAACAGAATTAAAACATGTAAAAATCCTCACAACTTCAGAGAGAAAGGGGACGGGATACACAGGGACATAATTCCATTTCAGTGATATACTTAGCTGAGGCAGTTCCAGTAAAATTCGCACGTCCAGCTATGTGGGGAGAGAGGTGATGAATTCCCAGTCAGACACTGTGTGCCCAGGCTGCACGGCTCCTGGGTGCTTCCAGGAGAAGTCAAAAATGCAGGATGAAGCCCTAAAAAACCCCCAAATCCCAAACCAAACATCAAAGGATTATTTAAAAAAAATTTAGCTAGATTTGAAGTTGCTGAATTAGCCCCACCAGGAAACATGAGGTGGTATTTCTGGGGCAAGAGCCCCTTTGTGCACTGGGACCCCCCGGCCTGGCAGCAGCCGTGGCCATCACGGGAGAAGCACTGTGTTAGGCAGCTGGGAAATGCTGGGGACAGGGGCTCAATCCCAACCGGGGGGCTCCTGGGGACACAGGGTCAGAATCAGGCCTTTAGACAGAGATGTAGCCAACCGCAATTGTAATACCAATCCTAATAACAAACCCTACCTTGTCACTTATAACTAACAGTAATTTTCCTGCTTGTAAAACTTGCGGGGTTACTAGCACTTTCAGGTATAATGCTGAAATTCCGTGATGCTGAATATATACTGGAATACTGACATTATTTACCTGGTCCTTGTGCTGACAGAGCTATGAGCATACAGGTACACAGATCACTCGCTGTTGCCCATTTTCATGTGCATTTCATCCATATTTGAAATTTCTGTGTAAAATAGAGACAGATAAATGTTTACATAATATTCAGAGAGAATGAATTTATTCGAAAACTAGGCAAACAGTAAGTTCCCACAATCGCGGCAGTGATGTACATACCGTCCAGCCGATCAACAGCTAACACCAGTTAATGGCTGCCATAAGAAATACGAGATATGGATCGCTCCACGGAGTAACAGATGATACTGTTCCAGGCAGGTGGCATTTTAGGCTCTAGCGAACAGATTTTAAGATTCTCAGGAGGATGAAACACCATATTTACATCATGCAGAACAAGTAATCTATCATCTTAGATGAACTATTATAAGATAGAATTTAGAAACAAAGGCGGGTGGCATCCTGACTATTTCTCAATAGCCTTTCATGTGGGATAGTGCTACACACAGCTCTTGGGTATCGGGCACCATCTAGAGGAAAGACGGGTATAATACAGCAGGGAAATTAAATAATATTTTTTTAAAAACAGCAAAAAACCTAGAGCAGATCTTGTATAATATCTAACAGCTACTTAATTATTATTTAACAGCTCTTATCAAGAGAGAAAACTGCACGAAGGAGAGGAAATTTGGAGATTTGTCCCACAAGACAGGATGTTGATTTGCATGCAGGATCTCTGCACTGAAGCAAAACCCATGACTGCAATTATTACTAATTATTTTGCACATGATTTTTTTTAAATTTAGAATAAATAAGCTATCATACCAAAATGTAATTTTGAGGTTGCTGCATTTAGAGCTCATCTTAAAGTAAAACTCCAATTTTCAATATCCATATTTGCTAACAACTGCTAACAACTTAGTACAAGGTACTAATTCCTAAATTCCTTCTAAATAGCACTTACTTTTCAATCAGTTAAAACCTTGGATTTAATTTCTGCAACAATTACCATCCTTGTTAACCATTTAGCTGCATATGAAAGGCCCGAGATGAGCAGGATGTACGTAGAAACGTGCATAGAAGATGCTCAAAGAAAAAGCTGAAAATGCTTAACTTGCTCTAGTGTTTAAATCCAAATGGATTCAGACATACAGATTCTCAGCTGCATTTACTGAAAAGGTACAGTACAATCCAGATACAACGCAGCACAACCGCACGATTCCGCTCTAAACTTTCTTTTTTTGATTGACATTTCTGTCTGATTGTGGAAAAACTGCAATCGTGTTTTCACACCATGTTAAAGTCAGAATTTGACTTATCAGGAGAGTACAATGATAAATTAAATGAGAGAGAGACACATTTACCTGGTGTTACAAGCTGACTATGGGAAAGCTCATTTAATTTTGTAGTCAAATTAAACAAGGGTAAACTCTGCTGACTTGCATTTACTCTCAGCTACAGTGATGGGATGTGATGGACCATTTTGCAGAGGCGGCAGAGGCTGGCAGTGACCAAGGTGTGAAAAGTGCCCTGAGCACAAGAATTGTGCAGCCCTGGGTGCATCAGAAAGAGGCAAAACCCTGAAAAATGTTTCTTGTTTATTGTTTCTACAATACCAAACGGGTGGAAGCGATGGGTATTTGAATATTAATGGCAAGAGTTGTCCGAACGGGGCTTTTCAGAGGGATAAAGTGGATTGGGATAATCACATTTACTTACTGTTAAAAGTGGTTTGGGTAAGTTAATGGTGCAATGGCAGAAGAATGAGGCAGTTTTTCTGAGGGCTTTTTTCCTCACAGGTTTTTGCTTGGAGTAACATGCTTACACAGAGGTGCTATGCTATGTTACTAGTAACAGAAGATATCAATAAGCGGGTAGAAAGGCAGAATTAAGTGAGCCTATGAAGTATGAAAAATGCGTATACATGCATGAAATGAAAATCTCACACATCAGCCTCACCTGTGACCCACCTCTATAACCTCGGCAAGATCTCTTTCAGAGTGATATTCTCCGAGATATTCTCCCCGTACACATTCAGCACTTGTTATCTGCCCTTTCAGGCTTTCTACGGCTCGGACAGGTTTCTGATAATCTTCTCCCTGCCTTGCCAGGAGGCGAGGCAGGGAGGCAGGTAACCCTGCAAGGTCTGACAAGTTTGGCCACAGCAGAATGGGATCGGTTCCACTCTGTGGGATGGTGCGTTAGCATGCATTTACCTAAAGGTAAATCCTAAATCCTAAAATCCTGTAAAGGCTTTTTTTTTTTTTTTTTTGAAAGAGCAGTATGGAAAGAAACTGTTGCAATCCAGCTCCTTCCTTAAAGCATCTCTGCTTGTGAATACCTCTGCTGTTCATTAGCAAAGATTACCACGCCAGTTAGCACATTCTCCTTCGCTACTTGGTGCCACCGCTGCTGTTGGCATTTACATAACAGAGTTCTGCTTTGGAGAAAGATGAATAAGCACAACCATAAAATCTTGCTTTCACTAGGAGATTTACTATCATCTCCCAGCACGCCGCTTCTTGGATGCAGAGGATCCAGAAAGAGATGAGTCACGGAGCTGCAAGATCCGCATGTGGCTGCAGCGTGCTGGGGAAACAGAGCTCCCAGGGAACGAAAGCTACGCTTGGGGATGGGCATTACTCACCAGACAGATGAGTCCTTAAGGGGAAAACCCGGGAGAAGTGGGAAGAGGTATCGATCACAGTCCCTGCAGCAGCCTTTGGGAATAATAAAGCAACTGGGAAAATGTTAACGATAGGAAGCTGAGATGCCAGGTAACCAGCGGCATGGGGAGAGGCTTGGGAGTCACCGCAAAGCAGTAAACCACAGCTGCGATGGCGCGGACGAGCCTGGCCAAGCGAAGAGTTACACAAGGGCTGTTTCAGGCATGACTAATGCTCTGTTTGTACTCGACCCAAAGGCAGGGTGCTGTAGCCTGCATACCTGTACTCTGCAACACATACAGAACAAATACTCGGGTGATTACTAACGCCCTCCTTTCTTGTTGATGCATGAATCCGCCCGAGCTGCAATGAGTGTGCAGCACAAAGCACTGCTGAGCATTGAGCTGCAAGGTCATGTATTTATAAGCACTTGGGCAAACAGCATGTGGGGAGGATTCCAGCCTGGATGGTGTGGGAAGGACACAAGTGAGGGACAGATGAGTTTACTCTGGGAGCATTTTCTACCCCAGGCTTTCAATCTGAGAGCCCATTTTAGTTACTGTAGAAACTCCCATCGGCTCCAGATAGGCCCTAAAAGAATAATCCAGCCTGTTGTGGTGGTGCAGGTTCACTTGTTGCTGCTCCCAAGCTCAGATAAAAGCAAACAAGTAGAAGGGTTCAGTAAGACACCGACCAAAAAGTGCCAAGGAAACACGCCACATTCATAGGGAAATATATTAGGTAACTCTTAGCACTAGAATGCACCAGGACGTGGTGCTATACGGTATTTTCTCTTGACATAGAATTATATTTAGCTCAGAAACACAGATATGTAGTTTCAGAGCATATGATAAAACACCATCCATATTTTTTTCTTTGCATTCCCGGCATGCATAAAAAGATGAGCTTGCAATTCTCAGTTATGAAGACAGGTGGGAGAAAGATTACCTCTAAAGATAGTGAGTATCAGCATGCTCTTTCCCTAGCTGGTAATTTATTTTAAGGACTGCAGTTCTACACTGTCTCTCTCACAGGAAGCGCCTGTGAAACTTCAGAGGCTCTGATGTAATGCTGGAAAGGCGTGAGAGTTGCTGCTATCGGAAAGCCACTAGAACTGAGCTCTGCAGCTGAGGTGGCACCTCCCGCCTCTGCTAGTGACGAGCTGATCAATGAACCTGCCTTAAAAAAGATTCCAAGAGCTACCACCACGAGCGATTTTCTTCTTATACATTTAAACTCTCATAAATGGCTTGAGAACTTTAGAGGATGAAGAGGAAATGAGGCCTACACATCACCCAGTTAATCCGAGCTCCTGGCACAAAATAAATAACGTCCACTGCTGTATTAAGGCAAATAGAGTGAATTAGGCAGAGCAGATGAATGTCAAGTACCCGACTCCTTCTCCAGAGAGCTACTGGCGCTTGGTCGGGTACCCTGAAGCATCCTGAGAACAGGCTGCCAGCAGGACGGACCGCATCCTGATGGTAACAGCAGGAAGAACTCTGAAACAGCACTTCACAGAAAGCCTAGTCATAAGCAGATACTATAAATATACGCTAAAACACATTTTTTCTTAATGTCTCAATGGCATCCATTTACTATGATTCAGCTCTTGGTATTCAGAGCATGAAGATGAGTTGTCTTTGATTTTCCAGTTATGACTGTTATGCTGCCAAGGCTCGGGGAGTTCTAATATAAAATGCCAGATATTTATGGTGGCAAAACACTACAGAACGTTGTCAATTCACTTAATATGTTTTAGCAACTTATTGCTGAAGTGACATAAATTTCTGGAGCTTTGACAGGATGCTTCCCATGGGAAAAAATAAGTGTTTCCCTTAAGAAACAGTGATTGATATTGAACCCTTTTTCCTTTGAAGGGAACAGGTGCTGTTATCAATCATATTTTCACTTCCTGGACACGGGGAGCAACGAATTTCCACTTGGCTCCTCGGGCCACCCAAGGCCCTCCATTCTGTAACCTTGGCAGGACTGTGCCCCTTGGGCTGTGCCGAGGCCAGGACACGCTGGCAACAGCCCTCTTCACCCGAAGTGCACAACGGCTTCTCTCAACACCCAGACGCTTCTCAAGTTGCCAAACGCAAGGTTTTCTGTACCCCAACACTTTGCCTTGAGCACGTTTGTCTACCTTTACGGTGGATTAAGCAATTTCATGAACACAGCCAAAGAAATGTATGTTCTGTACCTGCCGTATGCCACCACACAGCTGTTCCACTCCTAGTGATGCCTCCTCAGGCCTCTGCCCACAGCTAGGCCTTTCTTAAGGGGAGCCGGCCCTCCGGCTCCACCTTCCCACCCGTGTGTGCCCTCTCCCCGAAACACGCGTGGCCTCCACGCTTGCCGCTGCCCTCCCCTCCTGGTAAGAAGCTTAAGATCCCCGAATCCTTGCGTTTTTGGTTTCTTAAAAAAAAAAACCCCACACTTATTTTCCGGGCCTCCATTTGCCAGCAGGAGGCCGGCGGGGCTCCCCGCGGGACGGCAGACGGGCTCTCCCCCCCCCCGTCACGGCAGGGATGGCGCAAGGCCCAGGCGCGGCGCGGCCCAACCACCTCCTCCTCACCGAGCCTCCG
>VYZM01020868.1:36567-51502 GCA_013398915.1 Dromas ardeola
GGGGGGGTGGGGTGGCCTTAAAAAAAAAAAAAAAAAAAAAAAAAAAAGAAGGGATTTTTAGGGACTGTAATGTTTTATTAAACGCCTGTGAAATATATGGAGCGGCTCCTTTTGCTAGGTATAAACCGTGTGAATATCTGTCATTGAGAAAGGTCAGCTTCCCTCTGCGCTGCCAAGGGGCCGGGTGCTGGGGGGTGGCCGCTGTCCCCTCGCCCCCCGGCGATGCCCGTCTCCGTCCCGGCCTCCCCGTGATAGCGGTGGCACTGAAATGTCATTTGGATTTGTTTCCGAAGGGTGCAAATGGCCTTGTTTTCGTCTCTGGGTAATAATGTATGGCGCTGATTTGGCACTTTGCGGTTGGAATGCTGTAAACTTACTAATAGCTTTTATAATACTGATATACTGTGTTACGTGTGATTGTCACCGTCTCCTCACCTGGAAGGATTGAAAGTACGTCCTTGCCTTTCCCGTCTCGCACAGGGCAACAGTGATGTGGGATTTTGACATGACTGTTGCTCAAACTGCTTTGTAGCTTGCCTAAGAGTTAGTTTTCCACTTTAGCAATACTGTAGAAGCTCAGATGCAGATGGGAGAGCTCCCTGCGTCAAAATGAGACATTGGTACCTGCTGGCTTTCCCTTTCCAAAGCATATTAAGAATTTAAGATGAACGTTATGCTTCATCATACCTCTTGTGGATAATTCTGGGACTGTATATTGAGTGAGCAGACATGGAGTAAGTACTGCATTCAATAAATTTTAAAGCTGTACAGCCTTCCTAGAGAACCTGAAATCTGATTATAGGCTCTTTCAGGTTTAGCTTGTGACTGCAGCCGATATCCAAGAGGAATGTTAACAGTAGTAGCATGAAGTCTGATTTCAGACATACTGGTTTTGCTTAATCAGTTGCGTTAACATATACAATTTTTCCTTTCATTCTATGGGGCATGAGTAAAAAAAGCCTTAAAACCTTCTTTTTGTGTATTAGATGGCATTGTTGAAGCCGTGTCCTTTTCTTTAATATTTCAGGAACAGGACACAAACTGTTGCAGAGTGAGGCTTGGAATTAATGGGAAATTGTGTCTCGCTGTATAGAAATATAAAAATTAAGCATAAGATTTTTTTCTTCTGTCTTAAACTAGTCGATCATAATCAGTCCTTTTAGATTGCCTTTTTACCTCGTAGTATTTAGCTGTTTAACGTGATTTACAAGAAGGAACAGGACTATAAATGAATCATTACAGTGAGACAGGTTAATGTCTGATGATAAGTAGGATGAACTGAGCTTCTCTCTCCTAATCCTCAGAGTGAAGCTTTTGCTGTTGAGGATGTTGAAGAAAGACCTTTTTCCTCTCGTTGCTTAGAGTCTGATGTATTTGGAATTTGAACCTTGGGTTGCGTATGATTGTATATTAACCTGAACTCCTTGACTTCAGGGCTAGCTGGATGTCTGAATGTAATGTTTAGCCAGGGTTGTGAAGAGCACAAATAACTCTGGCCTTCATTTCAATTATCTCAGTCACATAATGAACCAAAAATAAATGATAGATGCTAGCAGTTGGAGATAAAGCTTTTTCTACCTATTTCTTCTTTTTGAACACTTACAGACAGAACCCCAAATTCAGTTACAATCTCTGCCTAGTGTTGCAGCTACGCTGGTCAGACAGGCCTGAGATAATCCAAGCCAATGAGAGTTTACAAACCCAGAGAAGTCTGATTTTTTTGTTTGTTTGTTTGTTTGCATGATACTCTGCTTTGGAAAATCTGACAAAGTATTTCTTGTTCTAATGCTGATGTTTCAGCTTTGTCTTTCGTTATCAGTTTGACTGTTCAGATTAGTGTTGGTATTTTTCAGAACATACACCAATACTCTTGCCATTGAGTATGTCGTTATGGCTCTTAGGGCTTCTGGAAACGATAAAGATGTAACAACCAAATTGCCTACTAGGTGACTTTTATCTAGGGAATGTTTACTCCCACTTCACTCGAGCTTTTAGTCAAGATCTGAAAACTCTCTGTTGAGATTTCTTTTTCTTTTTTATTTGGACTTGGTCTTTTACTTTAAATATCAGGTACCACAAGGCCTAAGAGTAATTTAACACACACTAATAAGAATTGTACCTAGCGAGCAAAACCACACAGAGAATACCAGCTTACATGTATTTATGTTCCCTTTGTCTTTTCTGCTTATTTCCACATTGGAGTACTTTTTATGTGCAACATGTGGCTGCCTGTCTAGGTAATCGTCCAGGTGTACTCCAAAGTGGTTTTTACTTTGTTACTGACTGCTGGTGGTCTTCAGACATGAAACGTGTTTGTAAAGGGGAGGGTCCTCATCTCCTTGTGAAGGCCTGCGCTATGTCAAACTTGCACGCAATTAGTACTCCTATTTTAAATTAACCATAGCAGTTCAATGTGGAGTCCGCTGTTGTACAGACGAATCAAACTGAACCGACTCAGATTATCACAACAGTCGCCAGTGGACTGCTGTTCGAAATTATCTTTGTTTTTTCCTGATAAAGATGACTGGGTCTGGTCTGGTTTTTCAAGGAATTTTTGATGGGCTGTCTCTTCTGGCTCAGCCTGTTTTGGTCTTTGTGCTGAAGATACATATAATTTCAGGAAAAACAGAAAATCAGCTATTGTCGGACAGCGTATTCAAGTGGAGAATTTGCATCTGTGAACGGCTGTGCTGGTATGGAACAGCTTATGGGATTTGGCTTTGAGTTTCTGCCTTGTCCATCTGCATTGATTTAAAACTAGCTATGAGTCTGAGGTGCTGTTATTTATAGATATTGCCAATCCCAGCATTAGCTGAGAAGAGGTGTTATGGTTTTTTCACCTCAGGAAAATGTCATCTGGTACTATGGTAGTTCCAACCGGTTCTCTCTGGGGAAACTGCGTGGATAATGGCTTTTTAAATTTGTGGGTATTTGCACACTGTTGACACCTTGTGCAAGTCCAGTATCTGAGCTTCCTTTTGCTGAGATTCCGTATTTGAGATCTTGAGTAATTTCCTGCTTGCTCAGCTGCCTTGGTCCTCTCGGTCTCCTCTGCTGCTTTTTGATACAATTGTCAATTGATTCTTAATTGATTGTTATTTTGGCAAATGAGAGAAGTGCCGTACGACTGCCTAGAGGTTAGAAATCTGCTGCTGATGCACAACTGCCTGCCCACAGGGGACTGGGTACGAAGAAGCCATCGAAGGTCCGCGTTGCTGCCTGCGTTGCTTTCATTATGCAGCTCTCGTGTCAAATTTATTCCGTGCTTTGAAGCAATGTTTCACTGGGCTTCCCAAAAGAGATGTTTCAGAGCTATCTGGTTCCGATCCCTGGGAAGACAGACATCTTATTAGAAGTAGTAATCACAAAGAGTCTGTGTTTGTGTGTCTGTTTCCTCTTTATTGAAACCTTCCTTGGAGGAGAAATTGTCAGCAGTCATACCAGGGGATTTTGTTTGGTTGGTTCAGGGATCAACAAGCTTCTTGCCTGTCGTCTTAGCTGTTCCGTGAGGAGCCTTTGCTTAGTAGTCTTTGAGTGTATGTGGTAATGATTCCAACATCAGAAGCATAAACAGGTTGAGGGGTATGACTTCCTCCTAGCCCTCACGTGACTTCACTAATAGTTCTTTACTTGCAGCTGCTTATCACTGTAGCAACTTATTTGCATACTGGTTCAAGCAGTCATGACCCTGTTACATTCACCCATGGTTGTTTACGTAGATTTTTTTAAAAGGACGAATTTATTTTACCCAATTTTTGAAAGTTTTTAGATCCGTAAGACCTGTGTGGTTACTGTGTCGGAGAATTCTTCCGTGGTACTGGGGCATTCTTGTGCTTTCACATTTTAACGTTTATAGGGTCTTTCACATCTTAAGGCAACAGACCATTTTTCCCTTTATAATTTATCCCAGGGTGCAGAACTTGCTCTCACTTAGCACGTTTTCAGCTCTTCTGTATTATTTTAACGTGCTCTTTTAAAAGCTCTTCTTAAGCATGTTTATGGCCTGTATGACTCATCTCTAATTTTTTCCAATTTTCTAATTGTTTTCTAAAATATTTTCTAATATTCTAAAAATATTTTCTAATATATTTGATGAGGTGATAATATCCTTGCCGTTATTTCATTTTGCTGTATGGGGTTTGGACTAGCATACACTAAGAGGTGTGGCTATAATTGATGCTAAACATTGCCTTTTTCCTTCCTTCTTTTAATGAAAATCTGATTTGGGAGACTTTGTTTTTCTCAGCTGTATGTTTGCAGCTTCATGTTTTGGAAAGATACTTAAAATCCATTTACAGCTATCTCACACAGAGGTGAAAGGAAGGATTTTTGTTTCAAGTTCTTTTGGGAACCTGAAAATAGAATTGCTTGTTTTGCTCCGGGCTGCGGTTTAAGCATTTTATCTGGAAGTTATTATGGAAAAAAGTCTCCAGGAGAATTTGCTACTATTGCTGCCTGCCTATGTGGCTCTTTGGTAATAACAACAGTGATAATATTCAGATTAAGGGCCACTTATTTTGGCTGTTCTGGCTTGTAGAAATGTGAAAATGTGAAGGGAAAGAAGTGGAAGACAGGGAAAGGCTGTCATACAGCCTTTCTTCTGTAGTATGTATGGCATGGTTCTGATTGCAGGGGGCAAATCTGGTAAGGAGGGCGTGTTAAGAAAGTGAGTGGTCACTTTGATATGTGCGTGGTCTGCGCAATATGCTCCCTATTAAATGTGGCTTAGGAAAGTTTACAATCTAATAAAATTGTGCACTAAAATCTAGATGCCTCAGCAGCTCACTTGTGCCGATTTAACTCTGGCTCCATGATGGATTTGCCAACTCCTGGTCTGGGCAGCGATCAAGCAGATGTCTGGTATCCTGAGCTGCTTAACGTCTGGATGTCCCGGGCAAATTACCGCCAGGCATGTGCAGATAACTGCCACATGCTCCCCAAGTCTGGCGCGTCCACCTTTCATCTTGGGATGTTGGCCGGTCTGCACATGTGTTAATGTTCGCTCCCTTTGCTGCTCTTTATAAAGCCGTGGCTTGATCTGCGGGTCTTTAAGCAACAAAGTCCCTTTTCATTTCTGAGTAGGTGCACTGAGTTAGTCAGGACTGCTTGTTGAATAACTTGTGCTCTGTCTCCGCAGTGGGACATTTGCTGCCAGGCTTAATTCAGCCCCTCTCTCTAGACACAGAATAGCGGTGATACTTCACAGTGTGCTCCTGAGCGAAAAGGGAAGCATTTGGCTGCATTACACTAGGAGAATGGTTTGGGCTTTCTGTGAAATTTTTTATTTCCAGAGAGAGTGATACGGCTTGTTTTTTTTTTTCCAACCCTAGAAGTAAAATGTAAAATTCCACAGCTCCTGGATTGGTTACCCTTTTTCTTTTTAATCTTTTAATCTTAAACTTGATAAATTTCTAGAATTGGCAATTGTTGACCGAGAACCATATTACTAATTATCAGAGATGTAAAAAGGAATTTCATACTCAGATTTTATTAAATTGCAGATTCTCTCTTTAGAATTGCCTTTGTTTCAGATCCTTTCAGATCCCTTGCAAACTGAAAGGAGGCCAGTGCAGGATAATAAAATATTTTGTAGCATTAACACATTTATAATATTTGAGGAATGAATAAGAACCATAGGTAAATACAAAAGTTCAGATAATCCCTTTATCTTATTTTGTCTTCTGTTATATCATGTAATTTGCAATGAAGGACAATTCATGCTTATACACTGAACTTCACTGGATATACGACTGGGGAGGTACCAATACAGTTTTGGAACCCTATGATTTTTTTTTTTTTTGGAAAATAAAAAAGTTAGAATGGCTGGAGAGAGCAAGAGACCATTCATGGGGTCGTTTCTTGATGCTCACAGTATGAAAAGCCGTGGAACGGGACCATGTTAATGCAGTCATCAGGTTTATCTTTCCTGCAGAGGTACGATTCTGCTCTTTCCGTCTGAAGGACAGAGCCATATCTTTAACATGCAGCGACTGAAAGGATGTGTGGAGAAGCCTGTCTCCCTTCTGCAAGAGTTTCCATTTGAATTTGAAGAGTTTTAGTTGGCTTTAGTTAAATGGTAATTAGTATATATCATTAGAAAAGCCTTTCCTTTTTTGGGGGGGGTTTAAAATTTCATTTGTGGGATGGTGTTGATCCTGCTTGTGATGCAGGTGATTACATTATACAACACCTGACTCACTGTGTTGAGCCCCATAGCACCATTGCTGTTGCCCAATTGGAACGAACGATTTCCCAATGACATGTAGTAATAATGTCTTTGATGACATAGTTCAGTGAACAACGTTTTGGCAGCAGTTGTGAGTGAAGTACTTACCTTTTCCTCCTTCCCAATGCCTGCCGCTCCCTCCGGTGTGCCGGGGCATATCCCTGGGGTCTGGGTGGGCAGGATAGCTGGGCTTATCTGATGGTGCTCTGCTGTTGAAAGAAGTGGTCTTGTTCCTTGCTTTCCACCAGCTCACACGCTTCTCTGAATCACAACCAGCTTTGCTAAACCTGGCAGAAAACCTTTTCCTTCTTCTGTCGGGTGAGCGTTCCCAGCCAGGGGAGCTGAAACAGCTCCCTCTGTGTAGATGAGCACCGGAGCCGATGCAGAGGGGAGCTTGGTCATGCTTTTAGCCAAACTGGGGAATCATTCTGGCTCACTGCAGCTGCACAAGAATTTGTGCTACCCCGCTGGGAAGGAACTGCGTGGGTGGTGAGCGCTCACAGCCCTGTCACCAGTATTGGCCTGTGACTGGGCACATTTGAAGTGGTCGTGTAGGTGAGAGGGGTGTGCACAGGCATGTGCCTGCTGTTATTTCTTTACAATGAGCACTGTTCTGGCCCTTTCGGGTCAGCTTTAGTATTATTTGGCATTAGTTTGTGGCTTGGTAAAGCAAAAAACTGGCTTATGACAATCTCTTCATAATATTGCAACAGATGCAAAAGTTGTAAATAGTTCTAATACAACTAGTTCTTCCATTGTCAATCACAGGTACTTAAGAGCTGAGTGACCTGTTAGAGTTGGTCTTTAATGTAGCTGTATTTCCTGTATGGAAGGAGCTAAATGAGCTCTGATGCTGAGTTTTTGCTGCCTGCTAGTAAATATAGTAGAAGTTGGGCAAGTGCAGGACATTCTGGATAATGAGGCACAATTTATTTGCTATTTGAACAGACTGTTGGAAAAATGATTGTATCCCTATAGAAAACAATCTCTGTCTAAAGGGGAAAAAAGAAGAATGTTTTCTCGACATGACAAATTGGGAACCTACACGTATGGATCTTAAAGATGCCAACTCCCAGTAGCTAAAAACTGGAGACTGGGTATTGCTTTTAGGATTATGTTTAGGTTTTTTGCGCTTTAGCACATGTGCTTCTTACAGTAACGTGAGCGTCTGGCAAGGGTATTTCAGCTAAGCATAAAATGTGGGGAAAAATGAATGGAAGGGTAAAAAAAAGCTTAAAAACGTCCCCAGGCAATACTTTGATTATACTACCGTACCGGGAGCTGAGTTTCAGGGATTTCTGTTTGTTATTAAAGGATATCCTAAATTACAACTGTAGGTGCTACCACCTGGAATTTCTGGTACGACTTTTTCAACATTCCATGTCACTTTAAAAGGCATCTTTGGTATAATTAAATTTGAGGGGGTTTTCAGGGGTTTTAGACTTGATTTCAGTGACTTTAACACTTGAATATGCACCAAAGAAAGAAATACCAGTAGAAACAAGAACAAAACAATTTTCAAACTGCGTTATTTATATGTTTAGGTGGCTGTCAATGCACACATCCCTCCGGATTATCTTCTTAGGATCTGTGAGAGACTCGGACCCCTTTTAGACAAGGAAATCCCACAGAGTGTCCTAGGTGTGCAGACTTTGCTAGGTGTCGGGCGCCAGTCTCTATTAAGGGCAGCAAAAGGTAAGATTATCAATTTATGTGTGACTGAATTTTATTTTAATGATCAAACCCCCTTCTGTTTCGATTCCTGTTGTGGTAGCTGTGTGTGTTTGCATGAACCCTGGTTCGTCTCCTGTGCTTGTCAGTTTGCTTGTTGCAGTCTTGCTAAAATGGGGTTATTGCTGGCCCTGTTACATACATATTTCTTGGGTTGAAAGTGCCATCTTGAGCAGCTGTTGCCTACAGTTGCTTGATCTTTTTACTTGCTTCCCCTGCCTCCCCTCCCCAGCACGTTGGACTGGTGTTGGTGTAAGTGATGTGATGAACTCGATTAGAGATTGGATCCATCTGAAATATAGCTATGTTTTTCATATACGTATACACATGCCTGTGTCTAAAATAACCCAGCAGTCTATATTTTGCTGGGCTATTTTTCAGGCAGATTTGTTCCATTATTTGATTCCCTGGCTGTGCAGACAGGTGTGTGAGCTTGAAGGGCAGGATGGCATTTGGGGCAGCATTTAGAGGGTGGGAGAAGGTGAGACTGATTCTTCAGTGATAATTCCTGCCTGTCCTTGCTTAAAGTTAATTTGAATGAAAGCCTCCATTCCTTTCATGAATAGAGCACCAGTCCTATTCCTTTTGAAAAACTGCTCTGCTTGAGATAATGATCCTCAGAGCAGAGTTTTGTGTTATAACTAAGCAGATCTGAGCGCCATCTGCTATTGAAAAGAGTGGTTCCTCCCTTCCCTCCTCACTCCATGCCCGTGTCACTTCTTCCCTGTAGGAGCCAGAACTTACTTGATCCTGTGATGTGATTCAGAGAGCTAAAATGTTGCAAAGTTTGTTATTGCTGTTGCAGTGAATTAAATTAGCTCCTGGGCTGGAGCTGACATAGGCAGCAGGAGCATCATTCTGGGAGAGGAGGAGGGATGGGAGAGCAGGACCTTCCTGTTCCAGTGGCAGTTGAGCGCTTAATTTACTGCATCCTGTGAAGTCACACTGATGCCAACAAGGACTGTATCGTTCTGCTGATCCACTGGGTATCACCTAGAGGGATGTGCTGTTTGCAAACGTGTTTCCTTACCCAAAGTTTTGGGACTGAGTATTACTTTGCCTATGCTTTTCCATAATTGGGTGGAGAATTTCAGGTTTGCAGGGAGGCCTGCAAAGAAAAGTTCCTTCATGTCACATTCAGTTTGCATCTTAGAAGAAAAGAGCAACAAAATGTAAAGAGAAAAAAAACATTTTTGTGCAGGGAATTTTCTTAAGGGAATTAGGGGACAAAGGCTAGATAAATCACTGAAAGATGTATTGCTTCCTAAGCCATGTGATAAATTTATTGCAGAGAGATTTCTAGTATATTTATGGTGGGTTTTGTTTTTCCCCCTTCAGAAAAAGGTACTGTGACGTTGTGCCATTTGATTTGTAAAGCACACTCACTAATATGAAACATCGTACCTTTTTCAAAGCTGACATACATGCATTTCCGTTCCCCATAGTTCTGTATCAGTATGAAGTTTCCATTTACCATTAGTATTTATAGTTATTTCGGTCTATTTCAGAAAGTCTGAGTGCTGTTTTTAATATATATCATTGTAATACTCTGTGGTATAGTTTGGGTTTTACTCAGAAGGTGCTCTCGGGAGTCTCTTTGAGTCACGTAAGCTTGTGCACTTCATATTCAGATGTCTAAAGGGTGATACACAGATCCACCAATCTGTGGCACTATCCTTCTGTTTCAGTCCTTATTCACCATGGAAGCTCGTTTCTCTCCTTCCAGATGGCCAGAAATGGAAGAAGTCCAGGTCTAATTTCTGAGGCACTCTGAACAGTCTCAGAAAAATCACTATTGTTCGAGAGAGAAGGCTCAGCTCAATGAGGCCAGTTGGCAGCAGATAGCTGGAGAGTCTTTAAAGAAAACAGTCTTCATTTTAAAAACAATGTTTTTTTGGGGGGGTGGGGTGCAGAGGAGAATCTGAAAGGAGGGCATATTGCCACCAATTGCAGGAAAACAGATTTATTGGGGAAAAAAAAAAATCTCACTTCTCCCACTGTCAGGGAGCAAATGTGGGTGCGTGTATGTATTCTCAAATGTACAGTTCGTAAGGAGGGGTCCTGTATGTGTTGGGATTGCAGAAGGACTAAAACCACACCAAAATTCAGTGCTGCCTCAATACGAAGTGCACCCGCTTCTTACACTCTCTTTTTCTTTCCATCAGTTTAGACTCCCTGCTTGCCAAAATGAAGCAAAAATAAGCTGAAACCATTTACAGTTACATCGCTTAGGAACTAGAAATCAAAGTAGCAATCTTTAAGTGTTAGGTCTCTGACAGACTATTTTAAAAGGCAAATCTTATTTTGGGATGCTGGGAGTGATGCTCTTGATTCTAAGAAGAATAGATCAGTTGGACCCAGTTTGGCTAATTGTTTCACTAACCTGCTGTTAATCTTGCCGGTACAGACTTCAGACATACGCTATGGAAAGGATCTGCATTTGCGGCTCTTCACAGAGGGCGACCTCCCGAACTACCTGTAAATTATGGGAAACCACCAAATGTGGGTGAGTTTGGAAACATACACAAGGTGGTTTTTTCTTCTTTGTATTTTTATTACTGTTCCAACTGAAAGTTACTCTTACTGACTGAAACACTACTATGGGTTTGCATTAATGGCTTTTTTTGACATGTTACCATGAATTGTCTAAAAAAAGGTTTCTCAATGACTATAGAATAACCCTTTTTGTTTTATTCAGGCTTGGATCTTCCATAATGTGTGCACACATATTAAAACGTTGTGGACATGTTGAAAAACTTTGCCTGTCAACTTCCTGTTTGGAGGGCAATGTGCTTGAGTATTTTTTTATGATATACGTACGATATGCGTACATATGCTTATAAGATTGAATAGGAATGGTCACAGGAGCATGTAGACAATCTTTTCATTCAAGAATCTTAGTCGGAACAACGCGCCTGGCTCCCAGAGAACTTTTTTGACTCAAGAATTCATTTTTAGTTCGATTATGACAGAAAACAGACTGCTTGCAACATCCCTCTCCAAAAAGGAAATAATCACTGAACCAACGTTTGTATTACTTCAGTTTCAGTTGTTCACACAGTTCGATAAGGAACTTGTATAAAACCTAGATACATGTAGGCATTCAGCTTACATATCATCAAAGAGCTTCTCTGTTTTGCTTAAACTGAAAAGTATTTTTCTTGTATGGTCTGAACTTTCATTAACTATTTTTATAGCAAACGAATTTGATTCTTGCAGCTATAAATAAAAGTCCTGTCAGTCACGATTTGTTTTCTTATTAGGATATTTTATCTGTATTTATGTGTGTTTGTGCAAATGTGTAGGCTTTTCCTGCTTTGTTAGGAGATGGATTCACGTACATTTCTCCCTTCCCTTTGGAGATGCAGGGGTGATGAAAGCAGTCTTCGCATTCTACCCTGTCTCTTCCTCTGTGCTTCTGCACTTTCTCTCTCATTACTAAAAATTAATCTTTGTCAGACACAAAAGTGACAATGCCCAGGCTGTTTGTGGTTGAAATCGATAGCACGCTTTGCATAAGGTCTGTGGTGGTGTGGCAGCGGTGTGACGGAATAGCAAATTTAATTACTGGTCTTCTATATGAAAAAGAGCTGGATATTTGCCTGGAACTAGTGCACAGGGTACTATTGCATTAGTACTTTTCCTGCTTTTGTCAGATAATTTATGAGTCATGCTGTAGACATTAAAAAAGAAAACTGTTTCCATCTATTAGTACAGTATTAGTACTACTTATGTACATATCTGTGTATTTATTCTTTTAGGCTGGTTACTTTTTTGTTAGCAGTCCATCAGCCCAACTGCGAATAGGCTAGATTATAGATTTATTGCACGCACTCAACTTCTGTAGTTGTATTTCTATAAGGGCTTCTGGATCAATTCTTTCATAAGAGAGGAATCAGACTGTGTTTTTGGAATACACAGTATTATTAATGAACCATACTAGCAGATCCAACTTGACTTTGTCATGTTTTCACGACAAAGGGCTGTGCTGCTTGCCTGGTGACTATTTAGTGATTTAAGAGAACAAATGATTTGTTGGTTTTTGTGTTTTCCTATGAATTGCTCTTTAAGAAATACAAAGGTGTTATATGGAAAAGGGTCTTTTATAGCCTGGAATTAATTTTTATAAGTATTGGTTCTTGGAAGAATATGGTCCTCCTTGGTGTAGGTACATAAACTACTAGTAGGAGAGGAAAATGTGTATAAAGATTAAAATAAGAAGTTGACTATATTAAGCTGTACAGGAGGCAGGAGTTTGATTTTGGGGTTCCTTGTTGTTAATCCTGAAGTGGAAGTTACAAATTCTTCTGTGTATATTTGTGCGAAATGGGTGCTTTCTCTGGTGAGTAGTGACAGCCACAGATGCTGCTCTGTGTGTGTGTGTCTTGTTTTAAAATACAAGATGAAGTAGTATGCCCAACCTCTTTAATATTTCAGCATAATTGTGAATTCCCATACTGTGCTGGCTTGGTGCTGTGCTGACTTAGTCAGGCTGAGTTTTCTGGAATTACTTGCTGAAGTAGTTGGGCTGAAGTAATAGACACCCATAATAAAGCGTGTTCATGAGTGAGATGAAGTGATTGTGTAACTGCCTGTGTAGACAGGTAAATAAGGTGTAGAACAAGCAGCTAGAAGTATTCTTTTATCATTTCCCTTCCAGTGCTAAAGATTTAAGCTTGCCACCATGAGTGTGTTTTTCTGCTGCGAGAATGGGATTGTTTGTGATTGCCTTCCCAGCTGGAAGAGTTGGCATCTGCAGTGGTTTGCCCTTCCTCTGCATGGGGTTGGGATTGGACCCTGTGGTCTGTACTCCAAAAGTCCTGCACAGTGGAACTGGAGCGAGAAATCACTGTTGCCTTTTCCCAGCATGTTTGTGTGGGGGAGTCTCCGAGAAAGTGCTGACCTGTGGAAGTCCTTCTCAGGAACGTGGTGTTTGGGTGTCGCGTCTTGGAGGTCTGTGGTGATCTGCTGGGAGAGGAGAGGAAGGGAAAATGCTGTCACAGCTTTCTGCTGCTGACAGAAGAACACAGGGAATATGGTGAGGATGGTCTTTTAGATGGTTTCTTTGCAGGTTTTGGAGTAGTTATATGTTTAGAACTCCCTTTGTGCTCTTCCAGTCAGAAAATGGAAAGATTGGTCATACAGTGCCTCAGCAATGGGATTTATTCACTTGTGGTAAACCCGCTTTTGAATACTACTACGATTTTGTCAGAGACTTTTTTTTTTTTTTAATTATTTTTGCAGGCAACACAAAGCAGATTAGAAAGAAGATTGTTTTCCCTCTTTAATTGATTACTAGGGCTATTTCATCCTGAGTATGAAAACCTTTCTGTGGGTAACTGTTGTTAGTGAAAGTAACACAAAGTTTGGAACCAGAAAGTTCATAGCCCAGTCTCAATGAACAAGCAGTTCGGCTGTATGGAAATTTACAGTCAAGGTGATCCAGCTACCTTAGGCCTGCCAAATAGCAGTGCTCGAATGAGCTCAGAAAATCGATGATGTTTCTCTGCTGTAAAGGGGTGCCATGAGGTCGGCAGCTATGAAAGCTGGAACACGTTGTTCTTTTGGTGCTTTTACTGGGTCTAGCTGTCTTTGCGGCCACGCATCCACTCTCTGGGAAGTTATTTTGCGTGTGTGAGCCAACCATGTTTATTTCCCAGTGTTCTTATGAAATCCAGACTTGTGTTTCTTCTGCACGCTGCGAGTGGTACCCAATCTCTGTGCTTGATCAGGCCCTGCAACGAGGTCACAGATTAACTCACCACGTGTCCTGGCTATGTAAAATGTTACGTCCTCATTACAAAGTTATAGTGCTGATTTCAAAAGGTAAAATAGCATGATGTGAAGTCATCACTCTTAATAGTAGAGAAACTATTTTTAAAACAAACATTTGTACCGGTTTTCTGTTTTCTATTTTTGCTTGCAATAAATGCAGTGAGGCAAGGGTTTATCGGGAGAGGAAGAATTCAAGCATTTTAAAAACTGCTGCAGCAGGACTTTGTCCACGCTGAAGTGTTTTAATTCCTTCTGAAGTTGTGACTTAGCTTTGAAATTTGCAATGTCTGCTGATTGTTTTTTAAGTTTTGTTTTCACTGATGGGTTATTGTTGCAGGGTTTTGGTTTTATCCTTCCTAAGTGAGCTTTCTTGCGAGGGTTTTTACATTTGTGTTGTTATCTCTAATAGAATGGATTGTGATTTAAGAATTACTGTTGTACAGCGTATGTGACTCTCCTCTGCCTGTACTTGCATTAAGAACTGTAATTTTCCTGAAGGTGTGGTCTTCAAGGACCAAGGTCTGTGAGAAAGAAAAACGCATGCATTTTACCACAGATCACCCTCAGTTAGTGCCACAGGTGGGTAGTTTGAGGAGGGACGAGTGTGTGTCTGTAACCAGGGCTGTCCCCAGCGTGCCAGGCGCTGAGGCCGGGGAAGGTTGTGCCCAGCACGGACCAAGGGAGAGAAGATCCACCTCCCATGGCAGCATCGGTGGCATCTGTGCTCCAAGGTGGTGGTCATTTCAGCAGCTAGAAGCGAGGAACTTCATCTGAGAAGAAGGCCTTTCCATTTGTGGACAAAACAAACTTACTTTTCTTAACAAGAGGACTAGATAAGCTCACTTTTTATGTGAAATAACATCAATATACAGTTTTGAAAGTCTTTTTTCCTGGCAGGAAATAGTGAGGGGGTAGACTTGGCAGTTGTTATGCCCAGTATGGCACGAAGTACAGCAGATAATTAGGTAGGTTGCTAAAAGTTTTTAGGGCCACTATGTTCCTAATTCTCTGTGTGGGAATCAGGGTTTTTAAAATTCTTTTAAGCTTTATGAGTACAA
This sequence comes from Dromas ardeola, assembly GCA_013398915.1. Taxonomy (NCBI): domain Eukaryota; kingdom Metazoa; phylum Chordata; class Aves; order Charadriiformes; family Dromadidae; genus Dromas; species Dromas ardeola. The sequence goes on from VYZM01020868.1 coordinate 51,358, forward strand.
TAACTTCATTGTACTGAAGAAAGCAAACTTCATGGGCCTTTCTGTCATGTGTGGGTAATTCCCTCTTTAGATATTGTGTATTAGTCTTCTACCAAAAAAAATGAGAACTGAAATTAGGGATCTTTGTTTGTGTTTTTTTTTTTTT